>CM053607.1:37742269-37756725 GCA_028646535.1 Procyon lotor | reverse complement strand
GTGGGTTAAAGCCTCCGCCTTAGGCTCAGGTCATGATCTCAGGGTCCTCGGATCGAGCCCCACATCAGGCTCTCTGCTCAGTGGGGAGCCTGCTTCCCCCTCTCTCTGCCTGCCTCTCTGCCTACTTGTGATCTCTCTCTCTCTCTGTCAAATAAATAAATAAAATCTTAAAAAAAATAAAGGTAGAACAAGGGCAACTGGCTGGCTCAGTTGGAAAAGCATATGACCCTTACAATCTTAGGGTTATGAGTTTGAGCCTCACATGGGGTATAGAGATTACCAAAAAACCCCCAAAACAAAACAAAATAAAACAATACACACAAAAAAACCAAAGACCAAAACCAATAACTTAAAAAAAGAATAAAAATAGAATCAAGACAAAGAGCCCCACTGTGGCTTCCGGGCTTTTGGACTCCAGCTCCTCTTTCTCTATCGCCCTCCACCCTTGCCAGTTCCCCTGGCCACATGTCCAGCTTTCTTCACCTCAAGCCTTCACACATGCTGTTCCCTCTGTCTGGGACACTCTTCCCCACTCCCTCCCAGGCTAACTCCCATGCATCCTTTCCAACTCAGGAGCAGTACATCTTCTTTGGAGACATCTCAGTTTAAATGAAATCCCAGGGAATAGAAACTGATGTTCCCAACTGTAGAAGGCTAATAAATGGCCCCCAAAGCTATCAGGCCCTAGGGGTGCCTGGGTGGCACAGTCGGTGAAGCACCCAACTCTTGGTTTTGGCTCAGGTCATGATCTCAGGGTCGTGAGATCGAGCCCCCCATGGGCCCTGCAGTCAACATGCGGTCTGCTTGATGTTTCTTCCTCCCTCTCCCTGGGCTCCTCCCCAGGCTCTCTCTCTGCAATAAATAAATAAATCTTAACAAAAACCAAAAAACAAAAAAGCTATCAGGCCCAATCCCTGGGACCTGTGTTACTTTGTTTAGAAAAAGGGTAACATTTGCAGATGTGACTAAGTTAAGGACTGGAGGGGGAGGGATTGTCCTGAACTATCTGGCAGGGGGTGGGGGGCGGAGCAGGGCTAAAGTCAATCACACGTATCCTTGTAAGAGACGCAGGGGCAGGTTGGACACCTGTATGGAGAAGACGTAACAAAGAAGCAGCGAGAGAGACGTGAAAATGTTGGCCTTGAACACTGAAGTCACGTGGCTACAAACCACGGAATGGCCACAGCCTTGGGAAGCTGGAAGACACAAGGAGTAGATTCTCCTGTAGAACCTCCAGAGGCTGTGCAGCCTTGTGAACCCTTGATTTCAGCCCAGTGATACTGATTTTGGATTCTGGCCTCCCAGACTGTGAGAGGATAAATGTCTGTTGTTTCAGGCCACCCAGACTATAGTAATTTGTTATGGGGGCAAAAGGAAACAAATACACCTATTCAGTATTCTTTTTCCCTTTCACTCTTCTTACAGAATTCTTATTTTGTGAAGGATGCCTAGCTCATTTCTTCATTTACTAGACTCCTTTCCAGCCAGGTGTAGCTATGTGACTAGGTTCTGGCCAATGAGATAGAAGCAGAGGTTGTGTGGATTTTTGTGAAGATTCCTTAAAAGAGGGATAGAGAGCCAAGGTGTACCCTTTTGATCTCCTATCCTTCCAGCTTTCTGTCTGGAATACAAACATGAAGGCTTGCGCTCCAGCAAACATCTTGGGAACATGAGGTAAAACAGAGACTTCTGGGGCTCCTGGGTGGCTCAGTTGTTAAGCGTCTGCCTTCGGCCCAGGTCATGATCCCGGAGTCCTGGGATTGAGCCCCACATCGGGCTCTCTGCTCGGCAGGAAGCCTGCTTCTCCTGCTACCATTCCCTCTGCTTATGTTCCCTCTCTCGCTGTGTTTCTCTATGTCAAATAAATAAAATATTAAAACAACAACAACAACAACAAAAACAGAGACTTCTGTTCCTGAATTGCTGAATTAATACCAGCAGCCACTACCTCCAGATTCTTATATGCGTATGTTACTGTCCTTAAGGTCTAACTAACAGCTGTTCACAATACCCACTAAAAAATCTTCCCTGTTGTTCAATCTCACGCCATTCAGGTACGTCATCAGAATGTATGATAATACCTGTACTTGTGTGTTTATTTGTTTAATGACTGCTTCCTCTGCTAAACTATAATTTCCATGAGGGCAGGGCCTGTGTCTGTTTTGTTCATAGCATAGGAGCTGGCACAGAGTAGGTGCTTAGTATGTATTTGTTGAATGAATGAATGAATGAATGAATGAATGAATGAATGCCTCTCTTAGTGAGGTCCCAGGTTCTTTATAAGACAAAGACCACAATTCACTCCTCTCTTATTTCTAGCACAGCCCCGGGCCCCAAATGAATGTTTCTGGAGCCCTGATTAAGTAGACTGGAATACAAAGAATTGAAACTATCTGGGCTCCAACCTGTCCTGGGCTTGGCGACAGTGAGTGCTGAATAAAGTTGTGTTGAGTGACTCAGGAACAGACTGGCCCTCTGGAGAAAGACAAGGATGTTTGGGGATGGCATCTCAGTTCTGGGACGTGAGGCCCTGAGAACGGGGTGTCTGCTGAATCCCCAACCAGCCATCCGGTTTGCAAGGCAGGCAGAGGCCAACTCCGTCCCACCGGGCTGTGCCCATGCTAATTTCCTGGGAGCTGAGGCTCAGATGAGGACGCGGACTTGCCTGAGGCCAACCAGGACGCTGGCAGAGCCAGATAAGGCTGTGCAGCTTCCAATCCAGCCCTTCCCTCTGTTCAGTGTTCCCTCCTCTGCACCTTGCTGCCTTCCAGGTGACAAGACAAAGGAGGTGTGCCTGTCTGGGGCTTCCCAAGTTCCCCCTAGAACATCGGCAAGCCCGAGTTCAATCTGCCCATTCACAGATGCCGTTGCTGAGGCTCTGTGAGGCTGTGGGTCCTGCACCACAAAGAGTTTGCAGAGGCCTGACACAGGGACCAGGAGACCCCACTGTGGAGCGTTCCTCATGCTGGCATCCTGTCTCGTGCCCTGCCCATGGCAACTGTCACCTCCGAGGCTGGAGGCAAACAGCTGCATTCCTATGGTGTTCTTAAGCTCCAGCCTTGAGGCCGGCAGATTTAGGATTTATTGTTCACACTTTCTCCACGTGTTAGCAGTTCAAGGTGCCCGAGAAATCTGCTTGGCTGATCATGCCTGTCCTTCAGGTGGGGAAGGGAAAGCCAAGAGCATCCCAGGATCTAGTCCAGGGTCACATAGCAACCAACTACGGTGGAACCAGGGCCAAGGTCTGACATGTGTCTCTTGGCCAGTGTTCAGTCCCCTGTGGTTTAGCAACAACCTCCAGCAGGGCAGGCAGAGGAGGGCAGACACAGCCCTGGTGAAAAAAAACCATGAGTTTTAGCAAGCCCAAGGTCAAGGGCGTCTCCCTCCACAAAGGAGTAGCCAGTGCCTTGCACTCCCAGAGTCGTTCTAAAACTTTCTGGTCTCAGGACCCCTTTATGCTCTTAAAAATTATCAATGACCCCAAAGATCTTCTTTTTGTGGTCATTATATCCACCAACATTTACTGTATTAAAAGTTAAAACTAAGATATCTAATAAGTACTAATTAATGTAAAAATAACAATAAACATTCTAATATAAAGAATCTATTTTATGAAAAATAGTATTTTTGAAAACAAAAAAACAAGATTGTGAAGATTAGCATTGTTTTACATTTTTTCCAAATCTCTTTATTGCCTGGCTTAAAAGAAGACAGCTGGGTTCTCATACCTGCTTCTCTATTTAGTCTGTTGTGAGATATGACACATAGCCTCTGGAAAACCCCATTGTACACTCATGAAAGGATGAGAGTAAAAGGGTAAATAACACCTTAGTCTGACAGTGCAAACAATTTTGACCCCTTTCATGTATCCCCTGAAAGGGTCTCGGGGAACTCAAGGGCTCCCAGGGACCATACATTAGAACCACTGGTCTACACTATCGATTTAATTTTTACCACACTGTGGGAAATGCAGACCATTGTTATTTCCATTTTGTAGATGAGCAAAATGAGGCTCAGAGAGGTTATGAGACTTGCTCCAAGACACACAGCCAGTGAGCAGTGGTATCAAGATTTGAACCCAAGATCATTGACTCTGGGGAAGTCAGTTCCTAACAGCAACATTGTACTGCAGCCCTTAGCTGATGGACAGATGTCGTAGGAGGAATGGATCAGGTAGGAGCCAGAGGTTCTGGGGTACCTAAATGGGGAGATGTAGCATGGTGGTTAAGATAATGGGCTTGGGAACAGCACCTGGACGCACATCCTGGCCATGCCCTGTACATGCTGTGTGACTGGGGCAAAATGCTCAACTCCTCTGAGCCTTAGATACTCCTGTAAAATGTCATAATGTGATATTTACATCACAGGGTCATGGGGCGGATTCAATGTTAATTCATGGAAATTTTAACAGTGCTCAATAAATATAATATAAATATATTACACATCTTTTAGTTGGTATAGATTTGAGAACAGGGCCGTGGATGTGGTTTCGCTGAAGCTGGAGAGAGGCAGGGGCAGCCATAGCCCAGGTCCTGAAGGCAGGGCCACGGCAGGGAGAAGATGAGGGGCCTGGAGGGTGAAGGAGGGGCTGCTAGACTAGGAGCGTGTTGTTCCCAAGTGGTGGGGGGGGGGGCACAGACTGGCCTGAACCGCAGGGACTCATACGCCCAGGGCACAGAGGCCAGATCCCTTGCTCAGGGTCAGCTGGCCACGGGGACTGAGACCAGGCTTCCAATTTCATGCCCAGAGGAGCCACCAGACCACCTCTTCTCCTGACCCCCTTCAAGGTGTGAAGCTTCCAGCTCCCTGCTTCTCTCCTCATCCCAGCCGCTAGAACATGGTCTAAACCACAGTGTCCAAGGATCTGAGAACCATTCTGCCAAACTGTTCCCTCTCCCTGCTGGTAAGTGAAGATCCTGAGTCCCAGGGAGGGAACCAGACTGCCTACATCACACGGTAAGTTGTGGACAAAAGGCCCAGGCAGGCTGGCGTCTGACTCAGGCTGTGTCCACTGTGCCACGCTGCCCTCCTTGCTCAGCATGGACTCGAGAACTCTGGAGCTTGACCGCTTGGTGACAGTCTCAGCCCTGCCACTTCCAGGCTGTGCGACCTCAGGCAAGAGGCTTAACCTCTCTGTGCCGTAGTTTCCTCAACTACAAATGGAAATCACAATTTTACCTCCTTTATTGGCGGACTGTGTGGGCTAAAGCGAGATGATCCACAGAAAGTCCTCAGAACACTCCCTAGCATTTGCTACCGGTAGTTAACCCTGGGAGCACATCACCACGGCCATCATGACCCTGCTTTGTTCGAGGCTCCGAGGAGAGACAGGTGAATGCAGAGTTGCGTTCTGCCTTCTGCATGGAAACTGATTCAGGGGGTGGTTTTGGCACACTGTTTGCCATGTCTGGGTCTCTGTGGCCCTAGCTGGAACAGGGGTAGCGTCATGACATTCCCTGGCAATAATGACCGTGAAAATGTGCATGGCTATCATTTATACGGTAACAATAAACACTGGGAGGCCATCTCAATGTCCCTCTTCATTGGGATTTTAAACACCTGGGAATAATAGCCCCACACTGGAAGTAATCCGGATGTTCCCCCAGCAGGTGCACAGATCCACAAACCGGCACAACCACACCGTGGAACGCTTCTCAGCAATGAGAAGCAGTCACCTCGAGGTCACACAACAACACAAGGCAAAAGCTCAAGGACACTGTGCGAGGTGAAGAAGCCCCAGCGAGTGCCTCCTTATGAATCCACTGAAATGAAATTCTGGAAAAAGGAAGTCTAAGTGACAGGGGCAGGAAACAGTCCAGGGGTGGCCTGGGACAGAGTGTGGGGGCAAAGGACTGACTCCAAAGGGGCATGAAGGAACTTTTGGAGTGACAGAAATATTCCAGATTTTGATTATGATTGGTGATTACATGCCTCTATAATTTTTGGAAGTCACTGAAAAGTACTCTTAAAATGGGTGTATTTTACTGTATGCAAATTATACCATAATAAAATTGATTTAAAAAAGAAATGATGGGGTGCCTGGGGGGCTCAGTCTGTTAAACATCTGCCTTCAGCTCAGGTCATGATCCAGGGTCCTGGGATGAGTCCCACACCGGGCTCCCTGCTCAGTGGGGAGTCAGCTTCTCCCTCTGCCCCTCCTTCCCTCCCTCTCTCTCTCTCTCACTCTGTCACTCATGAATAAATGAATAAAATCTTAAAAAAAAAAAAAACAACCAAAAACCCCAAAACAAATGACGATTCACACACACAAGGAAAGCCCTGGATTTGTCAAAAAGAGGGCTACAACTTTGGCATCAATATGGAGAAATGTCAGGGTGCCTGTGGCTCAGTGGGTTCAAGCCTCTGCCTTCAGCTCCGGTCATGATCTCAGGGTCCTGGGATCGAGCCCTGCATCGGGCTCTCTGCTCAGCAGGGAGCCTGTTTCCCCCTCTCTCTTTGCCTGCTCTCTGCCTACTTGTGATCTCTCTCTCTATGTCAAATAAATAAATAAAACCTTAAAAAAAAAATAGAGAGAGATATCCACATTGTCTTGTTAAGTGAAAAAAGAATGACAAATTATGGGACCACCCTGGGGACATGCGCAGTTGTCGAGAGCTCAGTGTGGGCCAGGCTCAGGCTAAGGGCCTCACATGCATTACTTTTTTTAACCTTGACAATGTTCATATGATGTTTTCTAGAAGAGAAAACTGAGGTTCAAAGAGATAAAATCACATGCCTGGGTATGAAGCCAAGGAGCCACATGGCTGGGACCTTGGACACACTCTGAGCCACCACACTGAGCTCTATTGAGGGACTCTAATCTAGCAAATAATTGGCAATGTTAGTCTACATGTAGACAAAATCTGGAGGGATGACCCCAATCTGGGCCCAGGGATTGTGTCTGGGAGGTGGATTTATAGGCACTTTCACTTTCAAAACTATCTACTTCTATTACGTTGAACTTACTGTAACTTGTCCAAATTACTTTCCCAATCAGAGAAAGCAGTATAGATTAAAAAAAAAAATTACTGAAAAACATCCCTGCCCTATATCTCATCTGCACCCTCTCCCCACTGCTCCCTCTTCTAGAAGGGGCCACATGCCTGCCAAGAGCCCCAAGTTCCACTGATAAAGACCAGGGCCCACCGAGCCCCATATCAGGCCTGTGCAGCCCTGATGGGCCCATCCATCTGGTCTCCCCAGCGAGGGAGGGCCCTGTTCCAGAAATCAGCAGGCTCCAGGGCCCTGGAGATAACAGGAGCTTCGGGCTTGGTGGTGAGGACAAGCAGCGTGAGGGTCTGCAGCAGGGAGGTGGGGTGGGAAGTCAGAGGGGTTGGCTGATATCTCCCCACTGGGTAGACAAGACTGCTGAGACCCAGAGAAGGTGTGACCTGCTTGGGCTATGTGGACCTGGCTCTGTCTGCTGTGCAGCCCTGGGTACATTTCATGCCCTCTCTGATCCTCAGGTTCCCTTGGGATTCTTTGGTTCCAGCTAGGTCCTCTTTTAGGTCCTATTTTAGGACCTTTTAGGTCCTCTTTTAGGTCCAAGTGACCTGGACCCTCTTTTAGGTCCTCCTTGGGTCCAAGTGACCTGGACCCTGAAGCCATCCTTGACGGTCCCCAGTGTACGGACAGACGGCAGGAAGACATGATGTCCTCGGCACCCAGCCTCAACTGAGTGGACGTGTGGAGGCTCCAAGGCATCCTCGGGATGCTGAGTGCATGTGCACCTGCGTGTCTGGGCATACCCACATCTGCAGGCCCCAAGGACGCCGAGCCGGGCCACCCTGGGCCAGGCCAAGGCTTGTTTACATGTCCAAAGGTCGGTGGTGGCCTGCCAGGGAGGGCCTCGGCTGGTGAGAGTCTGCAGCTGTGTGCCCGGGACAAAGATAAGGTGTGTCCCGGGGAGGGGTGGGACAAGAGCGGCCCCCAGGCTGCCCTCCTCGGTAGAGCCCCTGCCAGCTCTGCTTCTGTGGGCCCTGCCTGGGGTGAGCTCCACCTCTCCTGCGGGCTTAGGGGCACCCTTGAGACCACTTAGTTCCGTTTCCCTGAGCCTCTGCCTGCTTGGTACCACCCACCTCTTCCCAGATGCTACTCCGTGCCTTCACCTCCTGGAGCCTCAGCTTCTTCATCTGTGAAATGGGGACAATCACAGCTCTTTCCCAATAGGGTGCAGAGTGGAGCGTGGAGGCTGAGTGGTGGTGCCAGATGAGTGGGCGGGGCTTCACTCAGGGGTCTCTAATTTTAGGGAGAGCTCCACATTCTGGAAGCCCCCGCTGCACTGTAAGGAGGCTTAGTGGTCCCCCGTCTGAGCCTGAAGTCACAGGGTGGGGCCTAGAAGTTCTTGCCTGTCCCTTTCCACGTTCTCCCCAACCACCTGCAAATCCTACCTTCTCCTTGGTGCCCATTCTCCTCTCTCCTGGCCACAGCCACTACACGTGTCACTCAGCTTACATCATCAGAAGCCCAAAGGCAACCTAGAGGGCTTCCGGCCTGGCTGCGGCGCTGGGCTTTGCACACTGCAACTTAAAAGACCGGTACCCGCTGCACACACACAGCGTGTGCACTCGGCCGCAGTCTCTGCCCAGGAGCGGACATCTTCTCTCTCTCTCCCCCGGGACAGTCTTACTTACACAAACCCTTACTACTCACCTGCAAGGAAGGAGGAGGCTCAAAAATTGACCAATAATTTTTTGCATTAAACTGGCAGAAAGTGTGAACACGGACCACCTCTGGGGTTGGTGGGGCCACAGGAGACAGGCTCCCCCCTCAGCGTGGGTGAGAATGACAACGAACACAGCCCCTGAGGGGTGACTAGCATCTCTACCACACACAACCACACACACAACCCCCAACCCAGGGGCCACATCCTGGGAATCCGTGGGACAGAAACGCCCCTGCAGTCATCTGTTCAAGCGTGTTTGCCAAAGCTTTTGGGGGTGGAGGGGAAAGCAAAACAATATTGGAAGTATTTCATATGACTGTCCACAGACGGTTATTAGCCACACATTGTGTGACCCAACCACCCTATGGAATACCAAGGCGTGGAGTCCCTTGGAAACGTTTCCAAAATTCACCGCAGGTGAAAGAAGCAAGTTGAAGCATATGTATGAACAGAACTCTGAAAACCATACATAGGTAACACAAAGCTACTCTCCCTTTCTTAACGAAAGTATATGGCACCTCAAGTATATTGCCATGGAAAGTTCTGGAAGGCCTCTACAACAGATGATTGATGCATGCCATTTCTAGCTGTGTGAACTTGGGGAGGGACAGCCCAGCCCATTTCCCCTTTTTTAAAGCAGGTAATAACAAACTTCATAGGGTTGTGAGGAGCATTAGTATAACTAATTATTGTAAATAATGTGGCACTTAACAAGCAGTGCATAAATATTTAGGGAAGTAAAGCAGGAATCAATTCTCAGCCAAACAATTGTATTTTCAGGAGTCAATTTTCAGCTCAGTTTTCAGGGCTGGAGGCTCGTCTGTCTGTCTTTGCTGCCACCTAGTGGTCCTAGTGAGAAAGCACACATTGGAATGCATTCTCCCTTCATGCCTTTATTCATTCCAGTCCCGTTTATCAAGGACCTAGATTTCAGATACATACAGGTCCTGTGCCTCCGAGCGGGAGACTGACAGGCTCGGGAATGGTCCCAGGCCTCTGTGAGTCTCAGTTTTCTCATCTTAAGAGGGTAAGTAATAACAGTGTACTTCATACCTTTGTTAGGATCAAATGCAATAATGCATGTAAAGCATTTAACACAGGCCCCAACACAAAAGAATGTCCTAGAAATGGTAATTACTGGTATTTACACACGTATCTTTTTGCTGCTTAGGAAAGCAGTATTATACCCATTTCATAGATGGTGAACTTGAGGCTCAGAAAAGTCAGGGGACCTTGCCGGAAGCTACTTGGCTAAGGCAGTTAAGGGCTAGGATGACAATCCAAGTCTGCCCAAGAGCTGCCTCTCCCCCCTTAGGATACTATTTCACATGCTCATCTGAAAAGGAGTTGTGGGATGCAGGCTTTGTTTTTGTTTTTAACCACCGCTGGTGCCTGAACTTTGGATTCCAATTACCAGGAACTTAAAAAAATATACCCAGATGTAGGGCGCCTGGGTGGCGCATTCGTTAAGCGTCTGCCTTCGGCCCAGGTCAGATCCCAGGGGCCTGGATCGAGCCCTGCTCTGCGGGAAGCCTGTTTCTCCTGCTACCAGTCCCTCTGCTTGTGTTCCCTCTCTTGCTGTGTTTCTCTCTGTCAAATAAATAAAATCTTTAAAAAAAAAAAAATACCCAGATGTAGATTTACTATTGCTCTATAGCAAATTGCTTTAAAATCTATTTTATGCCCTAGATGCCCCAGCTGCCTCTAGTCCGGCCCACAGCTGGGCTCTAGTCATCTTAAGGGCACTGACTGGGAAATTATCTGCTTCCAAGGTCACGTGGCGGCTGCTGGCAGGATTCATTTTCAAGGACGGTTGGACTGACATCTTCCCAGCTAGTGGCCAGAGGCCACCCCCAGCTCTCTGCCTGGCAGGGAGCCTGCTTTCCCCTCTCTCTCTGCCTGCCTCTCTGTCTACTTGTGATCTCTCTCTCTCTCTCTCTCAGTGTTAAATAAATAAATAAAATCTCAAAAAATATATTTTTAAAAAATATTTTTTATTTTATTTATTTTATTTTATTTGACAGAAAGGAGCAGAGAGCCCGACGCGGGGCTCGATCCCAGGACCCCGAGATCATGACCCGAGCCGAAGGCAGAGGCTCTAACCCACTGAGCCACCCAGGCGCCCCTAAAAAAAAATCTTAAAAAAAACCCCAAAACCATCATGGAGCAGTGTCACATTTGCCTTCAACTCCCAGACAAGGAAACCCAGGCCTGCAAGGCTAAGTGACAGCGGGGTCTAAGGTTTCAGGCTAGAAAGGACACGATATCTGTAGGGTGCTGTATCTGCCACAAGTCCCTCCCGCATCCATGAGCTAAACGGATGGTAGGAAGGTTGCCACTTCCCACGTTAGTGCTGAGCAAACAGGTCCGGAGAGGGCGTGATTCAATGTGGCCATGGGAAATGGACCCAGGGGAGGCCCAGGGAAGTTTAAAAAAAACAAAGCAGCAAGGGGTTATGGAGCGGGGTTATGGACCGATGACCTCAGTCATGGGGCTAGTCTCCCATTGGGCTAGATTGGGGAGGTAGTCAATTCTAGGGGGGCAACCCCTGGGGTGCTGGTGCTCTTTGACAATCAGCCAAAGCCACCAGCTGTCCTCATCTGCAGCAGAAGACAGGCAGGGTACCCTCGGGTCAGACGGCCCAGTGCCAAGGCAAGAGACCCTCCAACAAGCAGCCAAGTCAGCCCCAGAAACTCAGAGCTTTTTCCACGGCCCCTTTGCTTGGGCCACACCCGCCCCATCCCAGCCCCTCCTCCGCCCAGTCTCCTGCGTGCATCTGCTGGTGCCACTTTCTCACTTGGCCCTCATATTTATTTTTATTTGTATTTTTAAAAAAGAGTTTATTTATTTATTTCACAGAGAGAGAGAGAGAGAGCGCACAAGCAGGGGGAGGGGCAAAGGGAGAGGGAGAAGCTGACTCCCCACTGAGCAGGTAGCCCTCTGTGGGGCTCGATCCTAGGACCCTGAGATCATGACTTGAGCCCAAGCCCAAACTTACCTGACTGAACCACCAGGGTGCCCCCCACTTGACCCTTTTAACTGCATATTACCTGCTTTAGTTATTCCCTCCCTTCTAGAGGAGCACCCCCTGGGCTTCTCTCTGCACCCCCCAGTCTCCCAGATGAGCACTTGACCAGTGACATCCCTGGAGTAAAATGGCCACCTCCATCTGGTATTTATTGTACCCAGGAGTATCCACTCTCAACCCACACAAAATCCCGAGGTGAGATGCTACAGTCCTCCCTTTCTACAAGAGAGAAAACCCCCAGGAACCAAAAAGTTGATGAACATGGCGGAATCACACAGCTAGTATTTGGTGCCACAGCTGAAAGGTGGAAAGGCCACATTTTAAAATCCTTCTTCCTGCACACAAGGCACTGGGATGACACTTTCATGGGCGTCATCTCCCTGAATTGCCAGCACACGGTGGCCTATCATTAAATTCATTTCACTCGCAGAGACTAAAGCTAAACTGGGGCTAAGAGATCTGCCCAAGTGTGTCGGGTGGAGCGTGGATGGAGCCTACAGCTGGCCGTCTTCAGCGGAACTGTCCACCGCCTGCGAGTCTGTGGGCTGGTGCATGTGTTTATTATACTATTAGGGGCCAGCTCGTGCTTTCAGCTCTCCTTCGGTGGCTGCTGTGTTTGCTTCCCTGGCCCTCTGCTGTGGCTGAGGGTGGGAACCCCAGAATCACCCTTATAAAGGCAATCAGAAAACTTCAATGGAGGATGCCAAACAAAACAAAAAAATCTGATATACAGCAAGATATATCACCATCATTGATGAAAGATGTCAACTCTTTCCAGTTTAAAAGTGCAAACAACACTGTCACAACATCACTGAGGTCTTCTGCAGAATTTAATACACTTATTCTAGAATGACACGGAAGAGTGAACAACCATCAAGAAATTCATGAAACTGGGGGCGCCTGGGTGGCTCAGGGGGTTAAAGCCTCTGCCTTCGGCTCAGGTCATGATCTCAGGGTCCTGGGATCGAGTCCCGCATCGCATCGGGCTCTCTGTTCAGCAGGGAACCTGCTTCCTCCTCTCTCTGCCTGCCTCTCTGCCTACCTGTGTTCTCTTTCTCTCTGTCCGTCAAATAAATAAATAAATAAAAATATTTTTAAAATTAAAAAAAAAAAAAGAAATTCATGAAACTGGAAGATCTGAAAGGGATACTTCTCCTAGCAAATAGCAAGGCTGAGTATTATGACTTTTAATTTATAATGAAGAGAGTACTGCTCCTGGAATACAGACGAAGAAAAAGCATCAGGAAAACTAGTCTTCTTCTTTCACCACTTTGATCATGAAAGAAACACAAATTAAAACAAGATCACCTTTTATACCTATCACTCTAGCAAAGGTGAAGAAGGACAGTTTCCAGTGGTGGGGGGTAAGTGGGGAGAGGGAGGCACACCTTCTCTACACTGCTGTGTGCGTGTGTATGTGGGGTGACTGAGAATGAGTCCAACCTTCCTGGGCAGAGGTTTGATAATATCAAAATATAAGGGGCCACGCTCTCTGACCCAGAGGCTGTTCCTCCAGAATTTAACCTCATGCAATGAAAGCTGTCTCTGACAGCATTTTATAATGGGAAAATGTTGGAACCTGCTTACATGTCCCTCAATAAGGGAATTTGGTGATATCAATTATGGTATGCCCATACAACACCAGATCATAAATGATTAAAAATGAAAATATAGACCCATAGCACTGACATAGATTACTGAGAAAATAACGAAGATGGCCTTAACCCTACCACTCAGAAATAACGATTGATAAACATTTTGTTTATATTTTCCCAGCCTTTTTTCTGTGCATGCCCACACGTGTTAAAGGTATGGAATCTTTAAAAAAAATCTATTTAAAGGTATGGAATACCATATGTATTACTTCATAACCAGCATTTTACTTAACTATATATTGAATGCTGTAATTAAAAAAAAAATTGTTAATTGTATGCTAAAAAAGCTACCTTAATTTTTAATGTCTCACGAAGTGCCTTCTCGTGTAACCATGCACACATCACAGGTAAAATAAACTCTCCGTCCCTTCCTTCCCAGAAATCACCGCGCTGGGCGTTCATTTTTGCAGATCTTCTCCCAAACTTTTCAGGCTATTTCTACCCATATACATGTACAAGCACGCGCAGAATTATGTGTTTCTATTTTTCCATAACTTGGTTTTATAGATTAACAGTATGACTTGGAACTCGGCGAGGAACCAGATAAGTTTTACTATTTCATTTGTTGTCCTCTACTCCATTTTCTTACCGACGGCCATTTAACAGTAAAAAAAGAAACAACAAACAAAAGCATGAAGCAATGGTAAGGAAGGAAGGGGGAAGGGAGGGAGAGAAAAGGAAAACAAAAAGGAATCTTCCGGGTTAAAAAGATTTTAAAGCTCCCTTGATTTCCACTAGAGGGAGACAAAGAAACACAGACGAGAAGGTCCGCCTGTGCCTTCATCGCAGCCTTCCCCTATATTCCAGCATTTTCTAGACCCCTCCTCCCACCGTGCCAGCTTTTCAAACGCGCGCCATCTCTTCCTTCGGATTCGGGGCTCCAAGTCTTCGCGGAGCGTTCCCCCGTTCCTCCACGTTCACCCAAACTCCGGGGAGCGCGCCCGGAAGAGCCGCCGACGGTCAGCGGAGGCGCGATCCAAGTCCGGGGGTGGCGGGTCGAGTGCCCAAAGATGCACGCATCTCGAGGACCCTGGCCTCCCTGGTCCCCAGCTTCAGGTTTTGTGGTTTGTCGCCCCCTCGTGGCGGGATTTGTTAGCGGCACCCCCCC
>CM053607.1:37702748-37741769 GCA_028646535.1 Procyon lotor | reverse complement strand
CCCCCCCCCCCAGGGACCTGGGAGCCTTCAGGCAGAGATGGGGCATTCGTCCCCTTATGAATTTATCCATCCACAGACCCCATGTTGGGTGCAACACATGAACAGAGCAGACCCGGCCCCTGCCCTGGAACCTTCGAGCCCAATGGAGGAGCCGGAAAGTCATCAGTCCACAGTGCAAGATGTGTTCTGAAAGAAAGATCTGGAGAGGCAGAAGAAGGGGTCAGAAAGCCTAGATCCTGCCTGGGGCCGCAGGGAAGCTGAGTGCCGAGGGAGGAGGAAGTAGCAGCTGGTGGATCCCCTCCACGGGCTAGGGTGTGTGGGTCGGACATTTCGGAGTCCGGAGAAGGAGGGCACAGATGATGGCGTGTTCCCTGTCACTTCTACTGGCTTTCGGACACCTGGAGCAAGTCCGGTCCGGTCTCTGGGCCTCACTCTCTGTACCTGTGAAATGGGTGCAATGGGTGATATGAGGAGACTGGACAAGACTTTCACATCTCTTATCAATGTGGAAAGGGAATCAAGCTGGGAAGGGGCCACCTTTGTGCCTTTCCCCCTCTTTCTGGCTGGGCAAAGCTTAACACACTGCAGGCCCACAGCAGGCGGCTTCTCTGGTTATTGCCATCAATCTCTCCCTGACCTTGGGACGCTGATTAGTAGTCCCAGCAGGGAGCTCACTGGGGGTTGCTTTCCGCCCCTGGCAGGCTGGGCCCCGGAGGCTGCTCCCAGGGAAGCTGCCTTGGCCGGCCTGCTCGGGGTGCTGCCCTCAACGGCCGCAGAGAAATCCCAACCACTCGCAAGCCCCTCCTGACATTTACGAGGTGCAGCCGAAGGGGGAGCCTCTCCAAACCCTGAAGGAATGTTAATTGGCTAAAGCTGTTGTCTATGCACCGGCTGGGGCCCAAGTTATGACTGTTTTATTTTTATTTGTTTTCCCCTAGAGGCGCCGGACTGGGCTGGGCTGGGCGGCTAGAGGGCCGCCTCTCCACACTGGAGCCAGAGACGGGAAGGGGCTGGGGCGTGGGGGGGGACCCTGTGTCCCCAGCTCCCACCCAGCTTCTCCCTCTTCATCCATCTGATGAACTAGGAAACTGAGGCTCTGACAGGCAAAGTAGGTGGCCGGTCACCTAGCTGGTGGGCAGAGGTGCCTGGGCATCAGTTTTGCTCCCAGCGGTTGGCACCTGTTCTGTGTCCGGTCTGAGCCCAGATTCCACGGGCTCCTCTATGCCTACACTGATGCTTCATCTCGTCCCTCACAAGAAGGCTGCAGAGTTAGGCCTGGGGCTTGGGCTCTGACTCCCCACCCAGTGCTGTGTTTCTTCCTCAAGATCTTGCCAGGAGTTCCCCAGCATCAGTTCAGAGACCCCAGTGTCACAGATCCTCTGGGTGACCGAGGTGAACTTCTCTGACATCAGGTGCTTCTGATACGACTGCAAATTCGAGACGCCATCTGAAACAACTTCACAATGGGGCTCTGGCCTAAATAATAAGTTACTTAGGAAGTTCAATCAAAACTGGCCTTCATTTAATCAGGGGTATCATCAAAAGAGGCCCTGGTTCTCCCCCTACTCCTCGGGCCAGTTTTGTGTGAGAGTGGGTGGGATAGGGGGCCTCTGGGGTCTTCTGTCAGCCTGTGTGGCTCCCAAATGGGAAATGTCCCCACCAGGAACCCAGGCTCCCCGGAGGGGCATGGCTGAACACCCCTGGGCCCTGGGATCCCCCGTTAGGGAATTTACAGCATTCAACTTGCCTGAAGCCTGTGTCTTAGTGCTCACACTGTGAGACCTGAGTTCCTGGACAAGGGGATTGCCCACCTTGCTCTCAGATGGCTTGCAGTTAAGTTAACTCATTTCTCTGTTTTTCTTTGTGAAAATTTCCAAACATACACAAAAGCAGAGAGGGCAGTCGGCATCTAGGTACCATCGCCCAGCTCCCACAACCCTCTACACTTGGCATACTTCCTCTCTCCATCCTTCTCCACCTTTAATGTTTTTTTTTGTGTGGAATGCTATAAAGCAAATCTCAAGAGTTGTATCTTTCACTTCTGGATTCCTCGGTATGCATCCAAAAAATCGGAGAGAGACGGTTTCTTACATGATCACAAAGTGGTTATTGCACTCACCAAAATTAAAATTTCCCCCATATTCAGTTGCTTTATACAAATGAAGGTCCAAACAAGGTCTACTCATAGTATTTATTAATTTCTCTTAAATATTTTTAAAAGCCCTTAAAAATATGCCACAGTTTCCTTTTCTCCCTCCCCCAATCTTCATGACACTGATTTGAATTTAACTCATTCCAACAAATATTTATTGAGTGAAATATTTATTGAGTGCCTGGCTGCTCTCTATACCAGGGACTGTGCTAAATGTTTTGTTATTATTAACAATTAACAGTGGTTACCCTTTCTGTAGTGTGTTAGCACTTTGTGTATTTGGTGTCAAAATCCCCTGAGATAGAGTCTACTGTCTTTATTTTCCTTTTATCATAGCTGACCTCACAGAGACCAGAGAACCAAGTAACCTAACGAAGGTCACACAACTAGCAAGTGGCAGATTTGGGTTTTAAACCAAGCACCGATGGCTCCAGAGCTCTCTGTTTCCCTGCTTCCCGTGATGCACAGAGAGAGACCGCATCCTCATTTGGAAGGAATTGGGGAAGATGCTCATGGAAAAGGCTCGGGAAGGGCTCGCCCACGGCCAGGATGAAAGACTATGTCTTTACTGTGATTTGCTAGAATAAATGCTGCTTCCCCAGACCCTGTAAAGTGGGGCTTCAATAAGGGAAAACAAGAAGGGAGTTTGAAACTGGGAGTTGGAAAGTGCGTCAGAATATGGAGCTTTACGACAAAGTTCACTCTGTGAATTAGCCAAACTCTTTGAGCTGTTAGGGACAGAAACCCAACTGTAATGGGCTCAAGCAAAAATTATTTAATTACTTCTTTCTTTAGGGGCATGATGTACTGGGGGATACAAAGGGGCTTGCAGTTTGCCCACCTTCATCTGTTGATATGTCTAACAAATAGTTATTGAGCACCTACTGTGTACCAGGTGCTGGTGCTAGGTGCTTTCTGTGTTGTGACTCAGATCAGCCTCGGGAGGCGTCAGTCCCCATTGCTCCCACCTTACAGATGAGACAGGCAAGCTGGGAGCTTGCCCAAGATTGCACGGCTGGTAAATAGCAGGACTGCAGTTTGAACCCAGGTGGTCTGAGAGCTTGTGGGTTCTGTTCGAAAGGCTGACAATCGAGTGAGAAACTGAAGATGTAAAAAGACCGTTGTGAAGGAGAAACATTCATCAGTAGTGTGTGGGTAGGTGAAGTCAGTGGGGTATGGCCACCCTCTGTCAAGCCGTGCGGGAGTTTAACAGAACCAGTGGGTGCTGGTGTGCAGATGCATCTTCTAGGTATGCTACTGCTGAAAAATCAAGTTGCAGAACAATACACAGGGTGTGATACCACTTATGCAAAACAAAATACTGTAGTCTTAATGCGCTGAAACACTCCTGGGGAAAAAACACACACCAAACAGTGGGACTGGCTGTCAAGAGGACTTAGCATCTACCTGCAGTGTTCTCAGTTTTTACAAGGAAAATGTGTTTATAATTTAGAAAGGACAGTCACCACGCTATGTTATATATGCTAAGAGAGAGGGAGAAGCTCAGAGTACTGTCGGTGTCCAATACAGTTAGGAGGAGGTGGTAATCAGGGAAGGCTTCCTGGAGGGATGGACCCTTGCTTCCTTGAGGGGAGACTGAGTTGAGTTTCGAAGACCGAGGAGGTCTCATCACAGAGAAACCTGAACAGAAAGTGTCCTAAGCAATGGGAACAGTAAGTGCAAAGACCCAAACAGATTGAATATGATGTCAGAAAGGACCAGGCTAGCCCTTCCTAAAGCATATCACCGGGGATGAGGATTAAAAATACAGTTTTCCAGGGGCTCCTGGGTGGCTCAGTCGTTAAGTGTCTGCCTTCAGCTCAGGTCATAATCTCAGGGTCCTGGGATTGAGCCCCGCATTGGGCTCCCTGCTCGGCAGGAAGTCTGCTTCCCCCTCTCTCATTCCCTCTGCTTGTGTTCCCTCTCTCACTGTGTTTCTCTCTCTGTCAAATAAATAAAATCTTAAAAAAAAAAAATACAGATTTCCAGACTTCACTACAGACTCTAGAGAGATGGGCCTAGGAATCAGCATCTGGAAAAAACTTTTTAGAGGCACCTTTTTTTTTAATATGCAAAAATCCATTGTATTTCTACATATTGGCATGGAAAAATTGAAAAGGAAATTAAGAAAAAAAAATTCTACTTAACAATAGCATCATAAAGGAAAGAATACCAGGAGCACAAAAGCATAAATCATCATTGAAAGAAATGGAAGGTCCAAATGGAAAGACATCCTGTGTTCATGGGAAATACTCCCCCAAAATGTCTGCAAATTCAATGCAATGCCTACAAAATCAAAGCCGGCTCCTTTTCAGAAATTGACAAGCCGATCCTAAAATTCATACGGAAACCTGAGGGACCCAGAATAGCCAAAGCAATCTTGAAAAGTACGAAGTTGGAGGACTCACACCTGCTGGTTTTAAAATTTACTACAAAGCTATAGTAAAAGCAGTGTGGTCCTGGGAAAAAAAGAGAGACATTTCCCCAGAAGAAATACGCAAATGGCCAGTAAACCCATGAAAAATGCTCAGCATCATTTAGCCACCAGAAGAAACGAATCAACCTACAGGGAGATGTCATGTCCCACCCACTATGATGACTGCAAACAAAACCAAGGGCTGGAGAGGATGGAGAGAACCTAGGGCCCCCCTCTCATGCCAATGGGAATGGCAAATAGGGCAGCCGCTGTGGAAAACAGTTTGATGGCTCCTCAGAAAATCAAACATCATATGATCAAGCCATTCCATGTCTGGCTAGAGAGCCAAAACAACTGAAAGCACCGACTGAACAGATTATTCCTACACCCATGTTCACAGCAGCATTATTCACAATAGCCAAGAGGGGGCAGCCGCTCAAATACCCATCAATGGATGAGTATTTGAGGCTTTAACCCACTGTACGCAATACTATGTATTGCCTAGTACAGCCTGCCATACAGTGGAATATTATTCGGGAATAAAAAGAAAGTACCCATACAGGCTACAACATGGATGAACCTTGAAAACATCATGATAAATGAAAGAAGCCAGACACAAAAAGTCACTTGCCGTATGGTTCCATTTATACGAAATGTCTGGAACAGGCAAATCCATAAAGACAGAAAGTGGATTACTGGTTGCCCAGGGCTGGGAGGTATTGGGAGAAATGGGGAATGACTGCTAAGGTGATGAGAAAGTTCTGGAATTAGACAGTGGTGATGGTCGTGCAGCTCTCTGAGTATACTAAACATCACTAAACTATACACTTTAAAAGGTATGTGAATTCGTTTTCCATAAAACTATAGGTTTTTTTTGTTTTTTCCCCCTTTTTAAGTACCTGTAAACCACTGGGAGAAAAGGGTCTGGAACTCAAGGCTAGGATGGAGATTGGGGGTTCTTAACCTGGGGGTTAGAGGCCACGGGGAGATCTAGGAAGAGGCTCCAGGGAGCCCTGGCACGGGGAAGTCCCATGGCCAGTGGTGTGGGGGTACGAGGGCATTTTTCTACGTTAAGCTGTGTCTTGGTGGAGTCTCTTACTCTGGTGACGCAGAGGCCACGGGAAGGTAGGACGTTCATTGCTCAGAGAGAGAAGCTGGAGGAGCATGGGGAGATACACTGACTTGAGATCTCCGCTCTGAAACCTAGGGACCGTTTAGTTCAACACCATCATTTTAAGTAAGAGGAAACTGGAGTCCAGTTAAAGGAAGAAACGTGCCAAAGGCTACAAGGCAGTTAGTGGCTAAAGTGGGGTCTCTGGATCACCGTACCCCAGTGAGCCCTTCCTAATCATGCTCTCTATACTGAACTTGCTACCGTGATGCCCCCCTTGTCCCACTGATACCCTGGGGGGATTTGCTAACGTTTTGTTTGAGTGGCTGCTGCCCCCTATGTGGAGGCTCAGTGCAAGGCCCTGGGGGACGAAAAGAATAAAAAGCTGCCATTTAGTTATGAGATGCCTTCCCATGCTTTATCTCAGCCCTCTTGACAATCTTCTGGAGTAGGTTTTGGTATTTCTCTTTCACAGTTGGGGAAATTGAGGCTCTGAATGGTCATGCCTCTTATCCATGCCCACACATCTGTAAGTGGCAGAGCTGGAATTTTCATCTGGGCTTTCTTCCAGTGTGCTGGGTGTCTTCCTATGAAGGTTGCCTCGGTTAGGAAGAATGGTTATATTCCATTATGTTGTTTGTCATCCAAATGTAATTAATAAGCCAAAATTCTTTCCCCGGAACCATAAATAACAACTAAAATGTGATGACACACAAAAAAGCTCAGGATGTGGGTCAGAAGAGCCCATCCTGGTTTTTCCACTGACTGCCCATGTGACTTTGGGTGACTTCCTCCACCCTCTGAGTCTCAGCTTTCTTTTTTCTTTTTTCTTTTTTTTTTTTTTTTAAAGATTTTATTTATTTGACAGAGAGAAACACAGCGAGAGAGGGAGCACAAGCAGAGGGAATGGTAGCAGGAGAAGCAGGCTTCCCGCGGAGCAGGGAGCCTGATGCGGGGCTCGATCCCAGACCCCTGGGATCTGACCTGGGCCGAAGGCAGATGCTTAACGACTGAGCCACCCAGGCGCCCCTGAGTCTCAGCTTTCTTGGAGAAAACTTTCAAACCTAGATGAGCTTAAGAATCAGCAGAACTGATTTAAAAATGTTCCATTTAGGGGTGCCTGGCTGGCTCAGTCATTAGAGCATGTGACTCCTGATCTCCGGGTGGTAAGTCAGAGCCCCATGTTGGATGTAGACATTACTTAAAAATAAAGTTAAAAAGGGGGGCCTGGGTGGCTCAGTGGGTTAAAGCCTCTGCCTTCAGCTCAGGTCATGATCTCAAGGTCCTGGGATCAAGCCCCACATTGGGCTCTCTGCTCAGTGGGGAGCCTGCTTCCCCCTCTCTCTCTGCCTGCCTCTCTGCCTCCTTGTGATCTCTGTCTCTCTCTGTCCAATAAGTAAATCTTAAAAAAAATAAAGTTGAAAAAATAAAAATAAAAATAAAAATGTTCTATACGCTGGCAAGGATAAATCTTTATTTATTTATTTTAAAGATTTTATTTATTTGAGAGAGAGCGTGAGTGGGGGAGTGGGAGAGGGAAAAGCAGACTCCCCACTGAGCAGGGAGCTCGATGCTGGGCTTGATCCCAGGACCCTGGGATCATGACCTGGGCCGAAGGCAGATGCTTAACCGACTGAGCCACCCAGGCGCCCAAGGGTTAATCTTTGAAACATGTTGCTCAACAAGAAGCAAACACAAATAAATTCATGCATTATTATTTCACTCACATGAAGTCCCCAACCAGGCATAACTAGTGTTAGAAGTCATACTGTTTGGTGTGACCTCTGGGGAAAGGAGAATGGTGTGAACCAGAAGGGAGTGAAGAGGATTTTGGGGGATAGACAACGTTCTATTTGTTGACCTGGGCAGACGAGTTGGGTATTTTCACTTTATGGGAACTGCTTGAGCTATAAAAATTACTTTTTGTAGGATGTGTTATATATCAAAATAAAAAAGTTAAAGCCCTCAAAGATTCCTGAGTACCCTTCCAGAAATCACCCTAAAATTTGTGTTTTTTCAAATTCTGCAGATGACTCTCCTAGAACCATGAGGAATTGTTTTGGAGATAAATCACATATAATGTTATGACCTACACTCTGATTTTATTTGAAATAGTATTTTTCAAGTTTTGCACACTTTTTTCCACGAGGGGACCCTGGTCTAATCAAATGGTTTTTCAGAAACAGCATTTCCTGGGGGTAAGTTTGTGCTATAGTTTTATCTCTTCACCAGTGGAAAAACATTTGGATTGTTTCCAGTTTAGGTCATTATAAATAAGGCTATTTACAAACACTTATGCACAGATTTGTGTGCCCATGAATTTTCATCTCACTTGGTAAATAAATACCTAGAAACAGGATTGCTGGGTTTTATTGTAAGTATGTGTTTATAGGCAATCGTGAAACCATATTCTGAAGTGGCTGCACATTCTGCATTCCCACCAGTGATGTCAGAGAATTCCAGTTACTCCATAGCCTCACCAGCACTTGGTATTGTCAGCTTTATTTTTCAATTTTAGCCATTCTAATAAGTGTGTAGTAGTATCTCATCACGGTTTTAATTTGCATTTCCCTAATGACTAATGATGAGCATTTTTTCATGTGTTTATTTGCCATTCATATATCTTCTTTGGTGAAGTGTCTCTTCCAATCTTTTGCTCATTTTAACACTGGGTTTTTTTCTTATTATTGAAATTTATAAATTATTTATATATACATGTTAGATAGTTGTGATTTATCAGATATATGATTTGTAAATATTATCTCCCTTTGTTTTTTCATTTTCTTAATACTGTCTTTCAAGGGATGCTCAATCAGTTAAGTGTCTGACTTCAGCTCAGGTCATGATCCTGGGGTCCTAGGATCGAGTCCCGCATCTAGCTCCTTGCTCAGCAGGGAGCCTGCTTCTCCCTCTGCCTGCCCTCCCCATACTTGTGCTCTCCCTCTCTGACAAATAAATAAAAATCTTTAAAAAAATAATAATGTCTTTCAAAGTGCAGAAGTTCTTAATTTCAATAAAGTCCGATTTATCAATTTCTTCTTTTATAGATTTATTTTTTTGGTGTCGTATCTAAGAACCCTCTGAGAGGCCAGAATTCTTGACATGGTTGTACCACTGACTGGCAGTGTGATTTTGAGCAAGCCACTTCCCTCTCTTTGGGCTGCTTTATCTCCAACTTACAATGAAATGATTGCAGTAGGGGTTCTGTAAGAGCCTGTCCAGTTCTGCTATTTTAAGTCTAAATAGCAGCCTACGACTAATCATATCAAGGACCCTATAAGAATAACTCTATTTCCATTTTCTGAGCATTTCACAGGCGCTAGGGTTGAGGCAGGGGCTTATCTCTTTTCACTGTCACTTATTCCCATGGGAAGTAAGTACCGTTATTAGTCACATTTTGCAGAGGAAGTCCCTGAGGCCAAGAGAGGTCAAGTCACTTGTTCAAGTGCTCAAGTCCACTTGACACCCACCTGGTCAGAGCTGAGTTGGGAGTCAAGCATTATCAGTCTAAATGGCCATGGTGGTGTGGTGCCCCTGAGTGATCCCTAGGTGAATGGTCTCATGTGAATTGTGCTGATTAGTTGGAGGAGAACCTTGGAGGCAGCAGAGGGTGGGGAAATACTCCCCCTCAAGCGAGAAGGCAGGTGGGTCAGGAGTAGGGGGTGGGATTCCTTGGGGAAAACTTACAGCCAGCAAATTGCTAAAATCTTTGTGCGCGCGGGTGGGTCACTGGGGCCCTTCTGGACTCCCTCCTCTGAGGGCCTCAAGAGGACTGGGTGGAACCCTTCGTACCAAAAGCATAAGAGGGAGGGGCGGTGAGACTGGAATGGAAGCCAGATGGGCTTGCCCGCACCCAGGGTGCACACGCGTGCGCCAGAGCGGGTGTGTGCGCGCGCGTGCGGGTGCACACTCGACAGTTCGAGGCCTCATCTACTTCTGTGATTGCGCGTGGACGTGGGTGATCTTCGCAACAGCGTGCGTGCAGACCGAGAGCGCGATTGAGATCAGGCATGCCTGCGTGTGCCGTGAGTGTAGTTCCATTTACTAACTCACCAAACAGCCGTGCAGGGCTAGCTGTGCGCCAGCCCCATGCCGGGGGCCGGTACCGGTGATACAGGGTGACAAAATGGTTGAGGACCTTGTCCTCCCTGAAGAAGTGGACACTGCGGGAAGTGTCGAGGGGACAAACCTTAAATCAAGCCAGGAAAAAAGCAGAATTAGCCTCGTGGGTACGTGTGTCTGGGTCTGGGAGATGGTGCGCGCGTGATGGATGAACCAGGGGTTTAGAGCACCTGTTCTCCCCTGCCAGTGGGGGCAGTGGCGGCGAGGCAAGCGGCTGTGCCTCTGACCTTGTGCTCCGCGTGGGGGCGGGGAGCGAGCCTTGAACCTGTCGTAAACCCCAGCGGACTGCGTCCCATGTTCCTCGGCCATTCGCCCTGCAGCAGCTGGTCTACAGCGCAAGGAGCGTGACCGGTCAGAGCAGCATTCGCAAGTGCACGTCTGCCTCGGGGACCTGTCTTCAGCACTTAGCCTGAAGCCAGTTCCTCCAGGAAAGCATTCTCCTCCGCCCCCTCGCCCTGAAAGACGCCCTGAAAGCCCCAAACCAAGCTGACCCGAGGTCCGAGGGACACCACCGAGTAACTGATGAGGAAGGGGAGACCGATGGGACCGAGGGGAGCCTCTCCGTGCCGCGCCAGTCCGGGTGGCTGAGACTTGTCCCCCGGCTCCGGAGTCATCCATTCTGCCATTAGGCCAGTAGGTGGCGCTAGAGGCCAGGGCTAGGCTGGCGGTCGGCAGGCCCGGAGATCTTGGACTCTGGGGAAAGGGTGGGCAAAACATTTGCCTCAGTTAGGGAGCACTTGCTTGTGTACCAGAGGCTGGTCTGGAGGTCTTTCACGCATTAGCTCGTTTAACCCTGCATTATCTTGTTTATTATCCCATTTTACAGATGAGGAAACTGAGACTCAGAGATTTTTTTTTTTAAGATTTTATTTATTTGACAGAAACACAGCGAGAGAGGGAACACAAGCAGAGGGAATGGTAGCGGGAGAAGCAGGCTTCCTGCAGAGCAGGGAGCCTGATGCGGGGCTCGATCCCAGGACCCTGGAATCATGACCCGAGCCGAAGGCAGAGATGCTTAACGACTAAGCCACCCTGGCGCCCCCCCCCTCAGAGATTTTTAAGTAACTTTCTTATGGCCACTCAACTTTGTGGCAGGACCATGGCCGCAGCCCAGTTCAGGGGGCCCAGCAGAGCTCTGCACAAAGCACCTCGCTGTACCAGGTGGGGGAAGCAGGGGTTGAGAGTTGGCCCAGGTCTTGCTGGGAGTGTGTGGGAGGCAGGCTGTGAACTGGTCTCTGATGCCAGCTGACTGTGAACCCACAACGGGCAGAGCTGCATCTGGGACAGGAGGTGGTGGGTATCCTGGGAGGTGGGGGTGGCTGCGAGGAGCACAGAGGGTCTGAACTCTGCCCAGCCTCCTTTCTCCAGGGCCTCCCCAAGACTTACCATATTCCACCCTGGGGTCTTGCCCTTGGGGTGAGGGGAGGTGTCCAGCTTTCCCTGTGACCCTCTCATCCTCAACCCCAGATGTTCCTGCTCACCCTGTCCACCACAGAGCCCCTCTGGGAAGGCTTCTCTGACCACTGAGGCCCCAAAGTCCCTCCCATTCTACCTGCTCCTGGAGGGGAAGTTCAGGTAAACATCTTTGTGACAAGCTCCCTGGGCATCGTACCACGTGGCCAGGTACAGAAGCACCTCCTCCAGGCTAAACCCTGGGCTTGCACCTGAAACCAGCAGTCGTTGCCTGCCTTTTTAAATACACCCAGTATGAGGGTCATTAAGTAAGGAGGGCATGTGATGTGATGAGCACAGGATGTTCTAAGCAACTGATAAATTATTGAGCACTACATCTGAGACTAATGATGTACTTACTATATGTCAGCTGATTGAATTTAAATAAAAAAATAAAAACAAAATTAAAAAAATACACCCAGTTTGCTCTCCCACAATGGGAAGCATGTGGGCTCCTCAGAGCAGGGCTCCTGGCATGGTCCCTACCTCCCCAACCCTGGTCCCTGCCCAGAGCCCAGGACCTCAGCTTGACAGGTCTAGATCCCTCATTCTATAAATTGCTCTAAGCCCCCAGCAGGTGCCCTACACTGTCCTAAGCAGTGGGGAGAGAATCTCAGCTCACCCTCTCATGGCAGAGGCAGATAAGAAGCAGAAAACAGATACGAATTTTAGTCTGTAATCGAAAAATAGAGAGAGGTGCCTGGGTGGCTCAGTCTGCTAACCGGCTGACTTCGGCTCAGGTCATGATCTCAGGACCCTGGGGTGGAGTGTCACGCTCACCGGGGAGTCTGCTTGTCTCTCTCTCCCTGTGCCTCTCCCCTCCCCAATTATGCTGTCTCTCTCTCTCATATAAATAAAATAAAAAAAGAAAGAGAGAATGAACCCAGGGCAATGGTAGTGTGACAGTGGGGTGGGAGGAAAGGCAGCTGGGGGAGCCCTCTTCGGGATGTGCCATTTGAGAAGACACTCGGAGGGGAGTCTTTTGAAGATCTGGGAAGGGGGTTCCAGACACAGGAAGAGCCAGTGCCAGAGTCCTAGAGTGAGAACAACCTGGGGGGAGCAGTCCAGGAGGGAAGGAAGGCAGGTGTGGCTGGAGCACCCCAGAGTGGGGGCTGAGTGCTGAGAGGCGCAGGACCCTATGGGTGGAGCATGGTTTGGGGGTTTATTCTATGTAGAGAGGAAGCCCCTTGGAGGGTCCTCAGCAGGAGAGTGAGGTGCTCCATTTAGCTTTAATCTCGGCTGCTTGCCGAGGGTTCCTCGGCTTGCTGAGGGTCCCATAACCCCCCTTCTCCCGGCAACAAGCAGAGAACCCAAGGGGCACAGCTAGTAGCCAGGGGCCCCTGACCCGGGCCTGCTAGGCTCTGCAGAGTTAATCCCCTGGCCCAGAGCAGCCTCTGATTAGCAAGCCCTGCCACTCCCTGCTGATAAACTTTCAGGCAGGTCTCTGGCTGGGAGAGAGTGGAGAAATCCAAGCAGGCAGAGGAGGGGGTGCTCCTGCAGTAACGGAGGAGGTCTTATCTCTCCCCTTCCTAAGGTGCTGAGTTTCCCGGGTGAGAGCCGCTGCCAGGTCTGTCCCTCATTTGGCACTTTCAGAGCCACTATCTCGGCCAGGGCCCAGGGTGGATTTTATGGGGCCCCTACTTCAAGAGGAGGAAACCAAGTTGGATGCAGGCCTTGGGAGGGGCTCTGTGCAGGGTGGGGCCCTGGTGAGCGTCCACCTCTGACTTCCTGTCAGGGGAGTCAGCCCCACATACGGATGCAGGAGTGGAGGCTCTGAGTGCCCGAAGGTGAGGGGCGAGCATTTCCTGACTCCCAGTCCAGTGCTCTTTCCCCAATCCAAGTCACCTAAAAATACAGCTGCCCCTTCTCCCTGCCTCAAGCCACAAGGGGAGGGGTAGCATGGGGCATGGTAGAGATGGGTGGGCAGGTAGCTTCCTGGGGAGGAAAGGGTTCATGGTGGTGGTGGTGGGGGAGGAGTATCAGGACTGGGTACAGGGTCCTGTGTGAGTCAGGACCTCCATCTCCTTATATCAGACGTTCCAGACCTACATGTTCTGAACCAGCTGGAATTCAGAGCAGGGTCTCAAGGACCTGGCTGAGGATCAGGATCCCCAAGAATATGTTAAAATGCAGTTTCTGGGGCCCTGATCCAGACCCACAGACTCAGAACCACCAAGGGTGGGGCCAGGAATTTCTACACTGAATACATTTGCTAGGTTCTCCTTCAGCCCAGATGAGGCTGGGGAACACTGATTTGACCACTGGCCCCGAGTCCTGGGGCTCTGCATACCTGTGTTTGGGGGGCTTCAACAGCGGAAGGACAAAGAGGGCGCGTGTGTGTGCATGTGTCTGTGCATGTGTGAGTGCACATGTGTGCCCAGCGCCTCCAGGGCAGGAGGCCTATGGGCTGTGCCTGGGCTTGATTCCTGCCCCCAGAACTTAGAGTGGAAGCACCTCGGGTTTGCCTCTGCTCACCTCTTGAAGGGAGTTACTGAGAGCAAGCACGGGGATTATTAAAACAACTGTTATTCTCTTCTGATCCTTTAGAGAGCCCGGGCTGTGTGCACAGTCCTGTGAGGGAGCTGAGCCCTCCCGCGGCCAGATGGAAAAAGTGGGCCCAGAGAGGGGAGGGATCCTGTCTTGAGATGCTCCCCACCACCCCCCGCTGCTAACTGGCCAGGCTGAGATTTGAACCCAAGGCTGTCTGATTCCAGAGTGCCTATTTTTAGGCCATTCTTTCCTTCTCTGCTCCCTTTTCGCGTCCTCTCTCCCTCAGTGACATTCACTGAACACCTCTTCTGTGCCAGTCAGAGAGCCTGGCATCTTCTCCTCTGCCCTCTGGCACGCCCACAGGTACGGTGTGCGGCTGCCCTCCGGACACCGTAAAGCGTTATCTGGCCACAGATGGACTCGTTCCCTCAGCAGCGCTCACCATGCTTCTCACAGCTTCACTCCCCTGCTTCATTCTCCAAGTTGCAGGGGCCTCAGGGACACCTGAGAACTTGTTATAACGCAGGTTGCCCCGCGCCGCCCCCAGAGGGTCTGGCTCCGTTGGTCAGGGCTGGTCCTGGGACTCTGCATTCTTTACAGCTCCCCAGGCTGTGGGCGGCCAGTGGTTTGAACATTGCACTTGAAGATGTGCCATAATAGAAAGACTGATGTCAGGGGAAAGGGACAGACATCATCCACTGGGCTTGAGTCTTCGATGATGGAAGCTAAGAAGTTCTTCCCAGAAAAATGTACGAACCCACCTACACACAAGATCTTGCATCATTTCAGGCAGCTCCTGGATCCTTGAAAGCTGGCTGTGGATCCTTGCCCCCAGCACAGAACTGTCCACTGGTCGAAGCACCAGGCCGCAGCTCGCCTCAGCCACGTTGGCTCCCCGGACCCCTGGACAGAATCCCTCCTCTGCGTTCACATGATGCTTAGTGAGTACATCAACTCCATCAGGGTAGCTGTGGCCATATTTGCCTCCCCTCCCGGATTATGGGACCTGTAAGCGGTCGTTTTTCCCCCTTCCTAGCACATGATAAGATTAGACTTCCCTTTGAGGTTAGCCCTAACCATGTGACTTACAGTAGCCGGTAAAAGGTCGGTGATACAAGCTTTACGAGCCAGTGTGTGGTTCACCGGACTCTCTTCACCTTGCCAGGGATCTCGGAAATGCGCACGTAGGTGGGGAGCCACGAGCTGCTGTCCCCGAGTGCCTGGCTAAACAGAGACTCCCGCCCACCTGTGTTGGACACACAGCACAGGCGTGAACTCAGCCTTTGTTGCATTAACTACTGGGTTGTTGTCGCTGCAGCATAACCTCACTCGTCCTGATGGAGCAGGTGCTGTGAAGTCATGAGCTTTGGGCTCCAGCTCCTGCACAGGCTGGTGCAGAGGAGGCCCTCAAAGATCACCCTGGCTACCACTTATTAAGACCTTGCTAAGCGCCAGGCACTGTTCACTGGTATCTCACCTCAAAGGCCCACCAACCCTAGAGTCAGCTGTCCTTATTCCCAGTTTACAGCTGGGGGACGTTTCTGGCTAGCGAGTGGCCTAGGAACCCACATCTCTGTCCTCCAGCATCCTATCTGCAGCACCACTTATGACCCAAGACACAAACAGACCGGTGGCTTCTCTTGCTGCTCCCTGAGCCAGTGGCTTCTCACGGAGCCTCGGTGTCCGCAGTCCTAGTGATGCTCTTCTCTCAGGTCGGCTGTGACGCGTTCAGCGCTCTGCGCAGCGCCTGGCAGGCCGGAAGTGCTCACTGATGGTAGCTATTATTTTTCAGTACGATGCCTCTCTGCCTTGGAGACAAGGTGTTTGAAAGAACAAAGGAATGCAGAAGGATGCAGTGACCTGGAAGTTGGGATGAGGGGTCTGGAGACACATCGGGAGCCGAACGCAAACGTGGCTCTTTTTTTAATGTCCTTTCAACCAACCTGAAGTCAGCTTCCCTCTACTGACCCCTCCCTGTGCCTGGTTCAGCGCAAGATGCTTCAGACGCATCCCCTTGATCCGATGAGAGAGGGGCTGTTATTCGTCCCCATTTAATAGATGTGGAAACTGAGCCCCGGGCAGTCGAGGACCTTGCCCAAGGACTCACCGCAAGAAGAGGCAGCGCCAGGGGACCCCAGGCACTGTCTCTGAAGCCCGGGATAGGAACCTCTTCATGAAAGCCGCTTCCCTTTAGGGGAAACGAGGGCAGGCAGGAGCAGCGAGCCCAGGTCCTGCTTTTCCACTCCAGCTCTTTCTCCTCTGCAGCCTTCTCTCTGCTTACCCAGAAAGGTGTGAAAAGAGCGCACGCGCACCCCCCCCCCCCCCCCCCAAAAGCGAGCCAGCCGAGGAACCGCCCCCGGGCCGCCGGCGGCCCCTCCCCGCGGCCGCACAGACTCCTTGTCACCACCGTGATTGGTAGACTAAACAGCTGGAGCGGAGCCGGCCTCCTCGCCTGCTCTCTCCGGGGCGGCTTTCAAAGACCGGCCTCGCCGGCTATCTCCCCCATCAGCCCCAGCAGCATTTAGCCACTTTCTTCAAACACCCAGCCAGGGCATGATGGTTAACGTCAAATCTGGCAGCAAGTCATAACCTATAGGGCTGGGACATTTATCACGGCTGGGGAGGCCCCTGGGGACTTCAAAGAGGCCTGAGGGGCAGGGGGACGGGCAGGGGTGGGGGTGGGGGGGCTGCCGGCCAGCCGGCTTTTCCTCCACCCAGAATCTCAGATCCCTCAGAGCCGGAGGGATCAAGGGGCTTACCTCTGTTGGCCGGCGCAAATCATACTAATGACCCTAAGAAATGCTGTTGTGTATCGAGGGTCATGGTGCAGGTTTTATTTTGATTTTAATTAATTTATTTTTTGAAGTAATCTCTACACTCAATGTGGGGCTCGAACTCCCAACCTGGAGATCAGAAGTCACATGCTCTCCAGACTGAGCCAGTCAGGCTCCCCCACTCTACATGTTTTATCTCATTGAATGCCCAGAGCCCCTCTGTGAAGCTTTTATTATTTTTAGAGATCTGGGGGAAATGGGGTGGACAGGGGTTATGCCATTTGCCTAAAGCCACTTGGCTAATAATGAAAATAGCATCAGCCACAGTAATCCTACATGTACTCTCCGAGATGAGCATTATTATTCTCATCCAGAAGAAAAGAAAGTCTGACGATATTAGTAGCTTTCCCAAGGTGACAATGACTGGTGAGTGGCAGAGCTGGGATTCAAAAGCAAACAGACCTTCTGCTCCAAAGCGAGTTCCCAACGACCTCGTAGTGGAGCCTCTGGGTACTGGGGCCTGGGGTCCCCGGGGGCAGCCCCATCCAGAGCAGTCCTATCAGATCCCAGGCCTGAAAGAAATCCTTAGCGTGCCCTGGAAACTTCCAGCTGGGGAACTCAAGGCCTCCTGGGGCAAGGTGGAGAAATGGAGGAGCCAAGAACATTGCCTCTGTCCAGGAATCTTTCATGCAGGTGGCTGTCTCCACGTGGAGACTGTCCCCTGTGAGAATGCTCCAGAAGGCTTCCTGGAGGAGCTGATATCTGGGCTGATAAGAAGATGGGAATAAGGGGCACCTGGGTGGCTCAGTGGGTTAAAGCCTCTGCCTTCAGCTCAGGTGATGATCTCAGGGTCCTGGGATTGAGCCCCCCATCAGGCTCTCTGCTAAGTAGGGAGCCTGCTTCCCCCTCTCTGCCTACTTGTGATCTATCTCTCTCTCTCTGTCAAATAAATAAAATCTTAAAAAAAAAAAAAAAGAAGAAGAAGATGGGAATAAGGTTTATGGAGAGGGAGCAGGCCAATGTCTCAGCCAAGATTCCCGAGAGAAACAGAACCAATAGGATGTATATACACATACATGCATATGATACATATATATGAGAATGAGCGAGAGAAAGATCAAAATGGAAATTTTAAGGAACTGCCTCATGTGACTGTGGGGACTGGCAAGCCTGAAATCTGTAAGGGAGGCCAGCAGCCTGGAAACTCAGGGAAGGGGTCAATATTGCAGTCTTGAGTACGAAAGCTAGAAACATAAGCAGGATTTCTCTGTTGCAGTCTGGAGGCAGAATTCCCTTTTATCCAGGAAAACACAATCTTTCCTCCTAAGGTCTTCAAATGATGGACGAGGCCCACCCACATTATGGAGAGTGATCTGCTTTACTCCAAGTCTACTGACTTAAATGTTAATCACACCCAAAAAATATCTTCTGGGCAACCTCTGGGCTGGTGTTTGACCAAGCAAGTGGACACCACAGACTAGCTAAGTTGACACATAAAATTACCCATCATGGAGGGTGAATATTTGCATGACCCCTTTTACAGGAGGGACCTAGAAGAGTCACATTCACAGAGATAGAAAGCAGAATGGTGGTCACCGTGGGCTGAGGGGAGAGAGGAATGAGGAGTTAGCCTTTAATGGGTACAGAGTTTCAGTTTGGGATGATGAAAAAGTTCTTCATGAATAGTGAAGATGAATAGTGGTTTGCATTGAAATGGGAACGTATGCAATGTCACTTCACTGTACAATTAAAAATGGTTAAAGCGGTAAATTTGATGTTATGTGTATTTTACCACAATAAAAAAAAATAGCTGTGACAGGCACCAAGGGCCCAGGCTGGAAAGGGTGATGGGGAGGAAAGGCCCCACGTGAAGGACGATAAGTCATTCAGTTGCTCACCCACCAGTTGCACACCCACCCACTGTATGTTGTATACACATGCCAGGGCCATGCGAGGTCTGGGGGGACAGCGACAATGACATTGTAACTCAGATTCTTTATCTCAGCTTGTGATTGCACAGAGTCCAGGAAGGAAGAGTAGCAATAGCCCCATTTTACAGATGAGGAGGCTGAGAGGCTGATGATTTGATCAAGGTCAGACCATAACCCAGTGGCAGAGTGAGGACTGAGATCCAAGTCTGTCCAGTGGTCAAGTCATCTGTGGGGAGTGCTGGCTGGAAAGAACACATAAAACAACTTTTGCCCCCAACAGTTTGGGGGTGAAATAAAGGAGAAAGATGGAATGGTAGCCTGAAGGCGAAAAAGAACTGGGGTTGGCCTCCCTTTGGAAAATGGGTAAGACTTAATGTTTGTGGACGTCGGAGATGAACCCCAGAGGGATGGGGAGAAAGGTCAGGGTGAGGGGCTGAAAGCAAGATGGTGGCACACGGAAGAAGCAGAGACTCTTAAAGAGAGGGAAGGGCTGCAGCAGGGGCAGAGTTGAGGAGAGGGGGCCCAAAGATGGAGTACAGGAAGAGCAAGGTAAGGGCATGGGCCTCTTGAATCAGAGAGATATAGCCTCAGAGTTCAAGTCACAACTCTTGCCTGTTAGCCTTGCTGCCTTGAGCGAGCAATGTAAGTGCCCCAGACCTCAGTTCTATCCCTCATTCAGTGGGGATGGTAATAGGTCATGGGTTATTTTGAGTATCAGTTAAGATATGAATGGGAGGTGCCTATTCACAGTGGGTACCTGGGTCAACAGGAGAGGAGGAACAGGATGTGTGGGTTGCCGAGAGAGCTCAGCCGAAATGCTGAGAACATTCCAGTTGGTCCAGAGTGCATCCTTTCCCATCTTGGCTGCCCAGGAGCCATGTGGGGCTGAGGAGGCTTAACCAGGATGGAGGGAGGCCAGAAAAGTATTTCTTCTTCTTGTGCTTGTGATTCAGTCCCCCTGAGACCACACCACTTGGCTCTGCCCAGGGTGGACCTGGGGTAAGGGAAACTGTGGCCCCAAGAAAGAACATCCCATGGGCCACACAATTGGTACATTTTAGATACCTAAGGTGGAACAGATAAAACATTTGGCTCTGCTGCTGTGTAGCTGTACGACCCTGGGAAAGTCTCTTAACTTCCCTGAGCCTCCGTTTCCTTATCCATCCAAGTGGGCTTTACAACCCTAGCCCCAAAGTCTCAACAGTCGATGTCTCAGAGTAGAGAGTAGAAAGGAGAGTGAGACACTCATGCGGAGAACTTCACTCTCATGGTGGAGCCAATGAGAGAAAATATCAGCATTATTTACAGAGTACTTTTCAGCTTTTGCAAAGAGGTTCAGATATTTCCAAGATTGGACTTCACCCTTCCTTCCTAGCTGCTTATTAGATCCTCTAACTCATTCAACAAATGTTTATGAGAGGCTAACTCTGTGCCAGGCCATGTAGTAGAGGCTGTTGACAGAGGAGTGAGCAAAGCGAACATCTACCACCATGGAGCTTACACTTGATGGAAGAGAACAAACACACCACCAATGTCGACTATGCTAGGGGGTGATAAACGCTATTAAAAATATGGGGGGGGGGCACCTGGGTGGCACAGTCATTAAGCAGCTGCCTTCGGCTCAGGTCATGATTCCAGGGTCCTGGGATTGAGCCCTGCATTGGTATCCCTACTAAGCAGGAAGCCTCCTTCTCTCTCTCCCACTCCCCCTGCTTGTGTTTCCTCTCTCTGTCAAATAAATAAATAAAATCTTAAAAATATATATATAGGAGAGGGGTGCCTGGGTAGCTCAATCAGTTAAGTGTTTGCCCCTTGATTTTGGCTCAGGTCTGGATCTCAGGGACAAGGTCGTGAGTTTGGGCCTGGGATTGACTCAATTCTGGGCTTGAATCCTACTCTTAAATAAATAAATAAATAAATAAATAAATAAATAAATAAAGGCAAAAGTCAAAGAAGGTTTCATTTTAGACTGGGTGGTCAGGAAAGGCTTCCCTGAGAAAGTGGCATTTGATCAGAGCCTTAAATGAAATAAGAGCTAAGCCAAGGGAATATCTTGGAGAGACATTTGTATCTGTACAGGCAGAGAGAATCCTAAGGACCAAGGTCCTGAGCTGGGAACTCATTAGGCAGCCAGCATTTCTGCACTTGACCTTCAACTATACTCTCATCCATGCATTCATCCATCCATCCATCCATCCTCCTATTCACTGTCCATCCATTTTATTTATCTGTCCATCTTTCCATCCTTCCATCCATCCATCCATCCATCCATCCATCCATCCATCCTTCTCTTCATCCATCCATCCATCCATCCATCCATCCATCCATCCATCCACCCAATCACCCATCATATACTGGGAACCTCTTGTGATTCATCATTGGGAGGCATGGGGAAGATAAGAATTAGACACCATCTCAACTGATATGGAGATCACAGCCAAAGGGGAGACAGGTGCAAACGTTTAGTGCACTGAATAACAGTTGATGTATTTTTGCTCACTCATAGTATACTTTTGCTAAGAAAGTATACTTTTTCTAAGGAAGATCACTGTGTTTCCTCACCTTCATGGTTTTAGGAAATCTGCTTGGGTTTCATAGCTCAGGTTCTAGCTGTTTTCTCCATGAAGTTTCCGGTTCTTCCTCTTTAAATTCACTACCCCTTCTGTTTGGGACCTTCATCTGCACTATGGTGCTCCAACCTCTTTGGACATCCTTGTGTAAATTTGAGTCTCCACGACTGGCTCATGAACTCCTTAAGATCAGGGTGAACATAGACAACAACAGTACTAGCCTACCATTTATTGAATGCTTAACTATGTGCTTAGCATTGTGCCAAGCATATTTTAAATACATTGCCTTATTACTCAAAATACACTTGAAGGGGACCTGCCCTCCTATGAGGGAGGTGCTGTCATTACTCCCATTTTATAGATAAGGAAATTGAGGTACCGAGAGTTAAGTGATTTGTTCATGTCACAAGTTAGTAAGTGGCAGAGCCAAGACCTAAACCCTGGCCTCTCCAACTGAGAAGCCCAACTCTTAAATGCTGCTCCCCTTACTGCTTAGTCAGACCCTAGCCTATACCCCTGTCCCAGCAGGGGCACTGAGTAAACAGAGAGGACAATGGTGAATTAAGGTTCCCAGCTCTGGTGAAGACTGCTTCGTTTGAATCACATCTTCATTACGGGCACTCAAGTTTTGTGATCTTGGCCCCGGTCAAGTCAATTAACCTGTCTGTGTTTTAGTGGCCTCATCTGCAATATGGGGGACTCATAGGTTTATTGTGGAGTAAAATGAGTAAAAGAAGGTGAATAGGTGCCCAGCACAGGGTACACAGTTCATGGAAGTTAGCCACTGGTCTTATGTAAAAAAAGATGGCGACTTCGTTTCCCTCACAGTTTGGCTCTTGGTTCTTTCACAATTTGCCTGTTGTACTTCCTCATTCTTACTTTACACATTTGATTGCGACTGCTCTGAAAAGAACCAGTATTTTTGCCTTTGGAACTTTTAAACTCTGCCAGGGTCCTGCAAGAGGAAGGGCAAATTGAAGCATGGACCTAGAGGGCCTCACCCTGGGGTGGGGGGTAGCAGAGCATGGGTGCCTGTCATCAGCCCTCAGGGGACTGGCAGACAGGCCCGTGGGCTCAGGCGGCACTTATCTGCCCCTCCCCAGGGGCCTGAGTCAGTCAGGCCCTCGGACCTTCCAGGGCCTCCCTGTAAATCACCCTGGATGATTTATACAGAGACGCCCAGTCCGCTAATCCAGTAAACAGGATAAGCTGGGCCCAGCCGGATTTATGGGCTGCCAGAAGGGCCTTCACTGTGGGAGATGTGCACATTGTGACCCTTCTCCTGACCGCTGGTCTCGAGTACCCTAATGGGCAGGGGTAAAGTCACCAAGTTACAGGCCTCACTCTGTTCCCCCAGCTGCTGATGGTGATGTTGGGTTGGACCCTTTTCCCTCAACAGATTCCAGGTCCCGCAGGCCCAGGTGTTCACTGGGCAGCTGGCACACAGTCAGCTCGTGGGGAAGCTAAATCAATTATAAACTGGGCCCTGATGTTCTGTGATGGGGACAAAGGCCCTGGAGTGCAGTGATGGGGCCTACAGGTGCCAGAGCCAAGTTGCCCTGCACTTAAACCTGGCTCCATCTAATATTTCCTAACTGCGTGATCCTCTGAGCCAAGGTTCCCCCTCTCCATGTAAAATGACAATATTAGTACATTTTTCATGGAGTTGTTATTATAATGATAGTATAAGAGAAGGCATATAAAGTGCTCACCTAGCAACTGGCACCCAGTGAGGGACCCATAAGTATTGGCAGATCATAATTATTTCACAGATAATGGCACTGGGGATATATCACAGAGATTCTTTCCTGGAGGGGGTCTGCTCAAGGGTGTGTTGTGGCTTTGTCATGGCCATGCAGAACTAGAAGGAACCCGAGTTCCTCCATGGGCCGTGGATGGGTAATCACGAGGGTTTGACAAAAGGGAGATATGACAGGCTTAATATTCACATAGCAGCATGGATGGATCTTGACAAGAGAGCGCAAAAGATAAAGCAAAGAAATAGTAACGATCACATAACTTGAAAATACACCCCCCACACACAGATATGGTACAATCTCCAACAAAATCTCAATAATATTTTTTGTAGAAACAGAAAAGCTCACCCTAAAATCTGTATCTAATTTCAAAGGACCCCAAATAGCCAAAAACAATCTGAAAAAGAATAACAAATTTGGAGGTCTCATAGTTCCTTATTTTGAACATATGACAAAGCCACAGGAATCAAAACAGTAGTGGCATAAAGACAGACATATAAACTAATGGAATAGAATACAGATTCCAGAAATAAATCCTCACATGTATAGTTAACTCATTTTTGACAAGGGGGGGGCGGCAAGACCATCCCATGGGAAAAGGGCAGTCTTTTCAGCAAATGGCACTGGGAAAACTGGATAGTCACATGCGAAAGAATGAAGTTGGACCCTGACTTTATACCAGGTATAAAAATTAGCTCAAAATGGATCAAACACCCAAACCTTCAAAATTCTTAGAAGAAAACATAAAGGAAAATCTTTATGACCTTGGATATGGCAGTGATTTCTTAAATCCTACACCAGAAGTACAGGCCACACAAATGATAGATTTGGACTTTATCAAAACTAAAACCTTTTGTGCATCAAAGGACACCATCCAGGGAATGGAAAGAAAACCCATAGGATGGGAGAAAATAATTGTAAATCATATATTGACAAGGAATTAATATCCAGAATATATAAAGACTCCTACAAATTAAGAACACACACATAGGGGCGCCTGGGTGGCTCAGTGGTTAGTTAAAGCCTCTGCCTTCGGCTCAGGTCATGATCTCAGGGTCCTGGGCTCAACCCCGAATCAGGCTTTCTGCTCAGCAGGGAGCCCGCTTCCCCCTATCTCTCTGCCTGCCTCTCTACCTCCTTGTGATCTCTCTCTCTCTGTATCAGATAAATAAATAAATAAATAAATAATCTTAAAAAAAAAAAAGAACACACACATACACAAACAACTCAATTAAGAAATGAGCAAAAATAAATAAATAGGCAAAGTACCTATGCAGGCACTTCTCCAAAGGTGATGTGTGAATGGCCAACAAGACATAAGAAAAGATGCTCAACATCATTAATCATTAGGGAAATGCAAATCAAAACCACAATGAGATTCCACCTCATACCCACTATTATTAAAGAACACAATAAAATAACCCCCCAAAATAACAAGTGTTGGTGAGGAGATGGGAGAATTGTAACTTTTATGCATTCTGGTGGGAATGTAAAATGGAGCAGCCACTATGGAAGATTGGCAGTGCCTCAGAAAGTTAAACATAGAATTACCCTATGACCAGCAATTGCATTCCTAGATATAGACCTAAAGTAATTACAAACAGGGACTGAAAAACAGATACCAATGTTCCTAGCCACATTATGCAATGGCCAAAACAATGCAAGTGTCCATCGACAGGTGAATGGATAAATGACGTGTGGACATCTGTACCGTGGGGTGTGGGTCACTCATAGGGAGGCATGAAGTTCTGATATATGCTGCGATAGCCCCGGGGACCTTGGAAACGTTATCCTAAGTGAAATAAACCAGACGCAAATGGATAAATGCTATATGATGTCACTTGGATGAGGTATCTAGAACTGGCAGACCCACGGAGACAGAAAGCAGAGTGGTGGTCACTGGGGCCTGGAGGAGGGGCATGTGGGGAGTTAGCAATCAATGAGCACAGTTTCTGCTGGGGTGAGGGAAATGTTCTGGAGATGGATGGAGGTGATGGTTGCACAACAATGTGAATCTACTTAATGTCACTGAATCATATACTTAAAGATGGTAAACACTAGGGGTGCCTGGGTGGCTCAGTAGGTTGGGCATCTGCCTTCTGCTCAGGTCATGGTCCCCGGGTCCTGGGATGGAGCCCTGCGTCGGGTTCCCTGCTCAGTGGAGAGTCTGCTTCTCCCTCTCCCTCTGTCCTCTTCCCTGCTTTTGCTTTCACTCTCTTGTTCTCTGTGTCTCAAATAAATGAAAGTCTAAAAAAAGACAGTAAATATTATGTTATCTATATTTTATCACAAGAAACACACAAACACCAATACACATTTGATTTAAAAAGGCTGTATGAAACCAGTAGAACACTTGCCTTTGTATGTGATGTGTGTGTGTGCGCATGTGTGTGCGTGTGTGTGCACGTGCATGTGTGTGTGCACGCGCACGTGTGTGTGTGTTTGTAGTATGGGAAAGGAAAATGAGGTTAAAAGGGAATAGAAAAAATACATACGTAAACTCTGGGCACCAAGGAGCAATGGTGGTTATATGTCATGAACACAGGAGCGAGAGTGGTTAACTCAATGCTTTGAACTTGAGGTCTAGGTCTAAGAAACAAACATGCCAGTTCATCCCAGAGGACAGAACAATGGGTCATGAGGGGCTAAAACACCAGGCCACAAAGGGGTCTTGGTTTGAAATCCATTTTGGTTTGAAATTTTCGTCAAAAACATCAAAACAGGGGGGCCTGGGTGGCTCAGTGGGTTAAAGCCTTGGCCTTCGGCTCAGGTCATGATCTCAGGGTCCTGGGTTCGAGCCCTGCATCAGGTTCTCTGCTTGGCAGGAAGCCTGCTTCCCCCTATCTTTCTGCCTGCCTCTCCGCTTACTTGTGATCTCTCTCTCGTCAAATAAATAAATAAAATCTTAAAAAAAAAAAAAATGCCTGCAGGGCTGGCATTCATACTGTGCAGGAAGCCAGGTGACTTGGATTGGAGGGTGACAGGGACCTACTCACTTACTGAGTGTGTTTAGATAGAGTATTGAGGACTTTGATCCAGTTACCTGTTAAGGAAGATGGGTCTAGGAACACTGAATATTAGATGTAGTGGATTTGTTTTTACACATGCCTTCTCTGCCTCTTCCAGGGGCTGTGGTCAGGAAGGCTTCTAGAAAAGTCTAGAAGCTTTTCTTCTAGACTTCTAGAAAGGTCTAGAAGCTGTGGTTAATGGCAGGGCATCAGGTAAATAAAGGGTTTAAGGGTCTGAGAGGGCAGACACCTGTGAGCTACACATAATTTGGTGGGCTTCATGGAGGTGGTGGTAGTAGGGCTCATCTTAGCCATGAGGGCACATGGGAGGTGGATAGGTGGAGAGGAGGGGAAGGAAGAACAAGAATAAACACTTGGCAGGTGGAATAAAAATGACATCTGTGGGCAAAGGAAGGGCAGGAGCAGAAGGAAGGAAGGAAGGGGAGAAGGGAGGCTGAGGAAGAGGCGGTGGTGGCTCCCGGCAGGGGCATGGTCCACAGGGCACCACTCACCAGGCCCATTTACTCATTCACTGATTTGTTCCCCTGTTTATTGCTTCAGCACGCACTGAATCCCTCCTGCATGCCAGACCCTGTGCTGGGGGCCAGGGATGCAGCAGCAAACTGCACAGATGGGGCTCCTGTTCTCATGGAGCCCACAGGACCAGGAGACTGATGGTACAGACAAATACAATGGAATAACATCTCTGATCACGAGCAGTGCTGGGAGGAGAGAAAGAGGGTGCGGGGGAGACCAGCTTGTTTGGAGATGACTGGGAAGGCCTTCAGGGAAGGTGAAGTTCAAGAAGAGGTCTTGAACTTCTTCTTGAAGAGAAGAGAACCATCTTGAAGAAGGATGAGATCCTTCTTGAAGAAGGATGAGAGCCATCAGCTTTGTGAAAAGCAGGGAGGGGAAAGACCCTGCTCTTTCCTTTGTTCGAACTTTGCTTCCAGAAAGGCTTTCGGGGCTCCCTCAGTCCATTACACAAATGGGGAAACTGAGACCAAGAGACGGGCTTTCCTAAGCTTACAGTTTGTCCATGTGGGGACCCAGTTTTCCTGATCCCATTTAGATTCTTTCCTTCTTCCTTCTTTGAAATGGGCATTTTCTCATCTGGATGTGGCCTTGAGGGACTCTGGCTTCCTACATACATTGGAGGATGTGCCACAGGGGCCCAGACGTGCCACTGGAGCTCCTGGACTCAGGATTTGGGGTCAGCTTGGGCTCTATCTGCCAGATAAAAACACAAGATGCACACACATCCTGGGAGTTCACATGAACCACAACGACATGGAATTTCGTTGTCTTTTCCCAAAATTTTCACTTTGGCCATGAAGAGACTTGTGGTTTGGCAGTGGGGTAGGGATGGCCAAGAGAGCTCTTCTCACTTGACTCAAAGGCCCAAGGGGGAAGAGGAGCAGCAGGTTGACAAGTCCTGAAGGGCAGCAATGGGTCACCAATGGATGAAATGTCTCAGGAAGGCAGATTTCAGCCCAACTCCAGAATGCACTTTTTGACTCCTCACCGTGTCCACCATGGAGGCCCATCACCAGAAGGATTCAAGAGGCCAAATGGCCATCCATTAAGGAGATGCTTGGGAAGGGAAGATGAATGTCTGAGGTATTTTCCAACTTGGGGTCAATGACTATATGGGTTTAGGATTTAGAATCCAACCATAAGATTAATAATATAACTACTAAGTAGTAGTTGACTCTATAACTGAATAAATGATCCCTTCATTCCCATTCTCTATGGTCCCATTTTCTATGGAGTTGCTCAGTTGGCCCCAAGCATGTCACTGGGCACACAGGTATGAGAGCCCTCAATATGTTACCGTCTCAGATTTGTTCTGGGGCGGGGGCATGGCTGGAGTGACAGCCTCAAGCACTTCCTTTTGCACCACCATGGGCCTCCTCGAATACTGACCGAGTGCTCCATGCTGGGCCAACCGACAGAAACTCCCCTCTCATGACTGTCCCGGAAGGAGGTTCTATTGGTGTTTCTGACTCTAAGAAACTTGATTCTGTTACTCTTTGTTGTCAGTGTGAGGGGGTCTTTGAATTCTCTTTTGACAACTGGAGGAGATTTTCATTTGCTCAAGTAAATCTGGTTTGAGGCTGAGCATAGGAAGTTCTGGAAGAAAGAGACCTGCCAAGTTCTCTGCCTGTCCTGGGGAAACAGGAGCGTCTGGGTGGAGGGCCAACGAGAAGGCTGACGAGGGTGTCATTTGAGCAGAGCTGAGTGTGTGTGTGTGTGTGCATTCTGGCCATGCAAGGGGTATCATGTAATTCAATGACATAGTCTCTATTTCCAGAAAAATAGATTCCAGATCACTCCAAACACATCCAGAAATCATCTCTGTATTTCTAGATGAAGTAGAATTGACAAACAGCAACCAGAAGAATTGAATAAAGATGGGGTGGGATTCTTTTTTTTCCCCCTCTTTCCAAACACTGGCAACAGCTTGCAACACTTGGCTTGGAATGCTGGGCAGACAGCGGCCGGGGTTCTGGGACGCTCTCCCCGCCATCCCTGTACCTGCTTCCCTTGCATCTCCTGGGAGCTGAGACTAAGCCTACAGCCCCTGGAGCTGCAGGGAGGGTCGCTGGCCACATTTTCTGGTCCCTAGGTTTGGATAGAGCCTCAGCATATTTCTGCCTGGTTCTTTTGATCAAATTTTTGGAAAGCCGTTTTTTTTTTTTCTTCCTTCCTTCCTTTCTTTTTCTTTCTTTTTTTTTTTTTAACCTGGAAACAAATCGTAGCTGAGGGAAAAAAGGTGTTGCTTAATTTCAAGGTCAGTTGTGTTTTTCCAAGATTTAGTTCTCTAAAAAGTAGGATAAAACAAATATCTATTTACCACAACTAGGCTTTCTAATTAGCTCCCTTGCGTCCTCTCCTAAATTCAAACCACTTGTCTCCACATAAAATCTCCCGTAGGTACCACCATTAACACCCTTCAGAAGAAAGGGCCAGCCCACAGCTGGCAGCCCCTAGCTTGTGGGCTGCAGGCCATGGAAAGTGTGCGGCTCAGACAAAGGCGTGTGCAGAAAGTGTGGGATCCCAGCGCTTGAGAAACCTTCTTTGTTGAGGTTGCAAATGTCATCTTACAGTGAGAGAACATCTGGGCCACAGAGATGGGGACTCAAAGGGCCTCACGCCCAGGTCTGAGAGGTCACTATAACTTCGACACAGTCTGGCAGAAGATGTCCAGTGCTCATGGAGAGAAGAACCCATTTCCACATTCTTCAGCCCTGGACACCCACTGGATGTTTATACATCCCTAGGAGAGGTTATCTGCATTTGACTCCTCGATGGGTGAGCCTGGGGGATGTTGTGAAAGACAGCTGGGAGGGTGTGAGTGCGTGTGTGCGTGTTGGGGGTTGGGGATTCAGAAGAGGGGATCCGTGGAATCCAGACACCCACAATCAGCTCATTGCTGGCCCTCCTCCAGCCACCCCTTGCCAATAAACGAAGAGGTCTTCTCCTACACGTGTCAAGGTTTAGAGGGGCCGACCTGTGCCCTTGGCTAGTTGTGTGACCTTGAACAAGTCATATCCTTGTGTCAATGGACCCAACTGCAAAAAGCTTGTTGGATCATGGGCTTGAACCAGTAGTGGTTCTTCACATTTTAGAGACCCTGGCCTTTTGGCTGTCTGATGTCAGAAGGTCTCTATGGAAAGGACACTTTACGTGTGCATTTACTTACACATTCACATGTTCTTAGACCCCTGGAAGTCCTGAAGGACCCTCCGTAAGACCCCTTGGTGGGATCCTCCAAGGCCCTGGGCACCATGCTTGTACACTATGGGTGCTTAAGAAATGTTTGTGGAATAAAATCAGTTCTCCCTTTAAACTCCGACTTCCTATGAATCTGAGATTCTAAGCACCCGGGGTTAATTCTGCTTAGGTGCCTTCTGCAGACAGAAACAATGGTACAGAGGGAAGACCCTTGCTTGAGAGTTAGAGGCATGTGCACGCGCGCACGTGCACACACACACACACACACACACACACACACACACACCCCTTCTGATTGCCAGCTCTCTGCCGCACATCTTTTCTCAAGCACCTACCATGTACTGGGCAGCAAGGATGGGGTAGTGAGCAGCGCTGACCCCATCCCTGTCCTCCCGGAGTGCACAGGCTAGCCGTTCCGGGAAGAGACCTGTGCCAGACCTGGGTGTACAGGGAGGCCCAGACGGCTTGCAGAGGGGGCCGCATTCCAGCTTTCGTGGCCCTTGGGCACTTTGGCCTCCACGCATCTTTCATGGTGCAAGCTCCATCAAAGAATATTTTAAAATACCACCGTGTAGGTCTCAAGATGAATATAACTCAGTTTGGATTCATTGTTATATATTCATTTTTTTGGTTCGTTTTTTTAATCTTGATTTTTAAAAGAAAGAGTGACAACATTTTTCTGGGTCCCTGAATGTATCATGGGCGCCAGCTCTGGTGCCTCATGGGTAGTGGGCCCTTCTGGCAGCTCCACTTCACCCATCAGATAACGCCAAATAGAAAGCTGCCAAGCACGGGTTTTATAAAGAGAAGCTGGGAGGTGTCAGAGGCGGAAGAGGCCATGGAAGATTCTGGAAGGAGACGATGCCCGAGCAGAGCCCTGGAGGGTGAGCAGGACTGAATGGAAGCAGAAAAGGCAGGGCCTGGGAGGGAGCAGGGAAGCTAGAGGCCTGGAAGGAGGAACATGCAGGACATGGGTAGGTATGGGGTGACCAAAGTCCCAGTGTCCCTCAACATGGGATCTGGGCGTCATTCAGCATCTTACCGACAGCCCTACCCTCTTCACGCACCCCATTTCTCCTACACCCCCTAGCAGAATCTCAGGATATAGAGGGGGATGAGGCCTAGGTGACCACCACAATAAACACCATTTATGGGGCACTGAGGAGAGCCAGGCACACGGAGCACTTTGTCATTGTCCCATTTTATAGATGAGAAAACCAAGGTGCAGGGCTGCAGTAACTTGTGTATAGTCAGACAGCCAGAAGACACAGAGCTGGATTCCCACGGACGGCTCTCACCTCCCACCACTCTGCCATACCGACTCCTGGAGAGGCTGGAGGAGCTCCATGCAGTCAATCAAACACGGGAAACCAAGGCCCAGAGAGGCGATATGATGGATCTAATGTCACAGGAGCTTTTCAACAGGGTTGGGAATCGAATCCAGGCATTCTGGGTCCAGGCCAGCGGCCTGTCTGGCAGCCAGGAGAATGGTGTCTTCTGAAGGATCACCCTGGCACCGTGAGGCCTTCCTCATCCTCTCAGCCTCAGAAATCACAAAGCCCATTTCCACTATGGCCTGGCCCCTTCCGAGCCAGTCTTTCTGGCCTGGGATGTTCATGCAGGTTCCCAAAGACCCAGTTTCTGTAAGGGTCAGACTGATACCCTCCTTTCTCAAAAGTTGTTCCCAGAAAGGGGGATCTTTCTTCTCCTACCCCTACTCCCTGCCCCAGGGGAAGGCTCAGCAAGGACAGAAGAGGCTCCTCTGTGTCCCAAAGCCATCCCTCCCATGCACAAAGCACCTGCCTCCCAGGCTGGCTGTGTAGATGTTATCATGGGAACGAGCTGATTCACCTTCGTGACATCCCAGCCCGCTGGGCAGGAACGCTACTCTGGGCGCCACAGTCTCCCAAGGGTATCGACATAGTGAGCAGTCCCAGGGAGGGCCAGGGGCCTCCATGCCGTGCTCCCTGGACTGTAGGAACAGGGCTGGGAAGTAAGGGGATGTAGAAGCTGTCAGGAAGGGCTTGGCTGAGCATCCAGGAGAGAAAGGGGAATAAAGGCTTGGGGGGTCCTCAATGAGAGCATCCCGACTCTTGGCAGAAGTGACAGGGGTGGAGGTTCATTCAATCTGAGACCTCACCAGAGTCAATGCTGACCAAAGAGGAAATGGGTTGTTCAGAGGGGGGCTGAGATTCCCGGTTCTGGGGGTGTGGAAGCAGAGGCTGGGTGGGGACAATGGGAGGATATTCAGGCACCAGGTAGGGGACCCAGGGGTTCAGAGTTGTGTGGACTGGAATGCTTTCTGAAGCCCTCTTCTCGTTTTCTGAGGAGGCAACATGGTTGCGTGGAAAGAAATATCATGATCTTAACTATCTGTTTTCGACCACTTACTACCTAAAAATGACCCTCCACTCTCTGCGACTTAGTTTTCTCTTCTGTAAAATGGGGACAGGACAGTAATAATGACAAGGGCTGTTCTGAGAGTGAGGTAAGACAATGTAGATAAAAGTCCTGGTGATCAATGAGTTTCATTTCCCACTTACAGGGGAGGAAACAGTGTTTTGGACCTGTTGTTAAGCGACAGTCACAGTCTAAAGTTAAATGGCTGGTAGGGGCCGTTGATTCCGAATGGGAAGCCCGGCTTCTTCCAGCACAGCGGGCTATGTCCACACTCCACTTACTGAGCACCCACAACACGCCTGAAGTGGCCTTCCACCGAGCAGGTATTCTATGACCAGGGGTGATTATTAGCCTCATGCTACGAATGAGGCTCAAATAATTCTGCCAGTCATTCGAGCTCTCACAAACGAAGATGCAGCAGAGTCAGGATTCCAATTCAAGTCGAAGCCCCAAGCCCATGCTCTTAACCAGGGGTTGGGAAAATGCAGCCCATGGGCCAAATGCCCCACCCTGCCTGTTTTTATAAATAAAGTTTTATTAGAGCACAGTCACACTCACTTATGTATGTGTGGCCTGTGGCTGCTTTTGAGGTTATAGGGGCAAGGTCATTGCAAACCAACCATATGTCTTACAAAGCCTGAGCCATTTACTATGTGGCTATTTACCACAAATGTTTGCCTATTTCTCCTCTAACCACCATTTTTTAGTCTTTACCTGAGAATTTAAAAAGAGAATCTACTTAACACCAGGACTCATTTTTAGGCTGGTAGGTTAGTACTTAATATGAGTTCTGGATAGAGATAGAATTACCGCCTGCGGCTACTTCTACCCCTCTTTCTTCTCTCTCTGAGCAGATCTTCGGTCAAGGGGGTGCTGAGTAAAACAAAGACAAGGGCATTGTGCCAAGTACATTAACAACTCCTTGTGCTTTGCATTTGTATATTGTGATATAATTAGGGTATTTTTATTGTTTTATTTAACATTTTATTCTTTAGAATGATTTTATTGCACTACTTGTTGATATTTACAATTTATAATGTTATTATAACTGTATCAGAACGGTATTTTTCTCCTTTTAAATATATAATCTACATTTGAATGTATAGTATCTTCTGCAGGTGAACAAGTGCGATTTTCAGCCATAGCCAGGAAGATAACAGATTTTAATACACAGAGATCAAAGAACAGATCCAGCCCACAAAAAAAGATATGGCAATGGTGAAGCTGAGACTAGGAGTCAAGAGACCTCAGTTCTAGACCTTGCTCTATCTAATCAGTTGGGGATTTGAATTTCTCATTAGTCTTTCCTTGCCTCCACTTCCCCTTATAGAAAATGGGGCCATTGCACCAAATGATTGCTAAAGGCTTTTCCTAGTATGGCATTGTATTCTCACAAAAGCCCACCCAAATAAAGCCTTTGTGTAGAGCTGCTTAGAGGCAGAGGCTTAACAGAGATGACCTTTGATCTCACAAAGGGCATTCTCTTCTGAACCTAGCAATTCCTTAGGGAGTAAGGACCAGTCTGCGTGCAGCAGGCACCTTTCCAATCTTTTCTGGTTTTGTCACAGGATCCAGGACTCTTTATCAGAAGAAGGATTTGGGGCTGATGAGGATAGAGTGTCCCTGGTGGGCAGCGGTGGGCCAGCAGACGCCACAGTGGTTCTCCATGGGGGGAGGAGGTGGAAGCCAAAGGAAGCAGGGACTCTGTCCTGTCATCTCTGCTTGTCCTCGAGATGACTCTATCAGAGCACCGGGGAGCAGGACAGGACGGGCTTGTCATCACCATTAGGGGTGCGAGTGTCCCCTCCCTTTCCTGCTAATCCTCATTATGATTACCCTCTCTCTAGGGCAAGAACTCAAACCATTTGGTCTTCATTTCTTATCACTTTTTACAATTTGATAGGGACACACACAAAAAGTAATTTCATTGTTCTTTTAATTTGTATCTATTTGATCATTGTAAGAGTGAGCCTTTTTACTTGTTTAGCTATTTGTATTTTTTCATTGTAAATGAATTTTTTTCTTTGCTGAGTTATTTATGGCCTTTGCTTTGATTTTTTTCCTACAGTAATATTTATCTTTTCATTTTTGATGTTTTTGAGGTTGCATATTTAATAGGTAAATACATCTTTTGTTTTGTTAAGCTCTTACAAAATCAAACAAAACTGGGTGTAGCAAGAAAATGTTAATAGCCTCTGCTTTCTCCTCTGCAATTCTGAATTCCCAGGAAAGCACTGACAATTAACATTTGCTGGGTCACTGCTGTCACTTCTTCAGTATTAGTACAAATTTATTCTATTTTTTTCTCTCTAAATTTTCTTTTCTTTCTTTTTCCTTTTTATAAAAGTGGAAATGTTCTATATCTTTTAACCTAACATCTGTTCTAAAAAATTCTACATTTTAAACTGATTCTCAGATTCCTATGCTTCTCTGTTTTACAAACTCTTATTACTGTAACTTCAAGAGTTAAGCAAGAATCTCTGGCCACTTTATAGATTAGAGAAACTGGGGCGCCTGGGTGGCTCAGTGGGTTAGGGCCTCTGCCTTCGGCTCAGGTCGTGATCTCAGGGTCCTGGGATGGAGCCCCGCATTGGGCTCTCTGCTCGGTGGGGAGCCTGCTTCCCCCTCTTCCTCTGCCTGCTTCTCTGCCTACTTCTCTGCCTACTTGTGATACCTCTCTCTGTCAAGCAGGTGAATAAAATCTTAACAACAAAAAAAAAGATTAGAGAAACTGAGTCTCAGGGAGGACATGTGATTTGCCCAGATCCTTCAAGGGCTCAGTAGTGGGACAAAAGTCCCAGGACAAGAACCTCCTGAATCTGGAGGGGCTTCCTTCTCTCTGCTGAGTGAATCAGACCTTCTGCCCTTAAAGTCACCCGAGGTACACAAGCTAGGGTTGGGGGTCCGAGAAAGTGTAAGTACTAAGAGAGTCAGTGAAGGAAGAAAAATTCATATCAATCCCTAATGTGTTAGGTGACCTTGTGGTGACTTGTTTGCCCTCTCTGGGTTCCCTGTTCTCATCTATAAAGTGTTTGGCCTAACCAGAGGATTTCAAACTATGCTCTTTGCGGCTTTAGGGAGCCCCTACACATTACTGCACCTCAATGGAGTGCCTGGTGGCTCAGTTGGTTTAGCCTCTGCCTTCTGCTCAGGTCATGATCCCAGGGTCCTGGGATCGAGTCCCACGTCGGGCTCCCTGCTCAGCTGGGAATCTGCATCTCCCTCTCCTCCCTGCTCATGCTCTCTCCCTCTCTCTTGCTCTCTCAAATAAATAAATAAATAAATAATAAAAAATCTTTTTAAAAAGTGAACACAGGGAGCATGTTCATGGATGCTCACTGCAGCAGTTTGTGTTGGTGTAAAGTTGGAAGCAATTGGACATGTCTACCCATATGGTATGGGTTACGTGCCTGGGATCATTATTTTCCATCTCTTCACTCATTCATGGAATAGTTATTATGGACTTCCAGGCACTGCTCTAGACATGGGGAATCATCTATGAACAAAATAGACCAAGTCTCCACCTTCTTGGAGCTTACCTGGGAGGCTGGGTCAACCCGCCATGACCTGCATCCCAGGAAGGGGGCATGAGATGGACCCCTGCATCCCACCATGGATGGGTCTCCGCAGGCCATAGGGCTGAGTGGTAGAAGAAGGGAATCAAGACCAGAGAGGGCTGATCCTTTCATACAACTCCCCCCCATACATCTGTCTGTCTGTAACTATCTCTCTATGGATGAGCAGACAGATGAAAAGGTGCTGAAGAGGGTTTGGGGGGTACATCCCCAAATGATAGTGTTGCTTCTGGAAAGAGAAATGAGGGTACCCTGCATTGAGGGCATTTAACTTTTCTGTATTTTTTTTTAACAAGGAAGATATATTCAAGTATTATTTGTGGTTAAACAATGTATTTTTTTTTTAAGTTTAAAATAAACTTAAGTCCAAAGAGAAGGAAAAGACAAAAAGAAATTTACAAGTTTCAGTTTCTCAGAGTCCTTCAAAATCTAACATGCTCGGACACTAGAATCTACATGAAGCATCTTGGTTTGGGGATCAGAGATTTTAAATTACACAAACCAATGAATATTACCATCTGGATCCAAGGACAAGCTGGCCTCAGCCAGAATCCAGTGTGTTGGGCCCCACCTCCTTCCTTATTAGTTACTTAGAATCCCCATCTCAGCCTGGCTGGAAGGGAGCACCTCCCCTGAGACTTCTTTTACCAATGAGGGAACATAGGTCCAGACACTGTGATTTCTTTTTCTTTTAAATTTACTGGATATATTTGACATATAACACTGTATAAGTTTCAGGTATATGAAACATTAAGTAATTTCTTGTTTTACCAAGGACTCAATTAATGGTAGAGCCCAGATCACAAAGCGGGAAGCGAGCCTGCCTTACCTCCAGATCCTGGGCCCAATGTTCCAGGGGAGGGGACAGAATGGGAAAGCCGGGGATGCCATCCCCCAGCCTCCCCCCGGAAGCTCCAATGATGAGTCCCTGAGTCCCAGTGTCCAGCACTTGCTGAAAGGGAGCCTTGTCGACATGGAAGGAGATCAAGGCAGCCGGGGGGTGCCGAAACCTCCTGTCGGGTCCACATCTCCTGAAGAGATAGGGACACTTGGGACACTGCCCCCACCCCCTCCTCGAGCTCTCTCCACTCAAATTCCACGGGGCTTTGGAATCACTAGACTGTCTCCCGCTCCCAGGAAACCCCAGGCTTCACTGGAGCCAGGCGACTGGCCATCCATCACCCTTATCTCTGGGCTCTGGCGGCCCCAGGTCCCTGGCCTGGATGGGCCCGGGGGGCCAGGAGGGGTAGGGGAGGGGTGGGGCCTGGGGGGTCCTCGATAACAAGAAAAGCAGCTGTCCCCTGGGGGAGCTTCAAAGTGCCCGGAGCTGAAATTTATGTCCAGACTTGCTCCCATTAGGGGTCAAAGGGCCATTCATCCCACAAATAGTCATTGAGCACCTACTACGTGCCAGGCTTGGGCCCAGAGATTTTGTCGTTTTTAGGTCCAAAGCTTAGCCCCAAGCTTGGCAGATGGCCACAGGAAAACACCAATGACTGTTTTTATGACTGCAGTTGATGGATCCCATCACTTATTTATGATGCATGTGTTGAGATGCCGTGTTCTGGGCAGTTGCTGGCAGGGCACATGGCATGCGGGCCTGGGAGAGGTTTGCAAGAGCCCCCTCTCCCCCAGGCCTCTCCTCGGCTGAGGCCTCAAGTTATTCAAGAGGGGTTTCTGCATGGGGCCCAGAAGAGCCACTGGACCCGACCACTTCTCAAATCCCTTTCTCCCCAGACTCTAGGGGCCCACCTCTGTGGAGCTGAGATCTGCCTTTCTGAGATGTTCCCCAGTAGGGTCCTGGCTCTGTCCTCTGGGTCTTACGCAAACTCTTAGAGCCTCAGTGTATTCAGGAACAAAACGGGGATAGCAACAGTTCCTATCCTGTTGGGTTATTGTGAGGATAAAATGAAATAAAGATTTAAATCACATGGCACACGTCTGCACAATTAAGTCTTCAATAAGTGGTAGCCAATAACAAACAAAATAGTGATAGTCTTGGGAATCAATAAAACAGGCGGCGGCAGCAGCAGGAGGAGGAGGAAGGAGTAAGAAACGAATTAAGAGCTATACTTTCCAGAGTGAAAGCTGTTCTCGGTTCTCAGGGAACCTCAGTTTGGCCAGGCAGGCACACAAAGTTTCCATGGGTGCTTTGTAGCTGGGAAATTCACATCAACAGAAAAGAAAAGGCATGGGGAGTTAGAGCACTTTTGCTCCACCCGGTGGGGTTAGTACGACCGCAGATGAGCAAGGGGAGGTGGCCCGGGAAGGTTGATAGGTTTCCCAGTGTCCTGGAGCTAGGGTGAGCTGGCCTTCAGGAGAGCTTGGTCTCCCCCTCACCCCTGCCAGGGCTGCAGGAGGAGCTCCCCGTGGACACGGCTATGGGGGAACTGTGTGCCTGCTCCCCCAAATGCATACCTTGAAATCCTAACCCTTGGTATCTCAGAAGGTGACCACATTTGGAGACAGTGTCCTTACAGAGGTAATCAAGTGAAAATGAGAGCATCCTGTACAACTGGTGTCCCATTACAGGGGGAAATTTGGACAGAGATTCCCATGGAGGGAACGCGATGTGAAAAGACCGGGAAAAGACGGTCATATACAGGAGATGCCTGGCCCACATCCTTCCCTCACAGCCCTCCACAGGAACCAACGCAGCCAACACCCTGATTCTGGACTTCCCAGCCTCCAGAACTGTGAGGGAATAAATTTCTGTTTCAGGCCCACAATCTACGGGACTTGGTCAGGGCAGCCCTGTGGGCAGAGTGCGGAGCTCCCCCTAGACTCCATGTATGAGCCAAGATCCCGGGATTCCCTGACGACGTCCTGGGCAGGCAGGGGGAATGGTGTGAGCAATCACCCTGCTTCTCTCCATTACCCGGGATGTTGGACAGAACCGAGAGGCCAGCAAGGCCGCATCTGGCCAGCAGGCTGAGGCCTTGGGATTGCTCTTTCTGTTTCCTGTGGCTCTCTGAGCACTGCAAATCCATTTTCTGGGTGCCTTCCTGGGGAGGCTGGATTAATCTCACTGGCCAGTGTCCTCCAGGAAGACCTGGAAGGCGTGCCCTGGCCTCCCCAGGACTGGGGGTTTGTCAGAGTCTGGAAATTACTGAGCTGGCTGAATCTCTTCCCTCCTCTCTCTGTGATCCCTTTCCTCATTCTTCCCTCCCTTCTTCTCCGGTGTCCCTCCTCCTGGACTATGCTCTGCGGTATCCTCTCCACATTCCACCCCTAGATTGCTTCCTCCAAGCTCCACTCTTCCCAGGCCACCCTCACTTGGTGGTGCTCAGCAGGACGAGGGAGAGTCCAGAGCCCTACGTTGCCTTGGAGACGGAGGCAGGAAAGTCTAAACTCGCTACTTCAGAGCTGAGAAGAAACTATCCAGAGCTGGTTTCTCCTCCCACCTTCCAGGGAGCCTTGTTCTTGTCCCTGGCCTGGATACATTATTATATTTTGCTTTAATTGCATTAAAGCAAATGACTATGCCCCCTGTGGTTTGGATCAGGTCAAGGATCTGATAATCGA
>CM053607.1:37619548-37702248 GCA_028646535.1 Procyon lotor | reverse complement strand
TCACTTTGAAGCTGTTTTTAACAGGAGGAGAACAAACAATTTTTCCAAAGTGGTCACATTAGACAAACAGGCTGGTGGGTCATCTTTTTGGGAGGGAGCAGGCTCTGGCTCCAGGTTGCCTGCTGACGGACTCCCAGGCCCCTGGGAGGACTGTGGACTGGACTCCCTGGGACGCAGAGAACTTAAGTAGAGATGTCATAGGCTTAGGCCTCCCACGATGTTAAACCTGGTCCAGGTGCCTCTTCCTGGAAGCCCATCCTGACTGACACCACTTGGCTCTGAGTTGAAAGCTAGCAGAGTGCAGGGGAAGGACACAGTGGGCCTTGGAGATAGAAGAAGGAGGGAAATCACCCAGGGCACTACAAAAGGTGGACTTGCGTGATGCAAAAGTATTCTCTCTTCAGCTGTGCTCTCTAGGCCTTAGTTTCCCTGTGTGAAATGGGATGGCCAGTGCTACTGTGCAGGGCCGCAGGGGGCGTTTCTGAGAATGTAAGCATGTAGAGCATCCATGTGGTGCCAGGCATGGGCTCTGCACTCTGCCTCGTCGTGGCCTTTCCCTTGGCAACAGCTCCCCTCAGCCATTCTCAGAGCCTTCCCTGGTCCCACCGTCCAAACTGATGAAGCTCCGGCTTCCGTGGCGACCAATGGCAACCGGAACCCTCAGCCGTGCTCTGGCTCAAGCTCCCCGGCCCTGGGAGGAACTCAGTTTTCCCATCTGTCTGCAGAAGCTCTGACCAAATGGTTTCTAAGTTCCCTTGCAGCTCTGATATTAGAACACCTTGAGCAGTAACCAGAGAGTGGTAGGTCCACCACAGAAGATTCTCTGCTTTACCAAATATATCTTGTGCTCCATCCTGCCTGCAGCCCACGGGCCTCACCAGGGAGCAGGACAGAAACGCAGACTCTCAGGCCCCGCCCAGGGGGCCCGAATCAGAATCTACATTTTAACAAGAAGCCCAGCCTTTGAAAAGCTGTTTTATATACCATCAGTCTGAAATGAAAATTTGAAAATGCTTTTATATCTTCAAATTTATTTGTATATTTTTGAGGACTTGTTCAAAAATGATGAACATGTCATTTTTTTCAAAATGAATATAGCTGCTGCAAAAATGTTAAACCAAGCCAGCTCAGTTCAGAGAAGAAATGATTTATGTAAATCTGGCAAACAGCTTTTTCCCCAGGGAATTTATCTTTCTGTGTAAGTGAGGGTTGCCACTTGCCATAGGATCTTTGGCCTCTTCCCAACAAGTGTCTCCCTCATGCCTGATTCCTGGAGGGCTGTGTGTGTGTGTGTGTGTGTGTGTGTGTGTGTGTGTGTGTGTGTGTGATATATGTGTCTTGCAGCTGATGCAGTGGGCAGGGACTTCAGCAAAGTCAGTAAAACCAGGATGGAAATAAACTGAATTCCTGAGGGCTCTAGGGTAAGCCAGAGGAGCACGGGAAACCAGTGCTCAGACAAACTCGAGCAGCATGCATAGTCTGTGGATTAGTCAGGCATCCTGGCTTCCCAACTGGGCCCATCTCCTAGAGGGCTTCCTGCCTCTCCCTCGAGCCCAGCCTCCAACGGGGCTGAGTCCTGTATCTCCTAGCTCCATGATGAAAGCCCCGACACTGGGCCATCCACTTCAAGGAACGGATCCCCAAAAGTGAGCACAATGTTGGCAAAGATCTTTGTATAAGAATATTCATCACACACTACTGATAAGAGTGAAAAGCCAGGAAAAAAATCCGAGCGTCTGAGAGTAGGGGACTGATGGCCCTTTGTGATGTATTTTGATTCTGCAGGCAGTGCCGGGAGCAGGCCGGCAGCAGTGCTGAACTCCCGAAGCTCAGGAGTCAGCAGGTCTGGACCTGCACCATATTTTCAGCAAGTCATTTAGCCTCTCCAAGTCGCAGCTTCCTCAGCTGTAGAATGGAGGTGATCCTGATGCCAAATCCATTTTCTTGTTTTCAGGATTAAAGGAGGACATGTGTGGAAAATATCTAACATAGAAGCTGGCAGCATGGTACATGTTGGTTTACTGTGCTCCAATTCACATAGAGAAAAATGTCAAACATGGACATTCACGCTGTGGAAATATAGGTGTAGTATAGTGAAAGCTAAAAAAGTGGATTGTAGGGGCGCCTGGGTGGTTCAGTGGGTTCAGTGTCTGCCTTCAGCTCAGGTCATGATCTCAGGGTCCTGGGACTGAGCCCCACATTGGGCTCCCTGCTCAGCGGGGAGTCTGCTTCTGCCTCTCTCCTCTCTCTGCCCCTCCCCACAGCTCATGCTCTCTCGCTCTCAAATAAATAAAGGAAATCTTCCAAAAAAGGAGCAGATTGTAACTCAGCATGATCCATTTTTTATAAGCATATGTGTATGTATTCACATTTAAAATGGTGTCATTTGGGGTGTCTGGGTGGCTCAGTCGGTTAAGTGTCTGACTCTTGATTTCAGCCTAGGTCATGATCTCATGGAGACGCATGTGAGGCTCCACACTGAGCACGGAGCCTGCTCAGGATTCTCTCTCCCTCTCCCTGTGTCCCCTCCCTCGCTCTTAAAAAATGATATGAATTAATAGCCACATAATGGAACTGTCTTGGCTAAAAGAATGGGAAGTGGTTGGATACCACGGAACTCTTGTCTCATCTCTCAGACTCACTTCCATCATCTCTGCCTGGGATCGCCAGGGAAAATCAGAGTTGGACCCATCTTTGATAAGGACCATCGAGACAAAACAAAAGTGGTACCAAATGAGTGCTTACTAGGAGCTAGGCACCCTCTGGGTGTCACTACTAGCCACGTGATTTTTCACAACCGCCTATGAGGTAGCCACTATTACTATTCCCATTTTACAGATGAGGAAGCTGAGGCCCCAAAGGCTAACTTGTAATTTGCCTAAGGTCTCACAGCCAGAAAGCAGTTAAAGGATGGTTTCAAAGCCAGGTTCTTAATTACTATGCTAAGCCACCTCTTAGACATTTCATATTACAAATAAGGAAACTAACACCCAGAAAAGCAGGGCATTCTGGCCCAAGGCCACACGCAAAGCAGGAAAGCAGAAGCAGAGCAAGAACTAGGACCAGGGCATCCCAGGGCCCTGAGTGGTTAGCGTGTACCCTCTTCTGCAGCCAAAGCCTCCGGGTAAATCCAGGTCCTTGGCCGGCAAGGGAGACAACCCATGAGAGGCCTGCACCTTTGCCCTGGAGCACTGAGCCCCTCTCTAAGTCCTGTGTAATTTAAGGCAAATGGAATCCATATGGCTCTGATTCATTTACACTTAAATCTTCAAAATATTGTGTTTTAAGAGCTGTTACTTACAAAGCCTTCAAAACCTGTTAAATAAGATTCAGCTCCCCCATGCCTCCTTCCCGCCCCCACCCCCAGTCCAGCCTCCCTTCCCGGCCCCCTTCTTAACTGGGCTCACACAAGCATCTGGCCGGCCTGAAAAGACATTCTGTCAGACTTTGAAACCTGGCTGTGGGCACAAGGAGGCCATTACCAGGATGTTCAGAACAACACTTTTTTGTGGCCCCCCCCCAGTTGGAAAACACTGGAACTGTCCACCCATGAGAGAATGGATGAATAAATCATGGCAAATTTTTACCATGTAATACCATACAGCAGTGAAAACTAATAAGCAAGATTGACACATGTTGCAATGGACAAATCTCACAAACACATCGTTGGGAGAAAAAAAACCAAAACAAGTTGCAGATGAAGTCATAGCATGATATCAATTATACAAAATTTTAAAATCTTGAAAATTGGGGCGCCTGGGTGGCTCAGTCAGTTGAGCATCTGACTCTTGATTTTAGCTCAGGTCATGATCTCAGGGTCGTGGGATCGAGCCCTGAGTCTGGCTCCGCCCTCAGCGGGGGAGTCTGCTGCAGATTCTCTCTCTCTCTCTGCCCCCCTCTTTCTCTCGCACTAAATAAACAAATAAGTAAAATCTTTAGAAATTCCCAATCATTTTTTATATAGATAAACTACTCTGATAAAGTTTATTTTTTAAGCCTGTCGGTACGTGAATGTTTACCTCACGTATACATTTTTGTATAATCTTGAAAAACTACCTAATCAAATTAAGATTAAAGTCTAGACTTGGCATCAGTAAAAGGAAGTTCGCTTGTGTATTAGGAAGTCCGGGCCCCTTATTTCACGGAAGGGGGGAAGGAAATAAATGCGTGTTTGTTAGCTACAGAACACTCACTATTTCCTGGCTGGGCATGCGGTCATCTCAGTCTCACACTGCTGTGCAGGAGTCGATGTCAATGCGATTCCCGTTTCAGGGGTGAGACAGCCGAGGCTCGGAAGTTTCCCCCAGGTCATGCTGCTTGCGAACCACGGCGTCAGAATACAAACTGTGGCCTTCTGCCTCCCAGCACGCACACCAAGTCCCATGCTGTGGAGACAGGCATTGTTATTTGGTCCTGATCCTCTGATCTCTGGGTTTGGTTTCATTACTGCCAACCTGACGCTCCGAGTAGTTGAGCGACCTGCTAACAGTGGCTCAGGGAGGTAAATCCACAGAAGGAGCCTCCTGACTCCTTGTCTAGTGCTCTTTCCATAGCAGCCCGCTGGAGATCTGGGGGTGGGAGCATGTAATCGTGTTTACTGTTACCTTCCATTTTTTTTTTTTTTCTTTTAAGATGTGAAGATTTTACTTACGGTTCTCTCATGTGAGAGAGTGCGAGAGAGCACGAGAGAATACGGGGCGGAGGTGGGGGTGGCAGGGGGAGAAGCAGGTTCCTGCTCTGTGCAGTGGGTTACTTCCAAGGGGAATGAAGATCCCAGAGTCACCTTGGCCAGGTTGGGGCACCAAGTTGTAGAGAAGGGGAGAACCTGGGGAACCTTGGGTCTCGCAGCCACCTCCACTTTCATTCATGACCCGCATCCAAACTATCAGTCAGGGCCCCGGCAGGAAACAGGTGGTATGCTCAAAATGGGTAATTTGAGGAGAAGGTAAGAAAGGGACTATCCACAAAGTTATAGGGGGGCGTGTGGGAAAAGCGAGTCCCAGTGCCAGGGACGGGGGCTGGCAAGAGCAGCAAGCTGTTATCACCTGGGTCTGGGGGGGTAAAGGGAGGAGCATTCTTCAATCCAGATGAGCTACTTTCTGCTGGGGGCTGTCTACTCAGAGCTGTGGCCGCTGGGAGAAGGTGCCACCAAACCAGCAGGGAGGGGTCAAGGAAATGCGCCCGAGCGTCACGCTCCTCCTTCCCTCAGATGCCCTGCCAGTACTCCTTTCGGCCAAATCCAGTGAGAAACAGAAGGCAAGGAGACTTGAGCTGTTTGTACAGGTCGGCCTCCCAGGGTACAGGGCATGATGGGGAGACTGAATCCAGCGGAAGATACCCACACATTCCACAGTAAATATTGGCTTTCCTTCAGACACACACAGACTGACCATTTCTTACCACCTCCGCCAGCCCTGGGTCTGAGCCACTCTCATCTCTTGGCTGGATCACTGCAGGAGACTCCTAGGTGATCTCCCAGATTCTACCCTCTGTTCTATCTGTTCTTATCATAGTGATTCTTGTAAACTGAAAGTCAGATCATGTCACTCCTGTGCTCAAAATCTTCAACCTTCTAAGAGCAAAAGCCAAAGTCTTTACATAACCTCACGAGTTCCTGGATAAGGAACCCCAGACCCCCTTGACCTCATCTCTGTAGTTTTCTCCAGTCCTCATTCTGCTCCGGCCACACAGACTTTGCTCTACTTTGATATACAGGGAGAGTTCCTGCTTTAGGGCCTTTGTTGATCCCTCTGCCTGGAATGTTCTTCCCCCGCCCTCCTTATCTCTGTATAATCAAGGGTCTCCTGCTCAGAGACCTACTCTGACCCTCCTTTGTAAAGCTGCAAACTGTCTCCTTGTCTCTTGCCAATACTGCTCCCTATCGTCCACCTCTAGTTTTCTTTTCCCGATATCACTTGGCATCTTTGACCATGCTGTATAACTTACCTATTTGTTACATTTATTATTGTCTCTCCACACTAGAATGCAAGCTCCATGAACATAAGACTCTGTTTTGTTCATCAATGTATCTCCAGAACTTGGAAAATAGTAAATATTCAACACATAACTATTGGATGCTGTTGAATGACTAAAATGGGGTTGAGGAAAGATCAGGCTTGGGAAGTTTCAGTTAGGGAAAGGTAGAGGATGGAGAGAGCCAATGAGAAGATTAATGGATCCAATATAAGGGGAAGGGGAAGAAGTCAACATGGAATTATTCATTATCTATTATATACCTGTTTTTTTTTTTAAGATTTTTAATTTTAATTTTTAAGATTTTATTTATTTATTTGACAGAGAGAAACACAGCGAGAGAGGGAACACAAGCAGAGGGAATGGTAGCGGGAGAAGCAGGCTCCCTGCAGAGCAGAGAGCCCGATGCGGGGCTCGATCCCAGGACTCCGATCCCAGGACTCCGGGATCATGACCTGATGCTTAATGACTGAGCCACCCAGGCACCCCTATTAAATACCTGTTAAAAGTTGTGGCTTACCAGAAGATATCAAGGGCCTGAACCTTTTGTACGACCTTTGACCTAGCAGTTCCACTCTCAAGAATTTGTACTAAAGAAAATGCCATAGTTATTTGGATAAAAATTTAGTAACAATGAAATTATTTGCAGTTGTTTATAATAGTGAAAAACTGGAAACAACATGGTGTCTAGCAATTGTGGAATGCCTAATTCAACGCTTACCTATGTGACAGCCATAAGATGGAATACTATGCAAACATTAAATGTATTCATTGACTTGAAAATATGCTTATAATTGCTCAGTGGAAAAAGCACATTACAAAATAGCATTACTGTATAATCTTGTTTAATAAAATATACATGTGCATTTTTAACAGTCTGAAAAGCTATAACCCAAAATATTAATAGCACTTAATCTTGGGATGACCACTATATGTGTATTCGATTTCTTTTTGTCTCTATTTTCTAAATTTGTTTCGGAGCACCTGGGTGGCTCAGTGGGTTAAAGCCTCTGCCTTCAGCTCAGGCCATGATCTCGGGGTCCTGGCATCGAGCCCCACATCGGCTCTCTACTCAGCAGGGAGCCTGCTTCCCCCGCCCCTGCCTGCCTCTCTGCCTACTTGTCATCTCTCTCTCTCTCTCTCTGACAAATAAATAAATAAATAAAATCTTTAAAAAAAAATTTGTTTAAAGGAATTTGGATTACTTATTTAATTACTTTTTAAAAGATTTTACTTATTTGTCAGAGAGAGAGAGAAAGAGCGCACACACACACAAGCAAGGAGAGCAGCAGGCAGAAGGAGAAGCAGATTCCTCGCTGACCAAGAAGCCTGATGCAGGACTTGATCCCAGGATCCTGGGATCATGAACTGAGCTGAAGGCAGATGCTTAACCAATTGAGCCACTCAGGCTTCTCTGGATTATTTATTTTTAAAACTACATTTATATTTTTTAAACAGTAGTCATTTACAAGCTCTTGGACAAATAACCTGACTTCTCTGGGTCTCGGTTTCCTCATTTTTAAAAACAGAAATAAAAACAGCTTTGTGGATGTGGGGGCGGGCTAGACTGGTGATGGGGATTAAGGAAGGCACTTGTGATGAGCATCGGGTGTTGTATGTAAGTGATGAATCTCTAAATTCTCCTCCTGAAACTAATATTACAGTATATGTTAACTAACTGGAAATTAAATAAAAACTTGAAACAAACAAAGAAATAAAAACAGCTTTAAGTCCTTATTTCGAAAGAGTTGTTCTTAGATGTGTACTGGAGGAATTGGCCAAAACTGTAAGAGAAGAAAAATAATTAAGAGATGTAAAGATTGAAAGGGAAAAGATAGGACAAACTATCACCATTTGCAGTGACTATGTTAACTGACTTAGAAAAATCAATTCCACCTATAAAAATTAATAACATTTCTCTGTGCCAGCAATAACCAACTAGAAAATACAATTTAAAAATACAATATCATTCAGGGGCGCCTGGGTGGCTCAGTCGTTAAGTGTCTGCCTTCGGCTCAGGTCATGATCCCGGGGTCCTGAGATCGAGCCCCGCATCGGGCTCCCTGCTCGGCAGGAAGCCTGCTTCTCCCGCCTCTGCTTGTGTTCCCTCTCTGGCTGTGTTTCTTGCTGTCAAATAAATAAAATCTTTAAAAAAAAATACAATATCATTCATAACAAAAGTTATAATATCTCTGGGAAGTAACTAGGAATAAAGCCAAGACATCCCCCTTCACTACTTCTACTCAACATTAAAGTGATTATTTTAGCCATTGAATGATAAAAAAAAATTAATGAAAGGCATACAATTTGGAAAAGAATTAAAATTGGCTTTTTTCACAGATTACATGATTATGTGTGGAGAAACTTAAGAAATTTATGAAAGACACTACTAAATTCAGCACACTAGGTCAATATTCTTTAAAAAACATCAATTTTGGGGTGCCTGGGTGGCTCAGTCATTAAGCGTCTGCCTTCAGCTCGGGTCGTGATCCCAGCGTCCTGGGATCGAGCCCCGCATTGGGCTCCTTGCTCGACAGGAAGTCTGCTTCTCCTGCTACCATTCCCTCTGCTTGTGTTCCCTCTCTCGCTGTGTTTCTCTCTGTCAAATAAATAAAATCTTTAAAAAAAAATACAAAAAATAAAACAAAACAAAACAAAAAACATCAATTTTATCTCTATGGTAGCTCATACGATTTAAAAATTACATAAAAAATAATACCATTACATTAGCTCCCAAACCCATAAAACTTCTAGAAATAAATTTGTCAAAAGATATATAATACTTCTATATTCAAAGCTACAAAATATTGATAAACAGATCTAAAAGAATGGAGAGCTATATTGTGTTCATAGATTGGAACACTCAATATTGTTCAGACTCTCCAAATTTATATATAGATTCAACATAATCTCATTCAAAAGTATTGCAAAATATTGAAGATCTAAATGTGAGAACTGAAACCATAAAACTCCTAAGAAAACATAGGCAGTAATCTCTTTGACATCAGCCTTAGCAACATTTTCCTACATATGTCTCCACAGGCAAGGGAAACAAAATTAAAAATAAACCACTGGGACTACAACAAAATAAAAGGCTTTTGAACAGTGAAGGAAAACATTAGCAAAATGAAAAAGCAACCTACTAGATAGGAGAAGGCATTTGCAAATGATATATCTGAAGAGGGGTTAATATTAAAAATATATAAAAAACTTACACAACTCAACAACAAAAAATCTCAAAATAATCCTAATAAATATGGGCAGAAGATCTAAATAGGTATTTTTCTAAAGAAGACATACAGATGGCCAACAGACACATAAAACGATGTTCAACATCATTAATCATCAGGGAAATGCAAATCAAAACCACAGTGAGATCTCATCTTACACCTGTCAGAAGGGCTAGTATCAAAAAGACAAGAAATAACAAGTGTTGGCAAGGATATGGAGAAAGGGGAAGCCTTGTCTACTGTTGGGAATGCAAATTGGTGTAGCCACTGTGGAAAAACAGTATGGAGATTCTTCAAAAAAATAAAAAATGTAAATAACCATACAATCCAGTAATTCCACTACTGAGTACCTAAAAAGTGTGAAGAGTAACTAAAAAAAATATATGCACCCTTATGTTTATTGCAGCATTACTTATAATAGCCAAGATATAGAAGCAACCTAAATGTCCACTGATAGATGAATAAAGAAACTGTGAATAAAGAAATGTTCCATATATATATAATATATATTCCATATATAACATATGTAACATATAACACAAGTTATATGTATATATAACATATATAATATATATATAACATACATAAACGTTCCATATGTATATGGAATATTAGTCAGCCAAAAAAAAAAGAATATGCTCTTGCCATCTGTGACAACAGGGATGGACCCAGACGCTGTAATGCTAAGTGAAAGAAGTCAGACAAAGACAAATACCTTACGATTTCATTTAAATGTGGAATCCAATACATTATATGTTAATAAAAAAAAAATGTGGAATCCAAACAAGCAAAGATAGACCCATATATAGAGAACAAGCTGGTGGTTGCCAAAGGGGTGGGAATAGGGGGATGGGCCAAATGGGAGAAGAGCAGTGGGAGGCACAGACTTCCAGTTACAGGATGAATAAGTCACAGGGATGAAAGATACAGCCTAGGGAATATGGTCAGTGGTATTATAATAGTGTTGTGTGGAGACAAACAGTAGCTAGACTTGTGGCGAGCACAGCATAATGTATAGAATTGTCAAATCACTGTGTTGCGCACCTGAAACTAATGTAACATTGGGTGTCAACTATATTTTAATTAAAAAAAGTTTAAGAAAATAATAGCAAGAGGGGCGCCTGGGTGGCTCAGTGGGTTAAAGCCTCTGCCTTCAGCTCAGGTCCTGATCTCAGGGTCCTGGGATCGAGCTCCACATCAGGGTCTCTGCTCCGTGGGAAGCGTGCTTCCCCTCTCTCCCTATCTGCCTCTCTGCCTACTTGTGATCTCTCTCTCTCTCTGCCAGGTAAATAAATAAAATCTTAAAAAAAAAAAAAGAAAGAAAAGAAAATAGAAAATAACAGCAAGATTTCTTTGAAGCACAATTTAATTATAAAATTTACATGTTAATATAAACAACCTCAAATATTCAAAGAAATCTTCAAAAAAGAGAACAAAGTTGAAGGACTTATCCTGCCTGATTTCAGGACTCATTGTAAAGCCACAATAATCAGGCAATGTGGTGGTGGCCTGACAATAGATACATAGATCAATAAAACAAAATAGTATCTAGAAATAAACTCACACGTATATATGGTCAACTGACTTTCACCAAAAGTTCCACAGTAATTTAATGGGGAGAGAAAACACTTCCCAACAAATTGTGCTGGAGCAACTAGATATATGTGTGGAAAAAAAAAAATGACCCTCAATCTCTACCTCATTCTATACCCCCAAATCAATTCCAGATAAATCAAACATCTAAATGCAAAAGTTAAAGCCCCTAGGATTGACTACAAAGCCTTAGAAACAAAGAGGAGAAAATTTTCAGCCTTGGGGTAAACAGATACTTCTTAGAGAGATGTCAGTAGGCTAAGAATGTGGGGTGGGGGTCAGAGGATATATGGAAACTCTCTGTACTTTCCACTCAACTTTGCTGTGAACCAAAAACTGCCTTTAAAAGAATAGTCTGTTAAAAATTTGATAACTTAGACTTCATAAAAAACAAATTTTGATCATCCAAAGACATAATTTAAAAATGGAAAGGTAAGTCATAGATTGGAGAAAATATTTGCTATATATATACTTGATGTCATATATATATGAAAAAGGAATTGCATCCAAGATATATAGGAACTCTTACAACTCAACAATAAAAGACAACCCAATTTAAAACAAAAGGACAAAAGATTTGCACAAATACCCTATAAGGGATATAGAAATGGCCCATAAGCACATGAAAAGGTGTTCAAAGTCATTAGACAAAGGGAAAAGCAAATTAAAGCCAATATGAGAAACCTACTATATACCGGAGTGGCTAAAATGAAAAACACAGACAATATCAAGTATTGGTGAGGATGTGGAGCAAATGGAAATCTCTTATGTTTCTGGATGGACTGTAAAATGATAAAACCACTCCAGAAAACTCTTTGGCAGGTTTTTTTTTTTTTTTTTGAAAGTAAATTACATCTACCCTGTAACCTAGCAATTCTATTCCTAGGAATAAAATGAAAATATATATTATGTATGTATGTATGTATACATTTGTGTGAATATTTACAGCAGCTTTATATGTAATAGCCAAAAAACGGAAATAGCCCTCATGTCCATAATTAGGTGAATGGCTAAACAGTTTCTTGCGATGGTATGCTTTTCAGCAATAAAAAAGTTACTGATACATGCACTGGAATAAATGAGTCTGAAAAAAGCCCCAAGTGAGGAAGCCAGCCATAAAAGTATATGTGTAATCCCATTTATTATATGAAGTTCTAGAACAGGAGAAACTAGCCTGTGAAGATGAAAATTAGAATGGTATTTGCCTTTCATGGGAGATAGACTTGAGTGATGGAAATGTTTTATACTTTTATTGTGGTAGTATTACATTAGTGAATCCACTTGTCCAAACTCACCCAACTTAAACTCTGGGCATTTTTGTGTACATATTATAACTCACTAAAAATTCTGTAAAGCTACAAAACATCCAACATAAGGGGAAAAGGTATGGATATATAAAAATTAAGGATTTTTACCTTTATTTTATTTTTTAAAAGTTTTTATTTATTTGTCAGAGCGAGAGAGTGCACACAAGCCAAGGGAAGGGCAAGTAGAGGGAGAAGCAGGCTCCCCGCTGAGCAGGAAGCCCAATGTGGAACTCAATCCCAGGACCTGATTCACGACCTACCCAAAGGCAGTTGCTTAACTGAATGAGCCATCCAGGCATCCCCCAAATTAAGGATTTTTAAACTGGAGAATAACATAGATGTAGTAAAGAGATGACGGGTGAAAGAAGATAATTTGCATTGTCAGAAACTAGTAAGAATGAAAAGGAACCCTTGACAATTAACCAGAAAACAGCCTTAACAAGGTTATGTTAGTAGTTTACAGTTCTCAAACTGTATATATACATATATATTATCTGACCATCCTATTCTTAGCTATAGAGTCCAACGAAATTTCCACGTAAGTCTACTATGAACATTTGTATTATGTTCAGGATGGTACTGTTTATGAGGTTTAGCCCATAGCAATCTGGAATTGCTTGGATGGTGAGGAGCTGTATTAACTCAACCCTCGGCACCTGAGGTCCCACACTTGTACACGTTTATTGAGGATAACCTATGTTCCAGTTATGGTTGTGTGTCACATAAATTAACTCATTTAGCCTTCCTAACAGGGAGGAATTGTCATCACTCTCCATTTTACAGATGGAGAAATTAAGGCACAGAGCCATCAGGTAATGTTCTGAATGTCACAAAGCCAGTCACCTGCAGAACCAAGATTCCAGCCCCACAAGCCTGAAGTCCACACCATCAATTGCTTCTATGCTTCCCCGGTAGGAATACAGAGGAAGAAACTCAGAACCTTGAAGCTCAAGGCCTAGGGCCGTCAACCAAGTCACATGAATGGTCCTGTAAAAATGGTTAACCCAAAGCAAGAAGGCTCTGTGCCTTCAGCCCAAATAAACGTCCTGCCAGCATTTCCTCAGATTCAACAGTGGAAGGGAGAGAGCCAGGTGGGAGCCCATGTGGTTTTGATAGAGCGGCCATTCAAGCGGGCTTTAAATATTATAGTGGCACTGTTTGCGCAGTTAAATTTAAGGATCTGTCAGTTTATGATGAATTTTTATTTTTAAGGGTTTCAAGTAAGCTGTAAACATTCACTCCAGACTGAAATTCCCCCCATTTAACACCTAAGCGGGCCAGGGAGAGAGCAGAGTGGGGAGAGCTGGGAGGTGAGCACAGAGGGGTGCAAAGAGGCTGGGCACCAGCGCGGGGTGGGGGAGAGCTCCCCACCAGTATCTCCGGGAAGGGATCTGAGGGGCCGGTACCCCATAATGAGGGAGGCCAACTGCTTCCCCAAGGGAAGCAAGGCCATTCTGCTCATAACCCGACTCAGTTTCTCCTCCCCCCTCCCCCTTCCCCCTTATTGTAACTAAACTTCCACAAGGAATTTATTGGTACCTGGAAAGTGAAAAGAATCTCGCTTCAGGCACGGCTTAACTCAGATAATATCGCTATCTCCTGGCCTGGCTGCGCTCCGTGGGCCGCTTCATTCTCAGACAGGGCTCTCCTTCCCCAAAGCAAGACGACAGAAGTGACGTCACGGCGCACACCCTCACACCTCTACACCTCCTGAAAGGAGGGCGGCTCTCTCCCAGCTGGGCTCTCATTGGCTGGACGTGGGCCACACGTGCATCCCTGAACCAATCACCGGAGGGAGGCGGAAGAGAAGCCCTCCGCGTTGCTGAGGCCCAGAGTCAAGGGTGAATTTCACTGGGACCGCTTGGGCTGAGGATGGAAGAGGGGTGGCGCCCGGCAGAAAAGGGATAGCAGGGGGGCCTGCTGGGCAAGAAAAAGTTCAGCTGTCTACCACGGTCGTTACTACCATTTTACAGAGGAGAAAGCAAAGGCTGAGACATTAGTGCTTTGAGCCAGATGAGCCATTGTTAGGACTGTAACAGAGCCTGCGTGGTTTCCCCAAGACCTAGCTGCCGCTCAATCCAGAGCGAGAAGATCCCTGAAGCCAGGCTGCTAGCTAACTTCCCTCTCAAACGTTGGATCACCTTCCTGCCCTGAACTCAGAAGGCAGAGGCCAGGATGAGGAGGAGGCTAGAGACTACGGGGTGTGGGGAATTTCTGAAGGCACTGGGGTGGTTTGGAGGGGACCTGGAACTAAGGGTCGCTGGCCCCCAACATCAGAGCACCTTCCTAGGAGAAGCCCATGCAGCTGCCAAGGCCAGAGCTGGGGTGGGTGGGTACAAACCACAGGGAGGTAGCTACAAGAGATCCCGGTGGACAGCGAGGGCCCTCTCAGGGTGCAGGGGGATAGATGGGGCCCAGGAGAAGGAACAGGAAGGAGGGGGATGGATGGCGTGGGAGGAGCAAGCAGGGGCCCACTGGGTGCCCTAAGCTTGCCCAGATGATTCCCAGGGCATCTCGTGCATTGGTCATAAGGTCAACTCTGTGACGTCGGATTCTCAGACAGTGACTTAGCTAAGTCAGCAGCAAAATCCAGACAGAAATTGTCATCTCCTAATCCTTCCTCCCCGAGCCAGGAGACACCTCCTAAATTCCAGCCCAAATGGTTTCTATGGAGCCCCAGTGACAAGAAAGTACAGTGGTGAGACCTCAAGCCTTTGCCTCTTGTCAGGGTGGGTTTGAATCCTTCCCTGACACTCCCCAGCTGTGGAAGAGGGAACAAGACGCTTCACTTCTCTGGGCCTCTGGTTCTTCATCTGAAAATGAGAAGAATTCCAAACCCTCAGGGCTGTGTGGGAACCCAGTGAGCTCCTGTGGGCCAAGTGCTGGTAGGTAGTGAGAGCCCGGCACACCTGGACTAATTGTGCCTCTGTAACCCCCTCGGGGTCCTCCCCACCTCAGGCCCTGCACAGCGCCCCCCACTGACTCAGAAATAGGTTCCAGGTGCCACAGACAGGAAACTGAGCCCCCCCTCCCACGCCCCTCCCCAGGCCTCTCTGCTCTTGCCTGGCCTCCCTGTGCCCACCGACACACAGGTTTCTTTCACCTCCAACAGCAAGGACCGGGTAGCTGATTTAGGAGTGTGCTCAGGGCCCAGAATGTAAACCGTTTCTCACCAGGAATGTGTAAACAACCCATAAAGCAAAGGATTTGGGGCCTGGTCACGTGGCCCAGCTGCCCATAAAACCAAAGCATTGATGTCTGCTCTCCAGCAAGCTTCTAAGCCACGGGAATGATGGAGGGGCTGCGTCCAGGGAACCTGTAATCTCCCACCATACATCTGAGGTGGCATGTTTGAAGTCCTAGGATGAGTTATTTATATTATTTTTGCAATGTGTACTGAAAGGGCATTAGCCCAAACTGCTGGCAATGGGGCTTACAGGAACCTGGTCACTTAAAAATATAGGGGGAACAAGGGGTCCCCCTGAAAAGTCGCTCGTGAGCCAGTTTCTCTGGGCAGTCATATAATCAAAGCCAGATCGTTTAGCTTAGACTTCCCCAAGTCCAGCTGTTCAAGGACCACCGTCTCAATTTCTGCCATATCCTGGTACCACCTGATCTGTTATTTATGTAATGGCTTTTACTTTAAATCATGACTTTTTTACTTAGCTTCAATCCAGACAACATCCATGAAATCACGTGTTTGGGTATCTTCATTTCATTTTTTTCTCTTATACATTAAAATATATTCATAGAGTAAAATAACAAATGTTCACTTTGTATCATATAAAATCATCTAGCTCACCCCTGGTATACCACAATTTGAGAAACACTGACCTAGTCAAACGTACTCATTGTACAAGTTGAGGCCCATAGAGGAAGGGTCTTCACCAAGGTCTCTCAACTATTTAGGGGCAGAAGGGGAGCAGAAATCACATCTACCCTGGGCTCCTGGAATCACGGCTACCTACTTAATGAGCATTTACTATGCACTCAGCATGTGGCTAAGCCCTCTATGCGGATTTCCTGATTCACATAACAATGAGATAGTGTCTGTCCCTGCCCCAATTTTGTAGATGAGGGAGCTGAAGCCCAAAGAGGTTAAGCGGCTTGTCCAAGGCCACATAGCTAGTCAGTTGCTCAACCAGCATTTTAACTCAGGTCTGTCTGACTTCAAAGTCTGGCTCTTAATCATTTAAGGGAAAAAGGGAGGGGAGAGAGGAAGGAAAGAATGGAATATTTATTAAGTGCTAGCCACCTTTTCATCTAGTGCTATATCCTACTCTGCTTACCTATTCACTGTCCTCATCCCTGAAAATCCTCACCATGGGTTGCCAGAGTTGCCCCAGAGAACAGTGTCTCATCCCCAAGCATCTGGGCACAAGGATAGATGTTTAAATTTCAAGGCCCCAGTATGAGTTTGCAAAGCATGCTTTTGCGCTTAGACGGTCAGCAGACACCCTAGCCAAGCTGTGGCTGAGTGTCGAGCTTACGCTTGAGAAGGTGGGGCTCTGGATCAGGCTGAACCGAGATCGAACCCCAGTTCCTCTGCTCCCCGATTAAGTAAGCCGGTCAAGCCACTCAACCCCTTCTAGCCTCAGTGCACTGTATATTCACTGGGAATTAGGTAAATACCTATTTTGTGGGATTTTAGTGAAGGGTAAAGCACACTGTGTGTAAAGTGCTTAGCACAGTGCCTGGGACATGGCACTCAGTAGGATTTAAAAAAGAAAGAAGGGATCATATGTGAGTCTAATGAAGACTGGTCCGCATCTCCTCCAGGAGCCCAGGGCAGATCGGCCACTGGTGGTGCTGCCTGCAGCCACCTCATGGACCACACAGCGTGGCTGGACCAAGAGAGGCCAGACAAAGCGTGGGGAGAAAGAGCAAGGGCCATGGGGCAAATAAGGCAGGCTGTCACCCAGCTCCACTACCAAGAAGCCCGGGAGCTTGTGCCAGCCACAGGGCCTTTGCCATGCCTGTTCTCTCAACTGCCCACTGGAGATCACACCTGGCTGTCAAGTTGAAGTGACACCTTTTGTTCATGGAATCAAGTCCTTGGCTGGTCAGGGCACACGGTGCTGTCCAAGGTCACTGAGACCAGTCCCTAATTTTACAAATTTGGGACTCTTCACACACATGCATGCACACAGAATCCTGTATGTACGTGAGGGACAGCCCCCAGGTGTTTGGGCTTCTGGTCTTACCTCTGCCATTACCATAGAAATTGCTGGCCTTGCTGAACCTCCGTTTTCCTAGTTGAGAAATGGGCACAGCCAAAGCTTCTTCTTAAAGAACCTTTTTGAGGGTTAAATGGATGAAATCTGTAAAGCACTTTGTATGGTGCCTGACATATGGTAAAGGCTTAATACACTGGCTCTTATTATTGTTTCTGAGAAACGTGTTTTCATAGTTTGATTTAGGGAATAAAGACACTGGAAAATGCTTGGTGAGTTCTTGAATAGAGGAAGGCGTGGATTTCTCTCCGACTGTGGAGGGTCAAATGAATACTAGCAGACAGACTGGTTGTGCTTCCCTCTTTCCGCACAGTGTTTTGAACACTAAGTGAAGGGACACTACTTGACTCTGGGGCAGGACCTACCTAAGGTAGGTAGGACCTAAGACACTGTCCCCACCTGCAAGCTGCTCCAACCTCCCAGCTGGACGAGAAGACAACTGGCAAACAGTACTGTTTGCATTGTCGATAACGCTCTGTTAACAGGAGCACCAGGAAAATATGATAATTCCAACCAGCAGGATCCAGTAAGCAGGAAGGCAGCCTTTGAGTTGATCCTTTAAGAATGGGAAGAATTTCCTTTAAAAATAAAAGGGAAGATTTAAAAAAATCTGCCCTCTTCTGTGGGTCCAAATTCTACCTATTCTTCAAAAGTCACTTCCAAAAGCCTTCCTGGAGCACTCTTTATTAAAAGTGCCCCCTCTCTCCTCTCTTGAAATCCCATAACGTACTATCTGATCAGTTCCTTTGGCTTTATCATCACTATTTGGTATTTCTTTCTGGGGGCTCTTTTCCTCATCTGGGTTTTTTTTTTTATTTTCAAGAAAACTCTCGGGGCGCCTGGGTGGCTCAGTCGTTAAGTGTCTGCCTTCGGCTCAGGTCATGATCCCAGGGTCCTGGGATCCAGCCCCGCATCGGGCTCTCTGCTCAGCAGGGAGCCTGCTTCTCCCGCTACCATTCCCTCTGCGTGTGTTCCCTCTCTCGCTGTGTTTCTCTCTGTCAAATAAATAAAATCTTTAAAAAAGAAAACTCTCTGAGGGCCTCTCTTCGCCACGGTGGGCCCTCAGTACATGAGCTGATAGGTACAGCTCTAATGGCCTCATCAGGGCCCTGAGACAGAAGGCCATGCCCTGGGTCTGTGAGGTCGGAGTTCCCTGCATCTGTCCTAGGTTCCGCTGGAGAGCTGCTCGACTTCCACAGTAACAACCAAGATGTGCGAGCCTCCTGGTCCACCCAGCCCGGGACCTTCTCCAACAGCCCCCCTCACCCTGATGATCAGAGCGGCCTAGACCTCCTTCCCACCCCACCCCCACGAACGCACAGACACACGGAGCATGTGGTCTTTGGCATTACGGTAAGACCCCAGCAGGCAGCCTCTCCTAACTTACTAGGGAGTGAAAGCGGTGACAGGCACACCCTTGGCTGGGCATTTTTTATATGACTTCACTTCATTCTCATAACACTGAGAAACTGCGGGTCTCATTTTACCTAGTTTACAGAGGAGGCGACAGAATTTAAGCTCACCTGGACTCTTCCTTGAGACTTCTGTTTCTCTTGCCACCCCACCAATCAACCCATTTCCTGTTGAGACCATTTGATCTGCTAGCTGCTTCTCCAACGCCTCCTTTGCCCTTCATGCCCACTGCCACCATGCTGGCCCGAGCTCCCATCTCCTCTTGCCTGTACAGACACCATAGGCTCCCGACTGGTCTTTCTGCCACCACTGTGACCCCTTCGGGACTGTCCTACTACTGACTTCTTGTTTTACAAGTCTCTTAACTTCTTTGTGCATATACCCATAATACATACATATGTATATACACATAATTTACGTAAGCACCTAAAAATGATCAGAAATAGATTTCATTAAGTCGGAGTTTTCTTTCCTTTTTCTTTGGCTCCTCTTTGTCTACCTCTTCCTCTCCCCACTGCACCCCATGCCAGCCCTTGTCCTACTGTGCTTTTATCTGTACTCATTCAATCCTAAGTGTTTGTATTCACATTACATATACAGAGTGAATTTATCAGTGTTTGTTTTTAAAAATGGGACCCTATTAGAATTTCCTGCTTCTTGCCTTCCTCATAGACATCTTCCCAAGTCAGCTAATGTAGCTCTAGTTGTTGCTTTTTATTTAATTTTTTTATTTTTAAAGATTTTATTTATTTATTTGACAGAGAGCGAGACCACAAGTAGGGAGAAAAGCAAGCAGAGAGAGGGGGAAGCAGGCTCCCCGCTGAGAAGAGAGCCTGATGTGGGGCTCGATCCCAGGACCCTGAGATCATGACCTGAGCCGAAGGCAGAGGCTTTAACACCCTGAGCCGCCCAGGCGCCCCTAGTTGGTGCTTTTTAACAGCTGCCTAATATTCTGCTGTGTGGTTGTATCAGTTTATGCAGTTATCACCTTGTTCACAGTCATTCTTTGCTCCCAGTTTTCACCACCAGGAACAATGCTGCAGTAAGTGTTCAGTAGGATTCTAAGACGCAACCTGTTGAATTAAGCTGGAGGCTCACGTTCTAGATCAAAGCCCCAAATGACACAGCGGACTAGTCTGATGAGCTCACAGATGCAGGCTCCCCACACCTTACCAGCCTGCCCCCTGCCTCCTCTGCCTGCAAAATTCCACCCAGAAGTCCCTGGGAAACCACCCCCAGCGCCGGGGCCACCAGCTCCCCACTTCCCCCGGTCCAGCAGAGTGGGAGAAGTCCCACAGGATGAATCTGACTAGTGGAGCCTGGAGAGAGGGCCACATCCTGGCGGCAAAGGAGGCTGGAATTCAAGATGAGATTCCTGAATTGGAGAAGGGGGGATGTCCCTAAATATAGAGAAAGGCTATTCAGAAGATGGGCAAGCATGGGTATGACAGCATCTACTGCAATTTTCTTGCACATATGTCCTTCCTCATCTGGGTCTTTATTCCTATAGGACAGGTTCCCAGGAGTGGAATTCCTGCTTTCCAATCATCTATCACACATCATGTTCCCACCGGCAATACATGAGAATCCCATTTTCTTTACCTCTCCACCAGCAGCTCCGACAGATGTCAAACTCCACCACAGTGCTGGACTTATTTGTGTTTTCCTGACTGCTAATGTAAATTTGAATATCGTTTTCATAAGGCCATTGGTATGTCATTTGCCCAGTCACGGTCTAGACTTTGCCCATTTTTCAATGGGGATGCCCTCTCCTTCCAAGCTATACACGGGCTTCTTCCATCCGTCCCTCCAGATCCATGCTTTGCCTTTCTCCATCCATTCTGTACCTTGCACCCCATGGGGTCTGTACTGAACACCCAGTCCCCAACTTGTGGTTGGGTTTGGCCAATGGCAGACACCATTGGGGATCAGGGGGAGAGGAAAGAGAAGTTGGGGAACTCTTCCAAGTCCTCCCACCTCCTCTCACTGGGCAGGACAGGTCTCAAGCAGACATGATTCCCTTCTGATACTCCCTCTAGCACCTCCCTGGGTGTGTTTCCTCAACCCTGCCCACAGCTTTGAAAACAGCTCCTCTGCATTGTCCCCTTCTTTCCATCTCCTTAACTCCCCTATTTGTATGTGCCATCTACCTCCTGCCAGGACCCCTGACTGATACAAGATCACAACCCTTTCTCTGTGTTAAGAGTTAACACTGCTGTCAGTGTTAAGAGTTATTTTTTTCAAGCTCTGTTTTTTGCCTAATGACTTTTAGTATCTTTTGCCATACTAAAGATTTTATATATATTTTTGTTTCCATTTATATATATTTGAGTACATATAAATGCTTAAATAATCTCTTCATCTTCAGCCTTGAAGTGTAAGGTCTTCTCTGCCTCTATATCGGGAATTGGCAACCTCTTCTGTAAAAGGCCAAAGAGTGTATATTTCAGACTTTGCAGGATGCATGTTCTCTGTTGTAACTATTTAGCACTGCCCTTGTAGCGAGAAAGCAGACATAGTTGATATGTTAACAAACGTGTTCCAATGAAACATTATTTACGAAAACAGGCAATAGTAATCCCACTCTTAGGCATCTACCCAAGAGAAATGAAAGCATAAGTCCACACAAAAACTTGTACATGGAGTTCATAACGGCACCAATCGTAATAGCCAAAAGGTGGAAACAACCCAAACGTCCACCAATCGATGGCCATCCCTAGAATTGATGAGTGGCTAAATAAAATGTGGCCCAGCCGTATATCTAAAAAAAGGAATGAAGTACTGACCAATGCTACAACATGGATAAACTTTGAAAACATTATGAGGGAAAGAAGCCAGATACCAAAGCTCACGTAGTTTGATTCCATCTTTGTGAAATGTCCAGAAGAGGCAAGACCATAGTAACAGAAACTAGATAGGTGGTTTCCAGGGACTGGGGAAGGATATGAGATAGGGGGTTGGTAGATCATGGGTATGGGGTTTCTTTTTGAGGTTATGAAAACGTTCTAGAATTGACTTTGTGATGGTTGTACCTATTTAAACTACCATGTTACTGTATACTTTAAATGGGTAGATTATATGGCATGTGAATTATGGATCAGTAAAGCCGTTACAAAAACAAACAAAACAAAAAATGGGGCACCTGGGCACCTCAGTCCATTAAGTGGCTGACTCTTGGTTTTGGCTCAGGTCATGATCTCAGGTCCTGGGATCAAGTCCCACATCAGGGTCCACGCTCAGTGGTGAGTCTGCTTGGGATTCTCGCTCTCCCCCTCCTCCTGCCCCTCCCCCAGCTCTCTTTCTCTCTCTCAAATAAAATCTTTTAAAACAAAAAACAAACAAAACAAAAACAAAAACAGAAACCAGCCAGATTTGGTCCATGGATAGCAGTTTGCAGACTCCTGCTCTACTTCCTATCTGTGGTCTCCTGGAATCTCTTACAATATTTTGTATTATTTTAACTCTTACATTTAAACTTTTGATCTATCTGAAATTCGGTATTTTATGGTGTAAGATGGGGATTCATTTTTATTTATTCCAGAAGGTTATATTATCGAGCCTGCACCATTTAGGAAATAAAGGATCCTTTTCCCACTGAGATGAGGTACCTCTTTTATCAAATATTAATGTCTGTATCCTGGAATCTAATTCTGGATTATTCGTCATGTTCCATGGATCTATTTGTCTATGTCTTTCTCAGTACTACAGTGATCTTATTTTAGTGACTTTATTGTATGTATGTTCTGGTTTCTGTAAAGGAAGTCTCCCCTTATGTTCTTTTCTTTCACACTTGAGTTGCAGCCAGTGAGCTTATCAAAATGGATATCACTCCCTGCTTAAAAGCCTTTAATGGATTCCCACTGCTGTTACAATTATGGCCCAAATCCTCACTGGCCTTCAGTGCTGTGTGGTTGCCACCCCCCCTCCCCCAGCTTTCTGGCTTCCCTTTCTGGCTGAGGACACATCACCTGAGACTCTGTACTTCAGCCATGCTGAAGTGACTCCAGTGATTCTGCCCCTTCTGCCCCAGGGCCTTTGCAACAGTGGTTTCCTCTGCCTGGAATGCTTTTTCTTCCCCAAGGGGAAGAAAAAGCATTCCAGGCAGAGGAAACTTCTTCTTCACCCTCAGTTTGATCATCATTCCTTGGGGAAACTTACGCTGACCAACCTGACAAATACCTTTCCCACATTGTGAATCTCTGCTGTGTTGCACTTACTGCTCTTATAATAATTACATTTATTTGTATGCTTTTTCGGACTAATGTCTGCCTCCCTCAGCTCTCCATTGACTTCCTTGTATTTAGCACGGTGTCTCACCCACAGTCAGTACTCACAAAAATGTTGAAGGAGTGAATTAGTTTGTTAGAGACCAAACTTAGGCACCTGTCTGCCTGGCTCCCACACCTCCCTGCTCCCTCCACCACGCTGTGTGCTGCCCTGTGCAAGACCTGAATGGGACATCAGGAGACCTGAGTTCTAGGCTCTGCTCTCCTTCTGACGGATACAATGCCCTAAACCTGTTTGCAAAGTGCTCTCTTACTCTTTGCCTCCCCTGATCTTGAGATCCTCAAAGCCACCCGGGGAGGAAAGTAGTGTGGGGATAAATTTCCCTGATTTTACAGTGGAGAAGTCTGAGGCCAGGGATGAAGAGTCAAAGGCAAAACCACTGGTCCTGCTCTCTGGGTCTCCAAGTAAGTGTTATCTTGGGACAGACTCTTTCCTGAGCTGAACCTCAGTTCAGCTTCCCCATTTATTTTATTTTATTTTTTAAAGATTTTATTTATTTGAGAGAGGGGGAGAGAGAGAGAGAGAGAGAGAGAAAGCACGCAGAAACAGGGGAAGCAGCAGGCAGAGGGAGAGGGAGAGGCAGACTCCCCACTGAACAAGGAGCCTAATGCGGGGCTCGATCCCAGGACTCTGGGATCATGACCTGAGCTGAAGGCAGACGCTTAATGGACTGAGCCACCCAGGCGCCCTGAGCTTCCTCATTTATATATAAAATGGTGAAGAGAGGTTTAGACTAGGTGGTGGCTGTGGCAACAGTGTCACAAGTCCCAGACACCCAACGTGAATCCATAGCTGAGTTCCATCTGTATTATCATTGACTTAAATTTTTTTTATTTCAAGGGTTTTTTTATTTTTAAATTTTTAAAAAAGAAACTTCTAAAAATAAGGGAAATTTTTATTACTTCTGTCATCCCATTGTAACTTGCATTTTTTTTTTTTTAAAGATTTTATTTATTTGACAGAGAGAAACACAGCGAGAGAGGGAACACAAGCAGAGGGACTGGTAGCGGGAGAAGCAGGCTTCCTGCAGGGCAGAGAGCCCGATGTGGGGCTCGATCCCAGGACCCTGGGATCTGACCTGGGCCGAAGGCAGACGCTTAACGACTGAGCCACCCAGGCGCCCTGCATTTTTTTTTTTAAAGATTTTATTTATTTATTTGACAGAGAGATCAAAAGTAGGCAGAGAGAGAGGGGGAAGCAGGCTCCCTGCAGAGAAGAGAGCCCGATGTGGGGCTCGATCCCAGGACCCTGAGATCATGACCTGAGCCAAAGGCAGAGGCTTTAACCCACTGAGCCACCCAGGCGCCCCTTTAACTTGCATTTTAACTAAGACATGTTTCAGTAAAATTGTACCTAGTAGAGTTAGAATGGGCTCATCCGGGAGCTATCTAAAATCCTCTGACCCTCCAGCTGTTAAGGTTCTGTGCTTTGGGAAGCCCTGGTCTGGGACCATTTGAGGACAGGCACCATTCCATGAAGCCTTTGTTTGTTTAGTCAATCAACAAGCATCGGCTTAGTGCCACTATATGCAAGGACCAGGTCAGGTGCTTCCACATCAAAGGCGGGGGGGCACTGGGCTGTGGCTGTCTCAGGGAGGTACTGAGGGGCACAGCTGTGTGCCGTCTGACTGCATGCCTATGTCGCAGCTTGCTTGCCCATCCATGTTTCAAAGTCAGTTTGGATCTGTCTGCGCGAGAGCTTATGGGATTTTGCACCCATGCGACAGCCCAGGTGCCATCGGCTTTCTCTCAGGCCTGAAACCCTGGTGTGAGGGAGACAAGGGGGCTACCAAGGCAAGACCCCCAGCTCTGCCAGGTCTCTTGGAGGCTGGTAAACAAACTGAGCCCCTCAGGAATCCTCGCTGGAGACCTAGAATTCTGGAATATTCTTAGTCTCACCCTCTCGTCCTACCACTCGGGCAAGAGGTCCCGAGTGGGGAGAGGACTTGCCAAAGATCCTGAACATGGAAGTGTCAGGCCTCAGGATTCTCTCTGACTCTCTGCAGCTGTTCCACGTGCTTCTCAGGAACCCACCAAGCACCATCTGCCACAAAGGTAACTTGAGGAGAAAACGAGGACTTCAAAATAATACACACGAAAGCTCATGTGTATTGACACACCGGATGTTAGGCACTGTTTCAATCGCTTTAAACACATTAACGTGTTTAGTCCTCAAAACATCTCTAAGATGTCCATACAACTATTACCCCATTTTCCAGATGTGGAAAGTGAGGAACAGAGAGGTTCACTAACTTGACCGGAGTCACACAGTTGCTAAGCTGGCTTGATGGCCAATACTCTTTGCCCCCACATTAAGCAGAGAAGGGGAGAAGGGAGAGAGGCCTTTGAATCAAAGATGCCTTTGTTCATCTGACTCCGTGAGTTGAGAGAGCCGGTGCCCTTCTGCCATTCTATGGCATGTTTTTGAAACCTCAGGTGCTGTTCTTAGCTTTGCCTGTACTGTCTTGGTGTCACTTCTCAGAGGAGGAGACCAAATTCAAAGAGAATTACACATGTGCTCAAGATCACACAGCTGTCCCTGGGTCCTTTCACCATTTGCCAGGCACTATGCTAAGTATTTTATCTGCTGTGTTTAATTTAATCCTTGTGACAACCCTATAAATAGGAACTAGTATTCTGCCCATTTAATGGATTAGAAACAGGCTCAGAGAGGTTGAGTCACTTACCCAAGGACCCACAGCTAGTAAGTGGCTGAGGCAGTGCTCGAACCCAGGTTTATCTAACCTGAAACCTGTTATTCTCACAGCTGGTTCTCCTGCCTCACGTGTACCTGTATCTCATAAGCAAGTGCAAGGAGGGAAAGGCACAGACACTGCCCCATCTGGGAGGCGGAAACAGAGGTAGTTTGCCTGGGAGCCTATAGCTAGTGAACATGGAGGCCGGGACTCAGAACTCAGGTCTGTCTGACTCCCTGACCAGTGACCTTTTCTGTGTTCCTTCAGGAATATTCCAGAAAAGGCTCTAGTTCTATGGCCCTTTGTGATCAGCCATCCCAGTCCAAAGCAATTTCTCACTTATTCTGCTGGTACTTTTGCACAAGCCCATGAAGGTCAGAACAAGCTCCATTTCACAGCTGGACAATCTGAGGCCCAGAGAGAGGAAGAGACTTGCCCAAGGCCTTGAACTAGGGTCCCTGACTCTGAGTACAGCCAGGGAGGCCCAGTGTGCGTTGCGGGGAGGGAGGTCCTCCGGGGCAGGCTCCGGCTAGCTGGTCTCTCTGCTCTGGCCAGAGGCGGGGGCGGGGGGGTGGTGAGGTCATCGCCTTATCAGGCTAATTGCCACCCTGTAGTATAACCCTGCCACTCAGCTGAAACCTGCAGGAATGGTTTCTGGAGACAGGAGCTGTTATTGTCCAGATGAAGGGCTCAGGGTGACGGGTGGAGAAGGAGGGCAGGCTCACCCTGGTAATTCCCCTTGAAGCAGCTTGCTTCCTCGAAGACCTCTGGGGACAGAGACGTTTCTCAGGCCTTCCGGGCAGGACAGAAGGTTTCTGCTGCTTTTGTGAGCCGTTGGCCAAGATGCCAGCCGTAGTAACAGAAATGCATAATCGACAACAGAATTCCTACAAGCAGACGGACAAGGGCTAAACTTGCAGCCGGGGCCATTTCCCTCCGACACACAGCAGTTGGTCACTGACGGTGAAGATAAAAGTTGAGTGACTGAGCTGGGGAAACCAGGTCACCCTGCCTCGCTGGGGAGGGTCCTAAGAAGCTGGCTTTGCTGGGATGTGCGTGGGGGCGACCTACAGCCGGATGTTAGAAGGAGGGACGGAGAGTCAGAAGGCAATGATGACAATCATGTGACAGCCATCTGCATTTAGTGTGGTCCGTGTTCCCGGGCACCATATGCTCCATTAACAGCCAAAGGTTGCTGAGCCCACGTGCCGAAGAGGCCTGGAATTCTGCAGGCCTGGGTTCGAATCCCAGCATCACTACCTCCTCGCTGTGTGACCCTGAGCAGCAGGGTTAGTGTGAAGTGAGTGAGAGCCTAGGATACGAAACTGAAGGAGGTGTGACCCTGAAACTAAGCGCCCCTAAATCTATGCCCCTGGGTGCCTCTCCTGCCTCACCCTAGACCTATCCCTGCCAGGCCTGTTCCTTCCCTTTCCTGAACGGCAGTCCCATCATTGGTAGGAGGGGGTGAGAATCAGGACCTCTGCCTCGGAGGGTTGGGAGGAGGGAGAAGAGCCAGAGGAAGAGCTCAGCCTGGACTGGCCCGCCATCGGCACATAAAATGCCACATGAAGTGCTCAGGGCGAGGCATGGTGCTCTGTGCTGGGCTGACAGCAGCAGACATCACTGACTGAACGGTCGTGTCCTCAAAAACCCATAGGCTGAGATCCTGACCCCCAAGGTGATGGTATCAGGAGCTGGGGCTTTTGGGAGGTGAGTAGGTCACGAGGGTGGGGTCCTCATGAAGGAGACCCCAGAGAGCCCTCTCCTGTAAGGAGACAAGAAGTCGGCAGTCTGCACCCCGCCGCTGGGAAGAGGGTCCTCACCAGAACCGACCATGCTGGCTCCCCATCTCGGACTTCTGGCCGCCAGAACCGTTAGAGGAATTTCTGACGCTTATAAGCCACCCAGACTACGGTACTTTGTTGTAGGAACCCCAACTGACAATGACAGGGACACCCGGTCCCTAACCTCACCATGCTTACTGTGGAGCCGGGAAGTCATCAGGAGACTGTGATAGGAGATGATGGGGGATGGGGGGGCCAGGGAAAACATCAGCAAGAAGAGAGACAGGATGGGGAAGAGCTGGATGTCACGCCTCCCTTCCCGAGCCTCAGTTTCCCCACCCATCAGGGGGGAAGGTGAAAGTCACCTGAGGTCATGGATATGGCAGGGCTTTGGATACTACAGGGAGCTTGCTGTCCGTGGCTGGAGGTTTATTAGCACGGGTGATGCAGAAAGCATCACAGGGCTCCTGATCTGTGATGAGCACCCTCTGGGTCCCTTCTCCTCGTAGAATCTTCCTTTGAGTCAGGGTTCTGAGACTCCTCACACTTCCCCTACCTCTGTCCTGCTCTTAGGAGCAAAGGCATATGGAAACATTTTAATCAACAGTGTGGCTACATCTCCCCAAGAGAAAGGTTTCTTTTTGGCCCTAATTTAACAGATGAAGAAACTGAGGCACAGCAAGTTAAGTCATGTAGGAGATACAGTTTGTGGTCCAGAAGAAGCCCGAAGACAGAAAAGAGTCTCTGTATACCCCCATTGCTGTAGTTTCCAAGTGGTCCAGACATTCCTGATAAGCCAGCCATAGGACAGCACTTGAAGAGTGGGGACAGAGACACCATTGTGCTCTGGGATTGGGGTGGGGGAGACAGCCCCCCAGCCTTCTAGCTCCTTCTCTCCTCCTCCCCCTTCCAGGGGCTAGAGATTTTTCTGCTTCGTGCTAGCCCCTCCCTGACCATGTTACACCCTCGGTCGTTTCAAACTATATTCTCACCTGCCTGTGAGCAACTTTAATCCCACACCTTGGTTGCTTTCTTCTGGGAAACAGGAGTCTGGAGCACAAGGTCTGTTGGAATTAGAGATAGGTTCAAGATGGAGGGGGATGGGCTGATGAAACAGAACCCTAGTCTAGCCAAGAAGAACCTGTGTTTTTTTAGACAGCTGGAACGCAGGAAGGTGCTCAAAGTCTCACAGCAAGTCAGGAACAAAACCTGGGCCTGTGCAGGTCTCCTGAGCTCTGAGTCCAGTGACCTTGCCCTTGCCTTCTTTGTGCTGTGACCTTCAGAAGGCCCAAGACTTAGCTATCAGCAGCAGGAGGCACAAGAAATACTTGTTGACATGCGAGTAAATGAATGCTGGTTCCTCTTCTAGTGGGAGCAGGGGGTGCAATGTCGACTCCTTTGGGGGACCCTACCCAGTCAGACAGGGCCTAATCCACCTAAAACCATCCCTCCTTCCCTTGGAATTAATTCGCCTGGGGTTCCCTCCTTTCCTCAGAGAGTTGTGCGCCACCTAGAGGAAGCTGGGAGCCCAGCACCTTCATCACTTAGGGGAGAACAAGGGGACCAAGGAGTCATGACAACCACAGGCAGAGAGGGAGTCTAGACCAGTGCAGAGAATCTCTGATGGGGTCTGACAATTCTACGGTAGGAATGTGTTAATGTCCCAACAGTGATGGCTGTATTATGGTTGGGAGGAGACAGTCCTTGTTTGTTGGAAATATACACAAAAAGAAAAAAAAAAGAAATCTACAGGGAAATGTTCAGGTGAGGTGGACATCACATCAGCAACTCCTTTTCAACTGACTCAGGGGAAAATCTTCCATGTATTGTACTTGTGACTTTTCTGTAAATCTGAGAGTGTTTCACCATTTAAAATATACGTAGCATTAAAAATAAATGAAATCAGGGGCACCTGGGTGGCTCAGTGGGTTAAAGCCTCTGCCTTCAGCTCAGGTCATGATCTCAGGGTCCTGGGATTGAGCCCCACATCGGGCTCTCTGCTCATCAGGGACCCTGCTTCCCCCTCTCTCTTTGCCTGCCTCTCTGCCTACATGTGATCTTTCTCTGTCAAATAAAATAAATAAAATCTTAAAAAAAATAAATGAAATCAATGTATTCTAGGAAAATGATGCAGACAGGGATACCTCCTTCTTTAGATGGACGTGGCAGTGAACTGAAAATCTCTAACAGTGATGCTTTCCACCTACTGAGCTCTTACTGGGGGCTTCCATGCATCACTCCACTTGCTCCTTACATGCTTGGTCTCTGAATAGGTATTAGATATCATTGCCCCCGTTTTTCAGATGCGGGAACTGAGATTCAAAGGGTTGAAATGGCTGAACCGGCAGCACCAGGCTCCCTCCCACCGCCCCATGCTCCCTCCCCAAGTGGGCCCCCACCCAGTGCTGCCCAGGAGCCTCAACACTGCCCCTCCTCCTTTCTGACCTGCCCTCCCTCCCCCAAACCAGCCAGCAAACCCTGGCTGTGCCACCATCTCCCCAGAAGCCTCTCGGATCCCCCAACTGGTTACGACGGTGCATTTTCAGAGATCAAGCCTTCCCATGGGCAAGCATTCATTCACTGGAGAAATATTTGTTCCTAGCCTTTCCCGCAGAAAGCAGCATCAGGCCAGGGGCTGGGGCATGCTGAGGAATAAAACAGATGCCCCCCACCCCCAAAGAAGTGGACACAACCATGCCAGCAAATACACATCTGATCCCAGATCTGATGGGGGCCAGCAGCATGGTCAGGGAGGCCTGGGGGGGCGGGTACCGTCAGGGGCACAAGGGGCGCCAGGATTTGAGGGCGAGGAGCTGGAGGGAAAGCAGGACTTGGAGGAGGAGGTGCCAGGAGCAGAGGTCCTAGTGGCAGGCAGGTGAGGTACCACAGGGCCTCCAAAAGCCATTTGTAGGGAACCTGACCTTTACTCGAAGGCCAGGGAAGCCACTGGTGGCTGGTGAGCAAGGGAGCGCTGATGAAATTTACATTTTGAAGGGATCACCGATCACCAGGCTGCTGCTGGGGAAGATCATGGGGAGCAGAGCAGAAGCAGATGGGTCCTTATCTCGCCCTCCCTGTGTTCGGTTGAGTCCAGGTCTTATCTTGCTTTCTAGAGAGCTCCTTGAGGCCAGGCAGGGTGCCTCTCTGGGGGGCTCATGGTGCCCAGGCTGTCCCGTCCCCCAGGCTGGCTCCGTGTCTCGGCCTAGGCTACGTCCCCGTCCCCCGGTGTAGTCTGGGGCCCACTCTGCTTTGGCTCCAGGGCTCAGCGGCCCCAGCACGGGTGGAATGTTTGACAGAGGAGCGCGCGCAGTCTCCAAACAGACCCTGATTCATGTTTCCAGGAGGAACTTACAAACAGACTCTGCTGGCCGCATCCATCAGAGGAGAGATGGGCTCTGTAAACAAAGGCCCACGGGCTGTCTCTGTCTTCCTGCAGACACCCCTCCCTGTGGGTCGCAGGCAGTGCCCTGGCCTCCAGGGCCAGAGCAAGCTCCTCTCCAGAGCCTCAACCACGCACGGCCCTCACCGCCTCTGTTTTACAGGTGAGGAAGCAGACTCGGAGACAACAAGGCAGTTGCCCAAGGTCACATGGTCGACCCAGCTATGACAAGCACTATACTGTGTTCTCCCACTACCCTTGGCGGCTAATACAAATAACAGTAACTCGTTTCCCTGTGAGCCCAGCACTGTGCCGAGTGCTTTATGTAGATGAACTCACTTGGGCCTCATAATGATCCTGTGAGGTAAGGGCTCCTATTTTCCCCTTTTTCATACGGGGAAGCCAAGGCAAAGAGAGGGAGATCAGGTGATTTTCCTAAGTCCCGCAGAGCGTAAGCGGGGACAGTGGGACTTGAACCCAGGCAGGGTGAACACAGAGCCCATGTCTCACTCTCCCTATGGCTCACCTGCCTCCCGGGAGTGGGAGTGGGCCTTCACTTGTCTGTTAGCCAAGCGCAGAAACTGAGGTCCAAAGAAAGGACATGACTGCGTCTCAGCCCCCTGGCTTCCATGGCAAAGTTGGACCAGGAGTGTGGTGTGTGAGGGCTCTCCTTTTCAGAGGCCACCACCGGAAGTAGGGAGCCTCATTCTACTCCCAGCAGTGTTGCTGCCTTGCTGTGTGACCTGAGACAAATCCCATCCCCTCTCTGAGCCTCGGTTTCCCCAGCCGATCAAGGAGAGTGACAGTTCCAGCCCCTACCCACATTATAAGGCCTGCTGTAAAACCAAGTGAGTGAAGGGGCAGGGGGACGGGATGAGCTTCCTGGCCCTGATTCCTGGCCTGTGAATGCAATTTCCAAACACCGTCATTCTGGAGTTGAAAGCCCCAGGGGCGGGGCTGGGCTGGGCGCCTCCTCCATGGTGAGACCCCCCACCTTGGGCTCCAGCCCAAATTGCCAGACACAGACCTGAGAGGAGGGCCCCCTCCAGGCGGGGGTGACCAGGAGCCAGCCGGGCCGGCCATTTGTCCACAGATGGGTGTGCAGATAACAGGCGTCTGGAGATAAGGCAGGGCCTGCTTGAAGCCTGGTGGAGAGTCAGGCCCACTCGGTGGGGAGGTGGGGTAAGGAGATGGGGAACTCAGGGCAGCTGGGGCAGATATGCTGGATCCCAGCCCTGAGGCCTGGACAGAACTCTTTCTGCCACCATGTTGCACGGGGCTAATGGCTTCCCCCGTTCTCCACCTGCCCCACCTCCGCCAAAACAAAACAGAATAAAGCAAGCAAGGAAACAAACAATGTATACTTTTTTTTTTTTTTTTTTACAACATATACTTTTATCAGAAGTGCTGCTTAAGCTGGAGAGCCCTGGGCTGGCCCTGGGTCCAGCCCATCCCTGACCAACTGACAATCCCATCCTAACTGGGCTCTTAACGAAATGTCCCTGCCAGGATTCTTAAAGGAACAAAGCAAAGTGCAATTCAAATCCATTCTGATTGAAAAGTGTGCACATTTATGTTTGTATATTCATAGACATTTGGGGGAAACTATCCCTGCAAATATCAACAGCATTAATATCCAAGCAGAGTTTTTCGGCACTTCGGACATGAGCTGCGTAAGTCTTTGCCATGGGGACTGAGGGTCCTGGCCTCCAGTTGGCAGATGCCAGGAATGGGGCTACCTCCCCCACCCAAACTATGACAACATTCCCACAGGTCCCTCTCCTGCTGAAAACCACTGATCCAGAGGACACCAGCTGGAGGGACTCTTGCTTGTCAGTCCCTATACTGCAAATGCGGCTGTGTGCAAGCATGGCTTGGTGAGAGGACAAGAAGCACCGATAAGATGAAAAACTAAAGAGAAGTCATTGCAGGATGGATGGATGGAGGATGGACGGACGGATGGACGGATGGATAAATGAACACTGACTGAAGAAACAGGAGGAAAATCAGAGCCTGGGTGTTTGTTTGAAAGCAGCACTGGAGACCGTCCAGGTAAGGCCTGTGATTTACAGAGAGGAAAGGGGGGCCCACAGAAGGAAGGGGCTTGTCCAAATTCACAGAACGGGCTGGCACCGTGTGAGAGGAAAGGCTGGGTGTGTTGGCCTCCAGTCTGGTGCCCTGAACCCCACAATGTTGAAAAGCAAATGTAAGAACAGTGGGCTGAGGAAAACATTCCTGCTTTTCCAGCTGGAGGCAAGTGACTCTGCAGGTGACTTGGCCTCCAGGGCCCTCGGCACATGCCACGTGTGCATCCACGCGGCAGTCTGGGACAAGGGCCAGAGGAGGTGGGAAGGTCTGTTCCACATGCTGTGTGGCAGCAGCATGCACAGCAAGGTTGCCCGAGACAGAGAGAGGTAGCCCACGTGCCAGGCCCCAGAAATAGTGGGGGGTCCTACAGCTGCTGAGGCTTGGATGACCCAGTAGGTGAGCTGCACCTCTCCCAGCAATGGCCACTGCAAGGGGGTGGTTCTCCTTTACTGAACACTGATGAGGTGCCCAAGGTCCCCTGGGGAGTCCCCAGGGGGGAGATGGGATTCAAAACCAGTGCCCCTCACCTTGCCTCCGACTCCCCGGGAGCCCTGTGCAACAGAAGGGCCACAAGGAGCGATGGCAAAGTGAGGGCTATGCCACAGTGGAGCATGGCTCAGCCTCGAAAAGGAAGGAGCGTCTGACACACCTGTCACAAAAGGACACATGCTGTGTGATTCCACTCATAGGAGATTTCTAGAGAAGTCAAATTCACAGACACAGAAAGAATGGTGGTTGCCAGAGGCTTGGGGGAGGAGGGGGTCAGCACAGTTTCAGTTTTGCAAGAAGAAAAGGGTTTGGGAGACTGGTTTCACAGTGACATAATGGACTTAATGCTACTGAATTGTACACTTAGAAATGGTATGGGGCACCTGGGTGGCTCAGTGGGTTAAGCCTCTGCCTTTGGCTCAGGTCATGTTCTCAGGTCCTGGGATAGAGCCCCACATCGGGCTCTCTGCTCAGCAGGGAATCTGCTTCCCCATCTCTCTCTGCCTGCCTCTCTGCCTACTTGTGATCTCTCTCTCTCTCTCTCTCTCTCAAATAAATAAATAAAATACTTAAAAAAAAAAAAAAAAAAGAAACAGTTACGATGCAGAGCGGCTGGCTGGCTCAGTAGGTTTTACATCTGACTCTGGATCTCAGCTCATGTGTCCATCTCAGGGTCATGAGTTCAAGCCCCACGTTGGACTCCATGGTGGGTGTGGAGCCTACTTTAAAAAAAAAAAGGTTGAGGCACCTGGTTGGCACAGTTAGTTGAGCACCCGACTCTTGGCCTTGGCTCAGGTCTTGATCTCAGGGTCCCTGGATCGAGCCCCACAATTGGGCTCCCTGCTCAGCGCAGAGTTGCTTCTCCCTCTCCCTCTGCCCACCCCCTACTCGTTCTCCCTAAAATAAATAAATCTTAAAAAAAAAAGATTAAGATGGTAAATTTTATGTCATTTGTATTTTACCACAATTAAAAAATATATGGGGAAGAACATAGTGAAATAGTCAGTGTTCCCTCAGGGAAACAAAACCACTATGATTTCTGGAAAAAGGGCTTTGTCAAGGGAATCACACCCTGACATGATTAGGGGATGGGAATGCAGGAGGGGCACTGGTGGATCTGAGGAGCCCGCCAGGGGGTGTCGCTTGAAGGGCTTTGGGAAGGTGCTTCGGTGACTGTGTCTCTCTGGAGCCCCTTCCTTGTCCAGGGTGGTGGGTCCCAGCCCCTGCTGGTCTGTGGGGCCATCATTGGCATTCAACCTGGGGAGAGGAATGTCTGCTGCTTCATTTCTGCCTTCCAGATCTCCACAAATTCTTCTTTTGGGCAACTCCAACCAGAAACCCTTACAGGGAAGGGTGTTTAGGGAAACAGCTCCCAGCCTAACCAAGATGACCCAGAACAAATCACTTCATGGGGTGATGGCGGAATGATCTTCTAAATAAATATATGGTTAATTGAAAAAGATGGAGGATGGGACACTTGGGTGACTCAGATTAAGCATCTGCCTTTGGCTCAGGTCATGATCCCAGGGTCCTGGGATCGAGCCCCATATCAGACTTCCTCTCCGTCTGCCTGCTGCTCCCCCTGCTCATTCTCTCCCTCTCAAATAAACAAAAATTTAATAAAATCTTAAAAAAAAAAGAAAAAGATGGAGGAAAATGTGGACAATATACACATCATTATTTTTTAAATTGTGGTAAAATACACAAAAAGCTTACCATTTTACAATTTTTAGGTGTATAATTCAGGGGCATTGAAGGACATTCACATTGCTGGGAAACCATCACACTGTCCTGTAGAACCTTCTCGCATCCCAAATGGAAACTCTCCGCATGTCCTTTTTTAAGGACACACACACACACACACATACTTCTACCTCAGTATGCACAGAGTATCTCTGGAAAGATACTCAAGAAACCAAGAAACCAGTGGGGAGGAGCAGGAGAGAGACTTACTTTTCACTTTGTTGTTTTGTACTGTTTGAACATGTATTTTTATTTATTTATTTATTTTTGTCTACGAAGCTGCCCTAATCCCTTAATTCTGATTGAGTTCAGAAGGAAGATATCCTCCCCCTTTCCCAAGGAATCAGAGGACAGTGGCTGCTCTCTGCCCCTCAGGAAATCTCAACTTCTGGCACAGTTTGGTGTGGAATAAAGATGGCTATGCTGTATAACTCACTATGTGTAAGCCTTGGGCTCCGAGCTCAGTGTCCCCCTCTCTACAAGGGAGGGCTTGGCAAAGATGGCACCCGAGAGCCCATAATGCTCAGGGATGTGTCAACTCTAATCAGAGTTTCAGAACAGTCTCCCTGCCCTCCCCCCGGAGACTGGGTCTTTGCAGTAGAGGGGAAGGCAGAGATACAGAAGGATAGAGGGAGCTGGAAAGGCAGCAATGGGGACCGGATTAAAAAATGACAGTTCCTTCTGCTCAGAAAAAGCCAGGAGCTGGCCCCAAATGAACATGGTTTCAGTAATGGAACAATAGCTTCCATCAAGCTATTGGGGGATGCTGTGTGGTTCCTTATTGTCCTGGGTTTTCTCTTAAATATTCGAACAGGTTCATAACAATTAAAATAATAGTTATGGGGATGCCTGGGTGGCTCAGTGGGTTAAAGCCTCTGCTGTTGGCTCAAATCATGATCTGAGGGTCCTGGGATCGAGCCCCACATCGGGCTCTCTGCTCAGCGGGGAGCCTGCTTCCCCTTCTCTCTCTGCCTGCCTCTCTGCCTACTTGTGATCTCTCTCTCTCTGTCAAATAAAAAAAAAATAGTTATGCTCACTTTGTACTATGATGTAAAATCACATAGTTTACCATGCTTTGGAAACACTATTAAACATAAGCGCTATACGGTGGGTGTGTCTGGGCCCCTGGACATGGAGGTGGTGGGCAGGGTGCAATTAAAGCCTTCTGATTTGAACAGATTGGACATTGGCTCTCCTAGCACATGGTAAATGTGATACAAATGGCAACCATGACTATTACCACATACTGTGAAATGAAGTTATTGCATACTGTAAAACGGGAAAGAAAACATGAACTTATTTCTAGTGTTTAAAAAATAAGATGCCTATCCTATGTACTTAATCAGGCATAGAATACTTCCAGAAAGATTAATGGGGCATTGATAATTGCGGCTGCCTCCTGGCAAGGGAATCACGAGCCTGGGAGGCTAGGGGTAGGGAGTTTGCTGTATGTCCTGTACTTTAAAAAATGGCTTAATTTTTAAACCTTATAAATGGATAGCTTTAAAATTTTTTTTTTAAGATTTTATTTATTTATTTGACAGAAAGAGAGAGAGATCACAAGTAGGCAGAGAGGCAGGCAGAGAGAGGGGGGGAAGCAGGCTCTCTGCCGAGTAGAGAGCCCAATGTGGGGCTCGATCCCTGGACCCCGAGATCATGACCTGAGCTGAAGGCAGAGGCTTTAACCCACTGAGCCACTCAGGCGCCCCTAAATGGATAGATAGCTTTTAAAAATAATTAATAGGCTGATTTCAGACCTCGGGCAGGAAATGTGCAAGATGAGCCGGGAACACCGTATAATCGATATTAAAGAGGAAGGGGTCTCTCAGAGTCTTACTGGGGTCATGTGAAACTGAAGAGGCTCTTACTGACTGCAGATAGAAGGAGAAAAAGGAGTATTAATATGGTAAAAAAACTGCAATGAATCTAGAGTTTATAAAGAAACATCCATCCATCCATACTTCATTCATCTCTTGTGGATGCTGGGATTGGCTGATCACCAAAATAGACCCAATTCTTCACCCTTCCCCGAAACTCTGGGGGATTCTGCAACCCCTCCCATTAGGAGGTGGAGTCTATCGCCTGCCCCCCTTAAATCCAGGAGAGGCCACAGGATTTGCTTCAGCCAGTGGACGCTGGTGAACGTGACCAAACAGCAAGCTGAAATGTGTGTGCACGGATGGGCTTGCTCCCGAGCTACTGCCCTCGGAGGAAGAACACGTCCCAGCCTGACCCTCTGGCCCCATGTGAGCAAGAGACACGTAGGACAGATCTGAGCCCAGAAGCGGCCTGGGGCCAAGCCCCACCTACTTCATCCAAACCCCCCAGCTGCCCCAGAGACATTCCAGAAACAACCACAAACTGGTCTTTTCCACCACTGAGTCTGGGTGTTTTGTTACTCAGCATTATTGTGGCAAGAGTTGGCCGATACAAATGTCATAATGGTATTATGGTTTACTTTAAAAAAAAAAAAGCGCCCTACATCTCAGAAGTACAGACTAAAATATTTACAAATGAAAAAAAGTAATTCATTTTAAGAGAAAATTCTGTACTCTGCTGTCAGACCATGTGTCAACCACGTGTCCTATCTGGAGTCTTGGGGTCCCGAGGCACTTCTCCTCCCCAGTAATCCTGGAGCTTTGGCATCCTGGAGTGTCGTGGTGGAGGGATTCTCTGCACTGTACTGTCCACGTCCTCGTCTGGGGAGTCTGCGGATCATGGGGGAGAAGGAAGTTGCCAAAGGTCCCTATATGCTAAGACACGCCCGCCGACTCCTTTTCCATCCCTCCACGTTGCTGTGAGCTAGCTGGGTTTGGGCATCAGTATGCTGTCCTGGGCCCCATCTCTGACCCAGCCTCGAAAAATCCAGAATTGCCAGTGAGGACAAAGAAATCTCTTCCGGGCTTCACCCTCTGGCTGTGCAAAAATCCCATAAAAGGCCATCCAGATCCCCAAGGGCCTGTTACAGACCCAGGACACCCCCAGGAAAAGAGATAGGGACAGAGAGCTGGGGCTTAAGGACAGGCCCAGCTGTGCTTCCGGTCACCCTCTATTCCCCCAGTGCCTCCGACCATCACAGTAACACCAGCTCCTCCCACCTCCAGGCTTTTGATCCACACGGGCTCATATCTGTCCTTTGGAATGTCATTCCAATTCCATATGACTGCAGGAGCCAAATGACTCCCCCTGGTTAAACAGATGAAGATACTGAGCCCCCAGGGAGGCTTTCAAAGCCTCCTGGAGGATCAGAGGCTGTCTCTACAACCCACCTGCCCAGGCTAGGCTGGGTGTAGGCCAGGTATGTAATAGGCTTGCTAGGTGCCCCCAAGCTCAGTTGCCTGACTCGCTGGTCCTCACCACCAGTCCAGCAAACCCCCCTTTCCCACGAGGGCCCGAGGCAGCGGGGCTGGAAAAAATCCTGCATGTGACCACAGAAATCTCAATTTGGGATTTCCCGACCCTGGTCTTCTCTGCCCCGAGTGCCACACCTCGACATCTGCAGACCCAACTCGTTCATATCCTAAAGGTTTGTCTCCCAAAGTTGCCTTATTAATTATTGAATAAGTTATCATGCTCAGTGAAGGAAGCCAGTCACAAAGGACCACGTATTGCATGATTCCGCTTACACGAAATGTCCAGAATAGGTAAGTCCACAGAGAAAGGACATCAGTGGTTGCCAGGCGCTGGGGGTGAAGAGGAGTGGGAGGGGCTGGGGAGGGGTTTCTTTTTGGGATGATGAAAATGTGCTGTAATTACTTTGTGGTGAGGGTTACACGACCCTGTGAATATACTAAAAGCCACCGAATTGCATACTTTAAAAGGGTGCATTGTATGATATGCAAATTCTATCTCTATAATGCTATTTTTAAAAGTGAAATAGGAAAAAACAAAAAAATCAGCCTTATGAATGAGGCTTTCCCTGACTTCCCTGCAATCCCTCTCTGCCCCTCCCACTAAGACTTTATTGTCCTCCAAAATACTTCTTATCCTGAGCCATGTCACCTTGTGTTTTTGTTTATCATCCCTCCCCTCCATCGAGACATAAGCAGGGACCTCCTCTGTCTTGCTCACCACCCTACCCACAGCGCCTAGAACAATGCCTGATTCCTGGGTAGGCACCCAGGAATGGTTCTGGAACTTGGCACCCAGCCCGGGCATTTATAAGTCTCCCCACCAGGTGTATCTTACCTCCAAGCCACAATTTTAGTGACTCCCCTTTGGTAATTCATCTGCCTCCCTCCCTCTCTTTCCTGCCCACCACTCCCCAGACCCCCATGGAGCCTAATCTCATGGAGGAAGGTGACACTTTCCTCCTTCCCACTGTCTGCATCACTCATCCGGACAGCACCCTACCTAACCCATCTCTCCCCTACCTCCTCCACACCCAGCCTGCTTTTCTCCACACAGCTCGGTGACCTTTGGGCCAATGCAGTTCTGGTCTGATCCACACAGCCTCTGCTTTAAACTTATCAGGGACTCCCCACCGCTGTAGGATAAAGGCTAGAGCCCTTCCCGACCTCAGTCCCCACCCCCTTCCCTTGCACAGGCTCACCCTCCTCTCTGGGGCTTCAGCTGCACAACGCCTTTCAGGTCTCCGAACTCAAAGACGTCTCTCTTGCTGCTAGTCCCTGTACAGTCTCTTCCCTCTGCTCGGAACATTTGTCTTGCCCCCTGTTTGACTTCAGGGCTCAGCTTAAGTGTTGCTTCCTCCAGGAAACTTCCTCTAACCCCTAATAGACTCAGTTACACCCTGGAGGCCCTGTGCCTCCTTGTTTCTCTTTTTATACTGCTTTGTCTGCTTACTTGTCTGTCCTCCTATGAGGCTGAGGTCTCCTTATGATGGGGGAGTTGGGGGGGGGTGGTCTCGTCCCCCTCAGGGCCCAGCCAGGGCCCGCTGCACGTTATGCAATCCTTTAACATTCCAAGCCACAAAGGGGCGAATGAATCAATACACGCCTTCTTCCAGGCCTTTACTCCTTCCTCCTTTCCCTCTTTTCCAGTCCTGCTCACTGAGCAGGTGCAGTTCAGTCCCATCTCCTCAGAGAAGCCTTTGCTGATACCTGTAGCAGAAATGCAACTCCCGTCCTCACGCCTCCCCTAGGCTCTCAGGTGGCATACCCCTTGAGAACCAGGCTCAGGCATGTTTTGTCTCCTTCACTGCCAGCAACATGAGGGAAGCCCATAATTGTCCCAAGCCCCAGAGACTCAGGGCTCAGAGAGGAGGCAGAGAAAGTGCTGAGTGGAGACGGAGGTTGGGAGACACAATGCAGGATGCTCAAGCAAGTGCATGTGAGTTCAGGTGTCAAAGAGTCAGAGGAACTCACAGTTAGAATAGATCGTTAAGCCATATGTCACACCTGACCCCCCTATGATGGAATTTTATTGAAGACTCACTATGGAGCACATATGATCTGCCAGGCTCTGGCTGAATTCTTTACCACAGCATCTTACATAATCATCACAATTGCCTTATGCATTGGGTACTACTGCTGCTATCATTTTACATATGGAGGAAGTGAGGTTGAGAGAGGTATAGTAACTTCCTCTGGGTCACATAGCAAGCAAGTACCGAGATAGAAATTCTTAATCTAAATTAATTAATCTAATTAACATCTAAAATAATGTTACATTAACATTAAGTTAAATTAATTTGTTAAGTTAATTAATAAGTTATTTAAGTTAATGTTAAGTTAAATTAATAAAGAATATTTATTGAGCACTACTATGTGCAGACACTGTGTTACTGGGGCTAAGGGATGTACAAGATGTCTGTTCTCATGGACATTACATTCTAGAAAGCAGGAGCAGACAGAGGCCATTGAAAAGTAAAAATCCGATGGGATACCTGCACCCTAATGTTTATAGCAGCGAAGTCCACAATAGCCGAACTATGGAAAGAGCCCAGATGTCCATCGACAGATGAATGAATAAAGAAGATGTGGTATATATATACAATGGAATATTATTCAGCCATCAAAAAAAAGAAATCTTGTCATTTGCAATCATGTGGATGGAACTAAAGGGTATTATGCTAAGTGAAATAATTCCATCAGAGAAAGCTAATTACCATATAATGTCACTCATGTGGAGTTTAAGAAACAAAACAGAGGAGCATAGAGGAAGGGAAGGAGAAACAAAACAAGACGAAGTCAGAGAGGGAGACAAACTGTAAGAGACTCTTAATTATAGGGAACAAACTGAGAGTTGTTGGAGGGGATAGGAGTGGAGGGATGGGGTGACAAGGTGATGGGCATTAAGGAGGGCACGTGATGTAACTGAGAACTGGGTATTATATAAGACTGATGAATCGCTAACCTCTACCTCTGAAACTGATATACTATGTTAATTACTTAAATAATTTATTTATTTTATTAATTTTTTTAGATTTTATTTATTTATTTGTCAGAGAGAGAGAGCACAGCAGGCAGAGAGGCAGGCAGAGGCAGAGGGAGAAGGAGATTCCCTGCCAAGCAAGGAGCCTGACTTGGGACTTAATCCCAGGACCCTGGGATCATGACCTGAGCCGAAGGCAGATGCTTAACCAACTGAGCCACGAGGCATCCCATTAAATAATTTTTTAAAATGGCAGTGGTAAGTTCTAGGCAGAATGAAAATAGACCGATGTGACAGGAGGACCGGGTAGTGCCTTTAGATGGAGCCGGCTGGGAAGGCCTCACTGAGGAGGTCCTGTTTTAGCTGAAATGTGAATGACAAGAAAAAGCCAGATTGGAGCTGGGAAAAGCATTCCAGGCAGAAGGAACAGCAAGTGCGAAGGTCACGAAGCAGGGATGAGTGTGGTGTGTTGGGGGAGCCGAGAGAGCAGAGCTGGAGTGCAGTGTGGGAGGGGTATGAAATGAGGTGTGCCAAGGGCTTCCGGGGCCAGAATGACAGAACCCTCCCTTGTGGCCAAGGGAGGCCACAACCTTGACACCCGAGGGCCCTCCCAGGACAAGCTCGCCCCTCCCTCAAGGTCCCACCTACCAAGTAGCTGAAGGCAGCTGTCTCAAGTGCGGCTGCTCGCCTCCGAGCAGCACAGTGGGGCCTGTAGAGGCCGTTGTGGAGCCTGGCCCCCAGGTTCAGGCTCTTCCTGCAGGACCCGCTGCACAGTGCTGTGGAAATGGCTCCCCATGCTGGAGTTGAGCTGGGAAAGGATCTCCTTGTGGAAAGAGCACTGGTTAAGGACTCAGAGGACAAGGTTTGAGTCTGTGTGAACTTGGATGTGTACCTCCCCCTCTCTGGGCCTCAGTTTCCCTATCTACAACCTGAAGGAGTTGGAATTTGCTGAGTTCCCCAGGCCTGAGATGCAAGTCCACACCTCCCCCTTAGGGTCCTGGACCCACTCAGGATTCTGGGAGGCGGGCGACAGGAGGACTGGGGAGGCCCCAGTTGCCCCCCAGCGCCCCAGTGCCTCTGTGCCTGGGAAGGGAGACAGAGAGGCAGGAAGGGCTCTGACCCTGATGTTAGCAGTGGGCCCATTTCCTGCAGGCCCTGTTCCTGGGGAACAGTCCCCCAGGGTTGTCAATCCTTTCTCCCTTTTTTTTAACAGCCTTAAACTGAAACAAAGCCAGTGGGAGATTTTGCCTCTACCCCATGGGTAACTTCAGGCAGGCCCTTCACCACTCCAGGCCTCAGTTGGCCCAGCTCTGACCTTCCTGGTGCCCAAGCTATCTCAGTGGGCCTAAAGGCTGCAGCAGGGTCTCCATGGTGACAGGCTGGAGGCTCCTGCTCCCAGAGGCCTCTGCAGGGGTCGAAGTAGCCTCTATGGAGGCCCACAGTGCCTCAGCGGGGCCCTTTATTGGGAGAGAGCCCGCAGGGGAGACCTGTGGCAGGCATGTGCTTTACCCACAGGAACAGGGCCCGGGTCGGGTTGCGAGTCTGGTTAATGCTTCTGCACATTAGGCCTGTTGCCCTTTGACAGGATTTTTTGTTTAATTGGAGGCATAAGAAAACAATAACATCTGTCTGCACGAGGAAAGTTATGGGAGCCCAGTGAGGAGGGCTCCAAAGGAGGTGTGTGTGTGTGTCGGGGGGGGGGGGGTGCTGAAGTCGAGTTCTGCCACGAGGGCAGGTGACCCTGGGCGAGTCACCATGGCCGCAGTCTTGTCATCTGGACTTTGGACTACAGCCGGTCCAAAAAGCACCCACATCGGGATTCCTCAGGGAGCCTGTTTAATTCAGATTCCCAGTTCTGTCCAACTCCGCTGACCCAAAGTCTCCCCAGGGAAGAGGCCCATGAGTCCGCCACATCCTGAGTGTGACTTGACAGGCCCTGCAGCACAGATGAGAACTGGCACTATAGTCCTCAAGAGCCGGCACAGGGTCTGACGCACGGGAAGCGTGAGCTCTCCCTGCGAGCTCAGAGTCTAAAGGGTTTGCACCAGACGGTTCATGGGTGATGTAATTGTAGTGATTTCTATTTTCCCCTTTTTTTCTTTTTTCCCTTCGGGCACTCGCTGATTTTTTACTGTCGACGTGTAGAGCGGTGTGACTGATGAACATAATTATGGGAGAAAATGAGATGACTCTACAGTTTGGATGGTTAGTCTTTTTGGTAGGTGCATGTGTAGTTATATTTTAATTTTTTCCTAACTGCATGACTTTCAGGTTACCACATCAGTGCCGGCTCCCTAAAGCAAGTAAAACCATGGAACACAAATATGTACATGTGGCAGGGGGTCATCCAAGCCCTCCCTGCCACTACCCCTGAGGTAACCAATGTTAACGGCGTATTTGGGATCCTTCTACACTGCTCCTCACCCTCACACAGAGACTGACACCCTTGTGTATGGTCCGTTAGGGATTGGTAGTTGTTTTTGTGTTTACTGAAATCAAATCATCTTGTGTACCACCCTGCTATTTATTTTTCTCTCTTGAAATATATCACAGACATCCCTAGGAGAGAAAACTAGCTCTATTTCATTTTAGATTTGCTCAATAAATATTTAATTTTCCTCTTGCCTCTACCAAAAGAAATAAATGAAAATAAAAGCTACATCGAAAACTTCAGGGTTCCAATTTTGAGCTTAGAGCTGGACCATGCCATCCCCGTCCCCCTTCAACACACAGAGCTGCACATATATGCATGTGCCAGTGTGTGCACATACACGGATATGCACGAGGGTGTACACACGGACACATAGACGCACACACCCCTTCTTTCCTCTCCTGGCATGTTGAACATGAAATCTCACCCCTTCGAGAGCAGGGAATGGGTCCTAGTCACCTGAGCTGGACTTGCCCTATGAAGCCAGAGCCTCCTTCTAAATTAACATTACAAACCAGTAAGAGCCAAAACCAGAAGGAGCCCCAGACCCAGCCCGATCCTCAGGCTCTGGAAATGGATTCTGCTGGTTTATGGGGAGAGCAGCTCTTGCTTTCATACACCACCCATGAAAACCTTTAACCCAGAGTTGCAAACTGAGGCCACATCTAGCTACAGATGGGTTTAGTTTGGCCCAATCAGCATTAAAAATGTGTTTTCAGGGCGGCTGGGTGGCTCAGTTGGTGAGGCCTCTGCCTTGGGGTCAGGTCATGATCCCCAGGTCCTAGCTCAAGCCCCATGTCAGGCTCCCTGCTCAGCGGGGAGCCTGCTTCTCTCTGCCTCTCTCCCCACGCCTGCTCTCTCTCTCAAACGCAAAATCTTTAAAAAAAAAAAAAAAGTGTTTTAAGTCAAAACATTTTAAAAGATGGGAAATTTCATATAATAGCCTAGATTCCTGCTTTTCTTGAAAATTCCAGGATTTGGTCAAGCTGGGCCCAAATTCCCAACGGCCATTGTGGGCCAGCACGGAACCTGAGGCCCCTGAAGATGGGGCATCGCCCTCTAGGACGGCTCTACCTGGCCCCATCTGCTCAGGGGTGTTTCTTGACTGGTCTCTGCTGGCCTGGGCACAGTGAGGCCTGTGGAGGAATGCCTCACAGGAGGGCCCAGGGTAAGAACACAACGCCCAGAAGGACACTGGGATCCCGAGAAACAACCCTTGCCAGCGGCCTCCTTTGGCCCTTCATTGGCTGAAATACTTCCTGTGACCCCTGTGTGCTGGGAAGCCCCAACACCACAACAAGAACAGCTAATGCTTATTGAGCAAGCGCTCACTCTGTGCTGAGAACCGAGCTCCCAGGACCTTCTCTGAAGCAACAATCTCATCTAGGCATTATTGTCTCCACCTTCGACCTAATGAAGAAACTGAGGCTCAGAGAGTTTAGGTAATTCGCCCGTTAAGATTAACGCCATTAGCAAGTGGTGAAGTTCGGTTGGTTGGCGACCTAGCTGCAGAGCCCGAAGGAGTACTTAGCCCGGGGCCACACCCCTGCCTGGCGGAGCTGGCCGGATTCTCTCACTTGCATATGAACCTAACCCAGAGGGAGTCTGGGAGGGCTGTGGTTCACCTCAGTGAGCCCTCCACTGTGGAGATAGCGTATCAGAGTGGTCAAGAGCAGGGCTCCAGACACACCTGAGCTCAGAACCCAGCTCCTGGTGATCCCACGCACTAGCCGTGGAACCCAAGCCAGCGACTAAACATTGAGCCTCAGCTTGCTCATCTGTGATATGGGAAGAAGAGGAACACCTTGTGCTGAGGGTTTTTGGAGGGTTGAGCTCGTGCATCTGAATGCTCTATGTATAGAGTTCTTCGGTGGCAGGCGTAAGCGAGTCTAGCTAAAAAGTGAACAACAACAACAAAAAAGGTATGGACTACTCAGAATCCCAAGAAAAGCTAAAGAACCAGGAAATGAGCAGAAATAAAGGACAACGTTGCTAGGGATCCATCACGTAAGCTTCCAACCTCTTTTCTCCCCATCCTTTATTCAGTGTCCTGGGAGCCTTGCCTGCTCTGGGTCCCATTCCTACCTGAGTTACGTCAGGTTCCTGGAAGCAGAGCTCAGGACAAGGAATCCTGTATGATTTGTTCACTGAGAGGTTTCGGGTGGAAGAGCCGGTAGGCAGCAGGCCTGGGAAGGGAAGAAGCCAGTCAAAGATGCGGTTTCAGGAGCGGTCTGGTCCCGCTCTGATCCCAAGGGCAGGCTGGAGCATGGTTTGTACCACAGACTGTCCACACCCGAGGCCCAGGGGCTAGGTTTATCCCCCAGGAGTCAGTCACTGACCATGGGCTACCCGCAGGGGGAGAAGCGCACCCTCTCAGGTAGCTCCAGGTGATTCACCTGGGAGTAATCTTCCAGAGGAGGGGGCAGTTGAGAGCCATTAGCACCCAGCAATTGCATCCCAGAAGGGAGTCTGGGCAGGGCACCCAGAGCATTCCAGAACATCCCAGCAGCCCACACAGTGAGGGAGAGGTCATTACCTGAAAAATCAGGGCACTGTGTGCAGAAGGAGAACAGGATACGGAAAGCTGGGGTGGGGGTGGGGGAAGCAGACATTCACTACAAATGGTCAGCCCTGAGCCTGCCTTGTGTATAGCCAGCACCAAATTAATGGTGGCTATTATTATAAGTGTAACAGGATATTAAAATGGAAGTGGCAGCAAGAGGCCGAGGGGGTAACGGATGCCACCCTCCAGAGGAAGGTACGAGACCATGGTAGACAAGGGCTGGCTATTCTCCACCCCTCGGGCCGTGTTAAAAGACGGGAAGAAGTTGAGGATGGTGGCGGGGTTGCGGGGGGTGGGGGAAGTTCTGTGGAGTTGTTGGTGTTCTGTGAGGCCCCCTGCCCCCAAAACAGAGTGATGGGGGATACCTCTCCCTTCATCTCACAGTAGGAGGATGGTAGTCCTAGAGCTCAAAATATGTCTCCTACATTTCAGGGGACACAACGCCTGCGGCTGGACCACCCCACCTGTCCCACTGCCCGGGCCACCTCTGAGGGGGTCAATGGCTTCAACAATGAGGGGCCTCAGCTGTGCCAGGTGGCTTACTCTCAGAGCTGACTGGAGCAAGGGCCGTGCAGTTCGGTGCACTCACGTGGGGCAGGTAGAGAGAGAGTCAGGAAGCTTATCTCAGGGTCTGTCCAAAGGGGGTTCCCGGAGGGCAAGCCGAGAGGAGCTGGACGGCCTGCTGGATGCTGAGGGGCTGAGGAAGGAGAAAGCCGCCTCCAAGTACAGAGATATCTCCACCTCAGAAGGACTGGCAGGTGAAGAGTGGCAGGGAGGGCAGAGGGAGCCAGCACACGGCCCCCTATGGGAGACTACGGATGCCTGCCTGCCCGGTCCGGAGCGCCCCCACACGGGGGCTATCACCACACGTAGCCGCTCTCCCCCGCCACGGATTGGGCCCTGGCAATCAAGCTCACCAAATTGTGTAGGAAGGGGAGATGCACTTGGCGGGAGATAAAGAGAGAAGCCAAACATGCTTCCTTCTTGATTATAGGCTTCACCAGACCCTCCTCACAGCCAAGCTGGGCATGGGGGCTGCAGGGAGAAGGCCCTGTCTCCAGCCCGGCGTGGAGATGTGGTGGTCTGGGGGCACTGACCCGAGACACTATTTAGTGACTAGAAGTGGCTGTAGGACTTTTCACTACCTAAAGGGACTAGAAAATTCATGGCTCTATTCCAGTTTTCATACAGGGGCAGGATAACTAGCCCCACAGAATCAACAAAAAGGGACGGAGGGAGCAAAATACAAGTTACTTCTGCATCAAAGCCCGTGTGTTCCGAATGCTGTAATAAAGGCCTCTTGAGGAAAGGCATTGGAAATGACACTTCAAATATGTGGCCTTCCCAGTCTGGGGTCTGAATGTTAGGCCAGGTCTCATTCTAGAACCAGTGAGCTCTCCAGAGCTGAAAGGGCCTTAGGGACCATTCAGTACCCCCAACACATTTTACAGGCGGGAAACTAAGGCCCCATGTATGAGCAGGGATTTCCAGGATTTTCTCAGCCTGGCCCCAGCATGAGTAGGAGCCCTGGACCTTCCTCTGGAGGGCTTCCGGGGGAGACGCCCCAGGATGAAGGGAAAAACTCCAGCCGGGTCATAATGGTGGTGGTGGTGGGGTGGAAATAGGACTTGTTTCATTAGGCTTCAACAACAGGGTGTGTGAGGGGACACAGGCAGAAAGGTTCCTAGAAAGGATGTAGACAGGTGCTGGAGAAGGTTGGCTTTCCATGCTAAGGAGTCCTTACAAACACTCTGTGGGTCAGGGAAAGTCCTCAGAGAGGGCTGGGTAAGCAAGAGACGTAATAAGAACAGCAAGTATTTGATGAGTGTCTCCTCTATGCTAGGCATTGTTCTAAGCATGTTAACGTGTATTTATCGAATTAATCTGCACTTGACCACATCAGGTAGGTACTGAAATTAAATACCCAGAGACTGTGGCATAGAGGTTAAGCCATTTACTCAAAGTTGCACCCTGGTTAGAATCCGGATTCCAACCCTAAAAGTCCACTCCAGAGCCCACTAAACCAGGCCTCACACGCTAGAGATTTTAGGAAGAGCAAGCTGGGGGTCAGATATGGACTGGGGGAGTGAGAATAGTTGGGACGCATGTAGAGCCCACCCTTCGAGAAAAGGCAGAAGTACAGGGTCTGTGAAGGCTACATGGAATTTGCCAGAATTTCCAGGATCGGAAGAATCACAGAACAGAGTGGGAGAGGTGGGGATGGGGGGAGGGGGTGGTCAGCTGGTTCAACCTTGTGTTTGCGGGTGGGAACACAGCCTCAGAGAGGCAGGGCAAATTGCCGTGCAGCTTGCTGCCTAGGCTGGAACCCAGAGGTCTTGACTCCAATGACGGAGATGGATTTTAAAAGACGTGAACTATCAAATAAATAAATAGATTTAAAAGGCGTGAGCTATACTTCCCGGACCAATGTGACATCCTGTAAGGAAAGCTTTTTTAATGGGCATATCCTTTGATACTTTTAGGACTTTGTCATAAGGAAAGACATACGTCACCGAATGTTTCATTAAAAATAATTCTAACTAGGGGCACCTGGGTGGTTTAGTGGGTTAAAGCCTCTGCTTTCAGCTCAGGTCATGATCTCAGGTCCTGGGATCAAGCCCCTCATCGGGCTTTCTGCTCAGCGGGGAGCCTGCTTCTCTCTCTCCCACTGCCCCCCTCCCCGCCCCACTTGTGTTCCCTCTCTGGCTGTGTCTCTCTCTGTCAATTAAATAAATAGAATCTTTAAAAAATAATAATTCTAACTATTATAAAAATTCCCAATAATATGGGAATTAGTAAAGTGAATGATGATAGATCTACCAGAATCCTATGCAATCTTAAGGAACAATCATGTTGTAATTCAGGAGGTCCCAACGTGGGATACATGATTGGGTTTTAGGGGGCTGTGAATCTTCTAAAATTGTGAGTATGATATGGGAATGTGGATTTTTCCAGGAAGTGGGTCCATAGCTTACTTAAGATTTTCAAAGGGATCTGTGACCAAAATAGACAAAAGAAACTGGTATTATGGAAGAACATTGATAAAACCTCTTATTTAAACTGTAGATAAGAGAGTGTAACAATTACCATCTTATGGCCAGCCTTATTTTATTTTCACTGCCTCCCAAGCCCCCTTCCTGTATCATTCTGAGAGGAACCTTAGACATCATTTGACTTAAAAACTGCTCAGAATTATCTCTAGAAGGACTGTTTTAAAAAAAGAAGGGGCCCAATGCATTGTCACACTTAAAAAGCTAGAGACAATTGTTTATTATCATCAAATATCCAGGTAATGTAAACAAGCAAATGATATCCATTGGCCAGGAAATAAAAAAGAAAAAGAAAATAAAACACACAACGCATCAGTAAGCGAGAAAAGCAAAATAGGATAGACTACGACTCCATTTTGAAAACCATTCATATCATCATGGCGATAGTCATTTGGGGGAGGTAGGGTGGTGGGTGTTTTCTTCTCTTTCCCAAGTTCTCTGTATTACTTTTTGAGTTAAAAAAATACAAAAAGAAGAATAAGAAGGTGGATTTCTTTTAAAATTCTAAATCCTCTGATTCATTCAGCATCTCAGTTTCAAGAGTTGATCCTGTTCCCCCTTGAGATGGGGAGGACCCAGGCCTCCTGGGAAGGTCAGGGTCTCAGCCACAATCACCAGGGAGGGGAGCTATGACGGGAGATGGGAGGGTCTGACTTTCCCAGCCTCTTGAGAGGAAATGTAGAAGCAGAGGTTCTGGAACATCTCTCAAGCTCTGGTCCCCGATGTCTTGCCACCTCCACCCTCTTTACCTTCCCACCTTTATCAAGCCTCACACGTTTGGGGCACTTTGCTGCTGGAGTTGACAGACCAAACGAAACAGGGACGGGCAGCAGATAACCAGAGCCCTTTCTGGCCACACATAGGCCTGTTGGCCTGTCGGGCCTGGAAGAGAAGGCGTCTTGTTTCCCCAACACATTCCAGAGTCATGTCCCCCAGCCTGCTTGGCCTCCTGGCCAGATCCCCGTCCAGCCACTCAGGTCTTCCACAGTTGGGACAAAAAGTGAACGAAAGGCCTGACACCGTGAGGGCTCCTTTATCCAAAGGTACAAGTCTCAGTTCTACTGTGTGACCTTGGGCAAGTCCCTCCCCTCTCTGGGCCCATGTTTCTGCAGCTGGTCAGGAAGATAGATCATTTCTGAGACATTCATCCCCGCTCCAGCCACCCAACTCTTTCGGCCAGAGTTCCTACATTTATCAGAAATGGGAAGTAGATCCGGCACACCTCTGAATGTCAGCCTGGAATTTCATGGCCGCCTCCGACCACAGCGTGAGGGCCAGTTGCTAAAACTTTTTTTGGCAAAGAGTTCATAAGATAGTCACCGCAGCTCAAACCCGGTACACACACATATACCTGATATAAGTTTCATGTAGGAACTCTTACCCTTTTTTCATGAGACGCACTCTGGTATTTTCCATTCTATTCTGCTTTTTTTTTTTTTTTTTTAAATCTCTGATTGCAATCTATTCAGGTGTTTTCCCAGTAGAGGAAACAGGCATCATTTTCATGTTGAAAATCCCTGATTCAGGCACCTATACCCCTATTTCCTATAAGGTGGTACCAGCCCACACAAACACAAATGGGGTTTCTCTCTGTTTTGTTTTGTTTTGTTTTTCAAATGGATTCTCTATTAACTGCACTTCCTAGATTTCATTGTGCCTACGAATCCCTTAAAATGTTTTTAAACGTAGACTCTGACTCAGTAGGTCTGAGGTGCAGCTAAGAGTGCATTTTTCTCTCTCTTTTTAAGATTTTTAAAAATTAATCAATTTAAGTGAGAGAGAGGAGAGAGAGAGAGCACAAGCAGGGTGAGGGGCAGAGGGAGAAGCTCGCTTGCCACTGAGTAGGGAGCTCGACATGGGACTCAATCCAGGGACTCTGAGATCATGACCTGAACCGACTGAGCCCCCAAGTGATTCCCCATGTGCCTAGCAGATGGATGTCTCTTACATTGTTTCACTGGTTCTATTTCATTCTTGCCAATGGACATTTTTTCTTCTCCTGGGGACAATTTTCCTCTTCTCTCCTTCCTTCTTTCTATCCTTTCATAGAAGTGTTTGGAGAAGCCATGGGTTCAAATCACATCTCTGCCTCTTACTAGCTGGGAAGCTTGGATGAGTTACTTAAATTTTCTGTGCCTCAGTTTCTTTACCTGCAAAATGGGGATAATTACTGCACTTTTCTGATGAAGTACTCCTGAAATGAAAGAGAGAATCCATGTAACCTTCTTAATATGTTGCCCACCACATTATGAGTGCCAAATAAACATTACGGTCGTGGTCATTATTATTTTTATTGCCCGAGTCACCTTCGTACTTTGCTTATTGACTATCTCCTCTCATAGGAGTTATGTTTCATGTCATATATTTAGTTTGGAGTATGAATTTATTTTTTAATCATAGAATTATAATTATACAACATTACAGTAAGTTTAAAAAGTAGAGGAAAGGTTGGGGCACCTGCATGGCTCAGTCGTTAAGCGGCTGCCTTTGGATCAGGTCATGATCCCAGGGTCCTGGGATCAAGTTCCGCATCGGGCTGCCTGCTCGGCGGGAAGCCTGCTTCTCCTGCTACCATTCCCTCTGCTTGTGTTCCCTCTCTCGCTGTGTTTCTCTCTGTCAAATAAATTAAATCTTTAAAAAAAAAAGTAGAGGAAAGGCAAAAATATTATCCATAATTTTAACGATTCCAGCAACTGTTTTGGGAAGTCTTTTTGCACATGCCTGGTTTCTAGCTGATGCCTGAGTGCAACTTTCTCTTTTCTAAGTGGATTCATGCCATTTGTTTTGTCTTAAAAATAAAGCCTTTCTTACTTTTATTTTGGGGGGTAAAGCCCAGTACATTTAATTTTGTGTCCTTTTTTTTTTTTAAACTCAACATTTTATTCACTTTTTCTCTAGAAATTCATTCTAAAAGTATAAATGGGAGTAGTGCCAAGTCTGACAAGTCTGACTTCTAGAATCAAATCATCCCAATATCCCAACATGGCTGAAGTTTGAGTCCAGGGCTGGCTCCGGTGGTGGACACATGACTTAGGACCTTATGGTCACACAGACCTTTGGGGCTTCATGGGCCCCAGGGAGGATCTGGGACCTGGGGTCACAAAACGAGGGGGCATAGAGCTAAGAGGTCTATGCATGGCCTTCCTGACGAATGGTAGCAAGTGCAGAATCTTACTTCCATTTTACTAATTTAAGTGAGACTTTATTTTAAAAATTTCCTATGCCAGCTCTCTTCCTAAAAGATGGTTCCTTCAACCACATCTTGCTGACTGTCCATTGAGTGAGGAGCTGTAGTATAATGATTAATTTCTAGATGATCATAGCGCCAGAGGCATTTCCTCAGCATTGTCTATATTAAGCAAGTTACCATTCATTCAGGGAACCAATATTTAGTTAGTGATTTCTATGTCTAGGTGCTAAGTACTGGGGACACATCGGTGAATACAACAGATCCAACTCCTCTCTTCATGGGGTTTAAAATAACCTTATTATGATGAGCACCATATGCTCCTAAGAAAACTGATGAACATGAACTCTGTATCAGGAACCATTCTTAGTATACGGTATTTGGGGGTAAAGGAGTGAAACAGAGGTGCATAGCTCAGGCGGCAAGGTCATATTCTTTAATGAGAGTACATTACTGCTGTTAAAACGTTGCAGAAATAAAAACATTTTCAGGATATTAACAATCCTTCTTCCACTCCCAACATACACATGATTACAGTGGTTAAAAGCAAGGACTTTAGGGCCCGTTGAGACCTGGACCTGAATCCTATTTCTCCAATGTCCTAGCTAAGTGACCTCGGGCATATCTCCATATCTATAGAATGGCACTCAAGGCCTTGCTGCAAGGATGAAATGAGGGATGTGTATAAAGCACGTGACCTACGGTGAGGGCTTCATGCAGCTATCAGTGCTGGTCAGCTGTGACAGAAGGAGAGGGGTCTGCCTCATGGTTTCAGGAAAGAATTGCACAGTTGTGAACTGCAAACAGCCCACTATCCTGTTTCTTGGGCTGTCTGTGCAATTCTGCTGGAGTCTTAAAAAGCTACTCTGATGGTTCTGTTTGGTACAAGGTGGGGACCGCCCAACTCCCTTGCAATCCACAGCGTGGCTGGATTGCCTCAGGCAGGGACAGCCCTAAACTAATATCTGAGCAAGCAGAAAGCTGTCAGATCAAGTGACAAGACATGGAGGAAAAGCATATACAGGTTTAAATGTCAAGAGTCCCCGTGACAAATATATCTGAGTTTATGCAATTACATTTTTCCCTCTAGAGCAGAAAATGAAAAATAGCATATTAGGGTTGGAAGTGACTTTAGAGACAATCTAAGCCACAGCTTTATTTAACCAATTATTCCCCTCAGGGAATATTTTTTTTGGAGGTCACATGAGTGCTGGGTGCCCTGCTGGGTAGGACAGGGGAAGACAAGAGCCTTGGCTCTTTTTGGAATCTGTAGGATTCAGTGGAGAAGCTACAGCCCAGGGAATTGAAATAGCTCATTAGGATCAAGGAATTGTCATTTCTTCCCATATTTTTTTCTATTTTCTAAATTTTCACAAGAGACACACGTCACATTTAACTGTGTGTATATACTGGTTTTGCTAGAGTCACACAGCTAACAAGAAAATATATTTGTTGGTAAATAGGTTACTCTTGAGTCCCTGGCATATTCATACAGGTTGTATTCTCAGAGCACGGTTCCTGCATCAGGATGAGCTGTATTGGAAATGCACATCCCACACCTGCCCCCCGATCCTACAAGGTTCCCTGCCTTAGAAACATGTTCAACCAGGGGATTGTGATACCCATTCAACTTTCAGAATCAATGCCAATGGAAACCAGTCACAGGGTGATCCCTAGATAGCTAAGAAAGCAGTACTGATTTTTGTAAAAGCTGGTCCAAGAAATTTAAATTAATGAACAAAATTCATGAAAACAAACCCATTTATCTTTTATTGGAATAAAGTCAACTCCCTTTTTTCCCACTAGTGCGGGAACTAATCGCCTCCATTATGTGTTTTTAACAGGTGCTATAAATCAGTGTGCCCTTGAGAGGGGGGTGCGGGGCAGTGGGGGGACGCAAAGGAGGGGGCATCCTCCATCTGACAGCAGGGAATACTAAACAAGTGGCATGGGAGGGCCTTAGAGTGAGCGGCCCAAGCTCTCCTGGCTGCGGGCTTCCCTCCCGCACCAGCGCCCTGCTTGCCTCCGGTTGCATTATAGCTTTTTTGGGGCCCCACAAATCACAGCGCTGTTCCCCGTTCTCCAGCAGGCGCCCTTTAACTGCCCAGCCCCACAGCCCTCGGCATTTGTAACCTCTCTCTTTTCCAGGTTATCATCATCTGTCAGATCTGAAGTTAAACAACAAGAAACATGTCAGGTGAGTGGCTGGGAGACACCAACTTGGCTGTTTATGAGAAATATTCCATTACAATCTGACGCAAAATGTTAGGATGCTTCCGCCAGCCAGGCACCCAGGCTGAGAGAGTTCTCTTTCTCCGCAAGCGCAAGTGAGCAGATGAGTGTGGGCTTCCAACCCATGTTTACGCTCTCCGGCTCCGTGGCTAGGGCCCTTGGAAAAACCTGGCTCGGTTGACTCCCCGTTGCCTGGTACAGTCACATTCATTCAATTAGGACCGTCGGTTGGAGACGTAATGGGTTATGGCGAGCTCAATAGACTGATTGGTTTTTAAACACATGCACAGAAAGATTTGATTTCCTCTGTGGAATTTATGGCAGGGGAGAGGAGGTAATTAAATTAATTTCTCTTCTGGTTTCAAGGCTTGCCTTTCTTTTCCCTCTTCTCCTGCCACTTTTGTTGTTCTTTTTAGACTTTGAGGGCCTTGCTCATATGGGTGAAAATGACTATAGCAACTACCAGCAGTGGGTTTGAGTTCGGGGGTGGGTTCCTCTGTGACTTCTTGTTCTTTGCTCCATGTCCTCAGTGCAGTTGGGAAGATAACGGGGTCCACCCTGTGCCCGGTGGTGTGTGCAGGTGAGGTGACGGGGTGTTCCTGTGGCTGAGGAGTGATGTTCACACCAGGGAGAGGGCTTTCTGGAAGGGAGCTGGCTTTCACGGTTCACAATGAGAACCTGAAGTGTGCTCCCCCTTTCTCCAGTCACCAGGTATGACTTCTTTCCGATTCCTGCTGTTCCCACATTCGACTTGTCTTCTCAGCTCCGGGCCTAGAGCCCCCTTCTGCTGCAGGAAGTGGAGCTGTGGGGCAGAAAGAGCGTAAGGCGGCGAGAAGAGCTCCGCAAGCTGAGCCAGCCTGCTCCCTCCCAAAGCCAAAGCTCTTTTATCCAACCCTAACTTTTTAAGTAAGGACTTCTCTGGTTAAACCAAAGAGACAAAGAAGACCCCTGAGAGATTTAAAAATTCAATGGAAAAAGCAAAATAATACGAAGCACTTAACTTCTCTCCCAAAGGATGGGAGAGCCTGCCAATTCCCCAGCAATGCCAGAGCTAAGCATTTTCCCAGTGTCAACATTAAATCCCTTTTTTGTGTTTCTCTCTTAAAGTGTGTTTACAATTGACCATTATGTGAAAGATGAAGGATATAGCCTGGCCCTGTTTAAAATAATAAGACTAATAATGATGCAGTTTCTTGCCCGCAGACTCAGTTTCCGAATGCCTCTCCGCAGAAGGAAAGAGTTGAGGAGGCCAGAATAATCACCCGTGAGTGTAGCCGGCCACTGATCCATCCCCTCAACCCAGCTGCCCAAATGTTTGGGCTCCTGTGGACTTGCTCAGACAAACATAGAATTCTCAAGATTATTACCTCGGCCTCCAAGCAACTTGAAAAGTCCATCTCTTGCTCCAGTCCTATTGGCAGCTGGAGAAATTGTGGGTCCCCATGGCCCATCCCATTTTAGATTGGGACAACTGAGACCCAAGGAAGGAGCCACCCCTCTTCTACCCCGGGCCCCGAGTTTTAAGGCTGGATAATAGAAGAGCGACCCCCTCTGCTGCCTCGAGGTTCCTGAACCTGTTCTACCTCCCACCAGTTCTTGCTCTTCCAGAACTGGACTAGGTTTGGACTGGCTGAGTTTTTTCCGCTGTGGTTTATTGCATTTCTTTGACCAAATGCTACCGTGTATAGATCACTCCTGCCAGGTTGTGGCTGAGGGCTCAGGCGTTCGGTGGAGCCCATAGATTGGGATGAGTTACCGAACAACCTGGGGTTCCCGTACTACCTTGCCACCATTCTTGAGCAGAGCTGCATTGCTCCAGTGCACACAGAGTTTGGAGTAAATGCCCAAACCCCTCTCTCTGAGATAGCTGTGCTTAGGTGAACAAGTCTAGAGCCGAGAGCTTGCCCCCCACCCAGCCTCATGTGGGGATGCTGTGGGGGCGCTGATGGAGAAATGCATGATCCCTAGTAAAAAAGACGGAAAGATATGGCTCAGCCTTGTATTTCTGGGAAAAAACAAAACAAAAACAAAAACAGACTCCATGATTGCTCACGAAGGCCCTGTGCATCCAGTTCTGTATGGACTACAGGACTCCCCAGCCTATGGGGCTGGTGGCATTTGTCCTTGAGGACTCGGTCCCAGCTCTAGCCTTTTCCTAGTCCTCGGCCAGGGTAGGCTAGCAGCAGGATCCAAAAGGTAGGTGGAGTGGATTGATTCCACCCTCCCAAGTCATTCACACTGGATTGATAAAGGAAGAAATTTCTCTGACCCAGGAAGCAGGTCAGGCGGTGAAACCGACCTTCATGACACTGACCAGAGACAAACCTCTGGGCATAAAAGGGATTGGCACACAATGGATCCGGTGGTTGGGGGCCAGCAACAAGCAACCTGCAACCTAGCAATATGAAACTAACCAGTGTGCACTTAATGAAAAACCCGGTGTGTCTAAGACAGAGGGTGCACAACAGAACCCGGTTAGCTGAGCACCTGAAAGTGATCTCTGTGAGGCTAAACCAAATGAAATCGCCCCGAAAGCAACCGGACTGGGTGGAAGGGAACCGGAATGAAATCCACCTGCCTGCTAAGGCGCAACTGACCACGCTGGGGACTGGAGCAGGGAGGGGAGCAGAGGGCCAAGAGTGGAACTGGGAGGGGGTCTGTCTCCCTGTGCCGGAGCAGACTGGAGAGGTTTCGGGGGACGCTGCGGGGGGAGGAGGGAGGTGTCGGTGCTTTTAAATTTACCACTGCCCCGCGCTCCAAACGATCCCATAAATTTGGGGGCCTTTTTCACCAAAACTGTGAGTTACAATTTTTCAAATAAATACATTTTCCAATCAGACGGGGTTCTGTTTAGGTTGAACGCGTCCTGAAGCAGACATCTCTCTGCGCGGAAAATACACAGAGGAGGAAACGGAGCCGGGACGAAGCTCAGACGACATAAAAACTTGTGTAAACACGTTGTCATGTACGGACTTCGGAAGGGAAAGGGAATGGGGGAGGAAGATGTTTAGTTCTCCCTGACTGCTCAGGTCCCAGCCCCGAGGGAAGACACGGAAAATTTAATATTCTTTTTCCATAAGCTTGATTTATGTTACTCATTAGACAATGGCCGCATCAGGTTTACCTTAAATAGATTTTGTATTTTTGAGGCGGTTACAAGCGTAAGAACGGACAGGGTTGCCTCCCGCTCGGCTGCCACCCCCAAAACATGCTCTCTCTCTCTCTCTCTCTCTCTCCCGCTTTCTCTCTCTCTCTTAGTTTTTCTTTAGGAAAGAATGTTGGGGAGATAAACGGAAATGGATTAGCGGAGGATCTATTTCTAGCTGTGCGCCCCATTCTCTGGGCCTGTGTTTTGCCACCGGTAAACTAAGGGGACCACACTAGGAAGCGGAGTCCCCGGTGCACACAAGAACATTCACTCAAGATACTGTGCACAGTTTCAGGAAGCTCAGGGATCCCCGAAGCTCAAAGGTAGAGAATGGAATATCAGCTTGTGGCCTGGACCCTTTCTGGCTGGACCACTCCTCATCCCGGGAAAGGGGGGAATAAGTGGAGACAGAGGCTGCCATCAATCCCTGCCTCCCCTAGAGGTCTGGCCTCTGGCTGCGTCTCTGCCGCTCACTGGCTGTTTGCCCTTAGGTAAGCTGGTTCCCCACTCTGGGCCAGCTTCCCCGTTTGTCCTAATGCGATCAGATCTCTGGGTAGACTTGCTACTTTCCCATACCCGCGTAGTCCAAGGAGGCTCTCACACTACGAATTTACAGGAGAAATCGACCCGCTTTCTCTCTCTCCCCGGCCCTGAGTCTTCCCCGCCCGCGGGGAGCGGGTGGGGCCAGATTGGAAAGTCCTAGGCACTCTTTAGATGCCGCAGAGAAATGTTTAAGGGATTTGCGCACTCAAGCTGCGGGGTAAATGGTCCGCGGGCTGATTTATGGCGCGTTACTGCGCGACGCGATTCCCCAAGACAGCGAGAATATTTTACACCGCGCTAATATAAACAGGCGGCCGGCCGGGTCCTTTTTATGGAGTTCCTGTAATTACCCGGGCCCTGACAGGTCCTTGATTTACGGCCCTATTTAGATAAGGGGTCCGGTGCGGGGATTGCCGGTGGCGTCAAGGTCACGGGACGCGGCGGGAGAAGGTTTTGCGGTAGGCGCCTTGGTGCGGGCTCTCAGGCCTTCCAGTCCTGGGGTGTGGGGTCCGGATGGGAGTGAGGGGAGGAGTGGGGCAAGGGCAGAAGGACCCCAAGGCCCAGGCTGAAATCACTCCAGAGCGTCTGAGTACAGCCAGTCAGTGCTCCGCACAGATTGGGGAACTGAGTCTTGGAGGGGCCAGAACTATCCCAGATCAGAATGAAAATGAAATGCGGGGGGTGGGGGGGGGATAGGTAAGCAATTCAGGTCTCTGGCAACACGACCCCCACACCTGGCAGTGCTCGGTCTCTCACCTCCAGCCTTAAGGCAGTGGGGTTCTGTAGGGGAGGTAATTGGGGAAAGAGGAAAATTCCAATGCGGTCAGAAGCAGGCTTGGTCAGATCGGGACACAGCACTTCAAGCAGAGACCAGTGGCCTGGACCCCCTCCTTATTCAGGGCTATGCAGTTGTGTGGGCCCCCCGAAACTCCATTTCTTCCCCTGATAAATTAATCCCCAAGCCAGAGCCACCATTGATCCAGCTTTACCATTATTTTGCTAAGAGTTTCACCTATATTATTTCAATTAATCTTAAACCAGCACTCTGGCGGGTGTTACTAGGTCCCAGGTTACAGAGGAGGAAACTGAGGATCCTAAGGTTTACACAAGGAGGGGTGACAGGGCCAGATTTCAACCCAGGCACACAGGTTTCCACAGCCAGCCTCTCTCAAGCACTCTTTTACTACACTTTTTAAACCTCTCTGTGCTTAAGCTCTCAACCCTGTAAGATGGGGGAAGAGTTTTTGCCCGACTTCACTAGCACAATCGGAGGAAAAAGCGCGCCATTTGAAAACTCGGCGAGAGTCAGACCTTCAGCAGGCGCTCTCTGGGTGAGCATGGCGGGGAACCGGAAGGGAGACACGGCTGGGGCTAGCGGAGGCCCCCTCTGAGTCCCTAGCTTCTGACCCTTGGTCTGTAGCCAGTCCCAGAGTGGAGCGCTAAGTCCCCGGAGAGAGCAACCAGAGTGGGGTCCCTGTGACAATCCAGAGCTGGGAATTAAAACTCCAAACGATCCGTCCTATCCCTTTCTTCTGAAATTGGGGAACTGAGGCTCAGAGAGGGAGAGGAAGAGAGATCATCCTCACTGGGTCCCCTTGGTCGAGTTTCCTGCACTCCAAACGCACCTGAGAGCCAGGCTGGAGTTCAAAGCACTCTGGGGTCTCCCAGAAGGCCTTAGCTGGAGCCTGGGCGCCTTGCGGTCTACACAGGCGATCTCGTGGCGTCCATCCTGCTGGGGGCCGCCAAACCCAAAGCTCCAGCTGGTCCCCTAGGGCTGCGTTCCCACTGAGGGCGCCGCTGGGCTGACAACTCGACTCCTTCACAGGCAGGGGGTGGGGAGGGGGTTGCAGGGAGGAGAGCAGTATTTATGGCAGCCCAGAAGACTAGGGGCACCCTGCTCTTAACCCACAGGAGGCTGCCGGGCATTCTCAGGGCCCTCGAGGGGCTCATCACCCAGTACCGATAATGCATTTCCTACCACACTAAGCAAGCCAGATATTGGGGGGGGTGGGGTGGGTTGCGGCTCTGAGGGATCTGTGTAAGGTGGAGGAAATGATTTGGATGTGTGTGGGTGGGTGCTGGAACTGTGCATTCGTACGGGTAATTGCCAGGATCCCTAAGAGTGCTTGCCTTTCTGCGGGTGCTGGGATAGGGGGCATCTCTTGCTCAACTTCATTGTCAGGACTTCTGAATGTGGCTGCACAGCTAAGATAGAACATATGTCAGAGCATCTAAGGGGTCGCAGTCTGTGTGACTGCGTGTAGTGTGCAAACACGCGAAAACGGCTATGTCGGAGCACCCGTGTATACACAGTCGTAACTGTGGTGTGTGCCTGGGTGTGTTTGTGGGACTGAAGACTTACGTTTCCACACTAAGAATACGTGAAAAGTATGATGGGGTTTCCCGCAGTTTGTGCTACAGAGACGATTGTGGGGAATTGTAAGAAAACACAAATGGGTGTACGTGTGCACAGCTGTGGGCAGAAGAGCATGCCGCTGTGGGAGGCTTCTGTAGAATTCGTGCGCCTCTGTTGCACGATGGTATCTCTGTGCATGCCTGCTCAGAGGGCGGGGAGTGGCTCAGAACTGTAACACATCTGAGTCGGGATGTGTGCCCTGTGGGTGACAGAGAGACAATGTATACAATTCTAGGAATGCATGAATACTGAAATGCTGTATGTCTCGTGGGTGTAAATGTGTTGCCGTGAGAAAACACATGTTTTGGGGCATCTGTATGAGTAGATGGACTTTTGGGTACGCCAGGGGTTTGGGGGAGCCCGTGCACGCCTGTATGTGCGCGTGTCATGGTGAGCCCCCGAGCGCCGGCTGGGAGATGCTGCGGGTGGAGATGGCCCGGATTAGGGCAAACGCTGGGTGTGTGTTGAGGACTGAGGTCCCTCTCCACAGGGTAATTACAGCTTCTAGCCGCACACCCTCACTCGAGAGCGCCTCCAGGCCAGGGAGGCTCGGGACCCCGTGGAGCCAGCGCGGAGCCGGGCGCCGGGAGCTCCCTCCCGGCGAGCCTCCGGCTCCGCGATCGGCCCAACCCCAGCGCTGCTGGCGCCAGGCGCCCCGGAGAGCGGCGGGTTTCCAGCCCGCCTCAGGCAGGAAACCAGGACCTCCCTTCCCCCCACCCCGACGCACCTCTAAGGCCCACAGCCCAGCCGAGCTCCCGCAGTGGAACCTGCTCTGGACTGTTTGTCCGCCTTTGTCCCGTAGAGTCCCCTCCCCTTCCCATTGATTCCCGTGTCCAGGAGAGGAAGACCACATCGCCACTTGCTACCAACCCCAGGGATAATGGTTCGTCTTCTTGGGGCCTCAACTTTCCTAACCCTATGAAGAGAGCGTTGACCGTCCTCCCTCTGCCTCTGTCCTGCTAAATGTGCCTGGCACATCGTGGGCGGTCGATAAACAATGTTGAATGACTGCCTAAAGGAGTAAATTTGCCCTCTAAAGAGAGCGATCACATATTTATCTTTTCCTCCCCCCACCCCACTCTGGCCCGGGCATCCCTTTGGAGAGAAGGGCACACTCCGTCTGCCCCACCTGGGGAAGGGGGTTGACTCGGAAGGGTTGGTGAGGATGGAGGGACTCAGGTTTGAAGGCTCAGCTGCGGAGCTACCTCACAGAGAGAAGCAGCAGCACCCTGAGGTTTCTAGGTCCCAGCGGGAGCCCTGGGAAAGGCCCCCGAGGAGAGAGGCCTACAGACCCACAGAGGCTCTAGCTGAGGGGGGGGAGAGTGGAGGTCTGCCTGGCCAGGATTTCTCTCTGCTCCACTGGGTGAGAAATGCCAGCGTGTAGTTCTCACGCTGTACCGGCCGTGTGGATACTGCGGAGGTTCTGGTCCCTTCCATTGTGTTTACTGCCAAACGCTGATTTCTCTTGCTGGGAGCCTTGGCTTTAGCGTCCTTAGAGGAGTGAACAATCTCAAGCAGTGATGACCTGGGTGAAGTGGCCCGATGTCGTCCTGCCTCAGGCCCTCCCTCCGGCCTTCAGGCTGGGTCAGGCGCCCAGGAGGCGAGAAGAGCGACTCCGGGGCCCTGGAGCCCGGAACAAATCAGTAAATGCCTGGGGGCTTGGAGGTTGACTTCCTCCCCCCCTCCCCCACACACCCAGTCTCCTTCCTCAGCCGGTGGCAGGCTCTGGGACCCTGGAGATGCCTTGGGCAGAGTTGAGCAGTGCGCTACTGGGCACCATTCAAGGCCCCGCTGGATGGGATTGATGACTAGGGGCTGGGGGTGCTTAGGGGAGACCTTAGGGGTCTGTGCTACCTCCCGCACGGCCTTCTCCTCTTCTGGCTCTGAGGCTGAGGGGTGTACATAGAACTCAGGACTGAGAAGGGCTACAATTCCTATTCTGAATTCTGTACAGTCTAGAAACAAGAAACTCTTCCTCCAGGTCTCAGTTTCCCTATCTGGAAAATCAAGGGGCGGGCTCTAGGTGAAGGCCTTCTGTTCATTGGATGATTCTGGATTCCTTTCCTTGGGTCCACAGGGAGGTGGCAGCCACCGTCTAGGGTGTTGACAGGCCTTTGCCTCAAGTACGGAGCCCCCGCCTCTCCCCCAGCCTTCCCTCAGCCAGGGCTGGGGGTGGGGAGGCAGAGGCGGGGCTAACTCCCTGTCCCCGCAGGCGGCCTGGAGTCGAATGGTGCTGGCTAGCGGAGTTTAAAACCAGGGACAGCCACCCCCTTGCCTCCTCCCCGCCCCCCTGCCATTGGCTCCAGGGAGAAGTTGACATCAAAGCCCTGGCCTTATATAAGCCAGACCCCGAAGGGGAGGCCGCAGAAGGGTTAAATAGGTCTCCTGGCATCGGCGTCCTGGCCCGCGGGAGGCCGGCGGGCTGCGCGGCTCTCTTCAGCTCGCCCCAGACTCTCCCAAAGCCGGCGTTCAGCAGAGCGCCGCCCCAGAGCCCACGGGTGGCCCCGGCAGTCTCTGGGGCGCATGGGGCGGCGCTAATCGGGCTGGCGGCGCAGGCCGGAGGCCGCTCCAACATGAACCTCGTGGGCAGCTACGCACACCATCACCACCATCACCACCATCACCACCCACACCCAACGCACCCCATGCTCCACGAACCCTTCCTCTTCGGCCCGGCCTCGCGCTGTCACCAGGAGCGGCCCTACTTCCAGAGCTGGCTGTTGAGCCCCGCTGACGCTGCCCCAGACTTCCCCGCCGGCGGGCCACCGCCCACAGCCGCGGCGGCCACCGCAGCCTACGGTCCAGACGCCAGGCCGGGCCAGAGCCCCGGGCGGCTGGAGGCGCTCGGAGGCCGCCTGGGCCGGCGGAAAGGCTCAGGACCCAAGAAGGAGCGGAGGCGCACGGAGAGCATTAACAGCGCGTTCGCAGAGCTGCGCGAGTGCATCCCCAACGTGCCTGCGGACACCAAGCTCTCCAAAATCAAGACTCTGCGCCTGGCCACCAGCTACATCGCCTATCTGATGGACGTGCTGGCCAAGGACGCACAGGCTGGCGATCCCGAAGCCTTCAAGGCCGAACTCAAGAAGGCGGATGGCGGCCGCGAGAGCAAGCGGAAAAGGGAGCTGGTAAGTCGGGAGCCTGCGGGCTCCGGCCAAGGGTGCGGGCTGGGTGAGGACACACAGGCCCGTACTCAGTGGACGGAGTCTGCGTTGCTGTGTGTGCGCTTTTGAGAGGCTGCGGGGAATTCTGAGACTCGTGGGATCGTGTGCGTGGTGGGAGGCGGATTCATATTTGAGTTCATTCGTAATGTGGGGCAGTCTTTGTAAGGCTGTGAATGAAGACCCTCCTAAAAGGATCCCCTTTAAGGATCCTGTGGAAGATTCAGACCCGCGAAAATGCACACATCTTATATTTTGCCTCCAATTTCAAGGGGGTTCTGATCTATTCCTGGGCTTTCCTGGAATATACGTTAAGAACGCTGTAGAAGTGTGTGACTTTAATTTGCCTTAGTGGGGGTTTATGCACGTGGACTCAGTTACTGTTTTCAAAGGGTTTTTGGTGAAGAGGTTAGGCTACTTCCATTGATGGGGAAACTGAGGCCCAGAGTGGGACCTGGAGTAAAGGCCACTTGCCTGAGGAGTCAGAGATGGAGCTGGGGTCAAACAAGTCAGGTCTTACCCTCTCGGTCCAGAACAGGTCCCAGTGCTCCCCGCCTGCCCACGAACTAGTTCTGAGGGCGACCTTGATCATTTTGTGTGTAAACTCTGACAAGCAAGAGGCACGGGTCTCACCCACTGCTTTGGGCTTTGGAGATCGCAATCCCTACTCGACCTTTCTTGATCCTCTCCAGAGGGAGCGACCCTTTCTGGAGGGTGGTACCCCGGACCCAGGACTCTGGGACCGCCAAGGGTGGTGATTTTCAGGCTAGCGAACTTGTTTCTCTAAATTGGTGTGTTCAGGCCCGCGGCAGCAAGTTTGGAGCTGGCCAGAATTTCCCACCAGGTTTTCTTGGACCCTCAGGGGCTGTAGTAAACTAGGGAAAGCTCGTCTGGGGAGACTGGGAAAGATGGATAGGCATCGGGTCTCTAAACTGCCACCGGGGTGGAGGAGAGGCAGGCTGCGGCGACTCCTGGTTGCGAGGAGATTTGGGGCGTATCCCCACCCACTGCTCTTCGCTGCCTCTTTCAAGTAGCACTGCTTGGTTCTTGCTAAGAGCCAGGAAGGAGGATAGTGGGCCCAGCCGACTGGTTCCTCCTTCGACTAGTCGTCTGAGGCCCCCAGAGTGCTAGCAGGGACCCAAACCCTGCAACCCAGCCCGCTAAACCAGGCTGGAAAGCCGGTGGGACTTGTGGGGGGATGAGTGGGCGGGGAGCAGGTCCTCGAGCAGAAAACTGTTGGTTCTCACCCTTCCCATTCCAACCTCGGCGGTCATCCTTTGGCACCATAAAGCCGAAACTATTCACACCAATTTCACCAGGCACAAAAAATTCTCATTACCAAACTTCCAGAAGCCGCCCAGCCCATCCCGGCCCCCAGAAACTCTGGCACATGAAGGCAAATTTATGAGACTATTGGCCTATTTCGCAAATAGAAATCTGTCATTTATTTAAAGGCGCCCGATGACTGCTCCCAAAACCTTTCCCCACCCCGACTCTATGCCTGGGCGATAGGACCAGAAAAGTTTAAACCTGTCTCTCGCCTCTTTTCTTGTGTGTGTCCCCTGGCAGCAGCAACACGAAGGCTTTCCTCCTGCCCTGGGCCCAGGCGAGAAGAGGATTAAAGGGCGCACAGGCTGGCCGCAGCAAGTCTGGGCGCTGGAATTAAACCAATGAGCTGAGGCCGCGCCGAGGACCCTGCCACGGCTGCCCAACCCCGGAGCCCCGGGAGGAGAGGAAGGCGGCGGCGGCGGCGAGGGCCAGGCTCTGGGTGCCGGGGCAGGCTTCTAGGGGCGCATCCCACGGAGCCTCTGCTGAGTGCTGGCAGGTCACGGCTGCAACAACACACTTGGATCGCACGTGCAATGTCATTTGAAATTGTTTTTAATACATTAAGAGAAAGAGAAATATATATATATATCTATCCACCCCCCCCCAAACTGAGAGGGCGGCTCTTGGCTGCACAATGCGGGAGAGAGGGACTGCGGGACTCAAGTGCGCTAAAACGCACCCTTCCAACCCTTCTGGGGCGAATTTAGAACCCCGGATGCTTTCTCCACTACGCCTACTGGCTCTTTTTCTCATCCTCCCATCCGCTTTGCGGCTAATCCCCCAGGCGCTCTTTTCTCAAATTAAAATGCAATAAGAGGAATCAATAGTTTTCTGCCAGGGAAAGAGAACCAAACCTGGAAGATGGAGGGCTGCCTTTTGTTGTTCTCCCTCAAACAGTGGTGTTTTATTTTATTTTATTGTTGCTGCACTTCCTATTTAGTTCTAAGGGAAACGCTTTCTCTCCTTCCCTCCTTCTTTCCTTCCTTTCTCTCTCTCTTCCTTCTTCTTTCTTCTTTCCTTCTCTCCTCCTTTCCTTCCTTCCCCCTCTCTCCCTTCTTTCCTTCCTTCCTTCCTTTGTAAATAAAAACTTTTCTCTATGTTGAAAAGTTTTTATGTATTTAAACTACCTACCATGCCTGCTGCGCTCAGGTGTTTGTTTATTCCCCCTCCCTACCCTTTTTCTACCTCAAATCTGTAAGACCACTCACCGCCCCCTCCCTTTGCCGAAGCAGTATCTATGCTCTTGACTAATAAAAGATTTTCTGAAATCAGAGGCAGCCTATGTGATGTCTTGGTGGGTATATCCACTGGCTCTATCATCTCTGCTAGGTAAGACCCTTCTATTCTGACTTCTGTTTTGATAAATGTTCAGAGCAAATTGCAAATCACATCGGGAAAAGGGGTAGATAAAGGACTTATTTGTGGGACAAAGAACAAAGTTCTTTGAATATAATGCCTGGACAGGATAACGTTAGTGAACTCACAGATGGGAAAGCTGGAAACGAATTAGACCTAGTGAGGACAGGTTAGGATTTATGCGGGTCAGCATCTGAGTGTGTGTGTGTGTGTGTTAGTATATCACCCTCCCCATGTCTACAGGCTGTGTTTTGGGGTTATTGGGAAGGGGGCTTGTCACACAAACAAAGGACATCCCAGGGCACCGCAACTGAAGAGGGGGATGCGCTGGGGAATATGTTCATGTACCTGAGATGTGTACAGGAACTCGCAGGGAGCCTCGCAGCTGTGTGTGTGTGTGGGGGGAGCAGGGGGTTGTGGGGGGCAGGCACAGGGTCTGCCTAGCACAGCCCCCTGCATGCAGTAAGAGCTCCACAGATCTAGCGACAGATCCTAGCGGCTATTACTTTATCTTTGACTAAAATAAGCTTGTGAGTGCTTAGGGTTACAAGGAGACAATTGGGTTTCTTTCCAGCAACAAAGCACTAAAATATTTGTGAGAGAGCATGTGGATTTGTGCAAAGCGGTGGAGTGTGTGCTTGCTAATCCGGGCACTCGTGCAGGACAGTAGGTTTCTGTGCCCCACGGGCGCACCCATGACTGGGTGTGGGAGTGAATAAAAGCGGGTGCATTTGCCAAGGCGCGGATGCGTGGAAGGCTGAAGTGGGCAGGCAAACACTGGCGCTTACGTATCCCTAAATAATAGTGTACAGACAACTAGCTTTGTTTGCGCGCAAGTGTGCGTTAGGATCAGGGCTAAGCGCTTTTACGTGTCCCGACAGCTCCCACGGTTGCGCGAGGGCACGCACGGTCTGCGGCGCCTGCACGGATCTCCGCGCTCACTGCTAGGGAGGCGCGCGGGTCTCCGGACGCTTTCTTGCTCCGGAACTCGAGGCCCTCGGGTTGGGGCGTGCGCCAGAAAGGAGACCCCGGGCAGCGCCAGGATCAGGCGTGTCCAAGGCGCCTCGTCCCGGCATCGGGGTGAATATGGGGCCCTATTAGACTTGGCTGTAAACACCGTGGCAGGAACCGAACGGCTACGCCAGCCTTTCCGGACGCGAAGGAGTTAATAAAAGGTGTTTTATGGGTGCGAGGAAACGGTGGGGGAGGTGTGAGCGTCTCTCTGCTCTGACCCCCCTACTTTCTCCTTTTTTCCTTCTAGCCACCCGCCGCCAGATCAAACAGTCCGGCGATTTAACTAGGGCAACACTTCGCGGTAATGAGCCGCCCGGCACACCCCTCCCCCGGCTTCAGTCCCCTCCCGAGGCCCCAAGGCCCTCAGGAAGGAGCAGAAAAGAAAAATCGAGGGGTTTTCTTTTTCTGTTTTCCTTTTCTTTCCAAGAGCTGAGAAGCCCCTTAGAAATCCTGGCACGCATGGAGAAACCAAGGCTCAGGGAGCAAGTCGATCGGGGTTCCGCCACACGGAGGGGGGGCTTTATCTGGATTCGAACCCGGGACTCCAGTGTAGTTTATAGATGGTCCTCTGGCTTTACACAGAGCTCGGCTCCCTCGACTATTTTTAGCGTTGTGAAGTATCCTAGGCACGGGAGGAATGCGCACCCGGGTCCTGCTTTCTCGGAGCCCCGCCAGTGAGTGGAGAGAGGGTACCGAGGGGTACCGCCCGAGGCAGCCAGAGCCAAGCTTGGCATAACCATGCCTCCTCAGGAAGCCCCATCCGGCCCGGCCCAAGCCATGTTTGAGAAGACAGTGGTGGAGCCTCAGATTCAGTCCCAAGCATGTGTGGTCCCAATCTCAGGCCTGGGGGCGGGGGTGCTGCCCATTGCGGGCGTCGCGGGGATGTCCTCCTACTCTCCCCTGGAGCGCCCGAGCCACACTTGCAGCCCTCCCTCGCCGGCTGGAAAAGCACAACCACCCCCCACCCCCACCCCGAGCCACGGGGTCGCTCCGGGTTTCACCTACCAGTCTGCGCAGGGGGTCTCCAGACTCGGGCTCCTGGGCTTTTCTCTCCGCCGCCGGCTCTCCAGCCTCTCACCTTTCTCTAGCGCTCGCCCGCTCCATAGAATGGTTTCGGAGCCTGGCGTGTGCTTCCTCATTCTCTCCCAGGGTTCAGCGCTGTTGGTCGGAAACCCACCTCAATCCAGCAGAGGCAGAAACAGTGTCATTAGTATTTTTGAATTAAGAATATCACCTTTTTTTTTTTTTCAATCTAGTGTGTGTGTTTTGGGGGGGGGGGGGACGGAATTGGTCACTAACTTAAAAGTAAATTCCAGGAATTTATTGTAAGGGAGTAGTCCCTGATGTTACAAAGCTTTAACGAAGGGACTATTCTACCGAAGAGTGATAAATACAGAAGGACCCGATATGTTATAATTACAGAGCTGGTTAAATAAACCCATCAGTACAGTGGGTTACTACACAGTCACTGTTAAAAGTGTGGGAATTGACATGGAGATTGTTCATGATATATTAAGTGGAGGAAAAAAAAACCCCTCCCAGGTTGCTAGAGCCTGTTTATCGAGACCTGCTTTATGTAAAACTAACTAAATAGCATTTATGGAGGAAAAACGGAAGAATATACATCAAAGCATTTACACCTTTACCTCTGAGTTTGGGGAATAGGGATAATTTTGACTTTTCCTTCTGCTGAGCTCTATTTTTCTATATTTTAAAACAATGACTATTACTTTTACAGCCAAAATAATTACTCCGCAGTTTCTGTCTAAGTTCTCCAGTGGGCAGCGTACTTTTTGCACACTTTATTCAACATCCATGAATTGAGCACCCCCCTGGTGCTAGGCACCTTAGGTATCAATATAATGAATAAGAAAGAATCCTAATAATCACCACCCATTAACATACAGCAAATATTGTGAAGTTTTATTATTTCTTCCACGCAGTAAATAGAAACTTTTCTTACATTTGTTTTTTTCTTTTCTTACATTTACAACTTATTAATGCATCATAACAATAACAACTGAAATTTGTAGAGGAAATTATTTAAGCCCTTAGCATGCATTATTTCATTTAAGCCTCAGGAAGATTGCATGAGGTTATATTGAGGGGAGGAGAGGTGATGGACTTTGTTCAAGGTCACACAGATGGTAAAAGGTGGGTTGCTCAGATCAAAGGGCAGTTCTGCCTGCCTCCCAAAACCTGGCTTTTCCCCACTTCTCAGAGCACCTCCAAGGTGTGTGTGTGTGTGTGTGTGTGTTCATACAAATACTGCCGCCTTAGTTGGATCTTTCTTGGCCCGCAAAGTAGGGTGAAGAAAGAAGGAAGGAGGTTTGGGAAGGAATCTGGATTCTAACCCCAGCCTTCACCAGTAACTCTCTTCCCCCGTCCCAGCTCCAACTGGATCCCATCTATAATGTGAAGAAGGTGGTAGGCTTCTCGACCTCTGGGTTCTCTCCTGACCGTAACGCTCTGACTCTAAGAATCTACTTTCTGCTGGTGAAAACAGCATGGTATTCTTTGTCCCGGCCTCTGAAATTTGTATAGTGCATTCATCTTTCTTGGAACTTCCACTTTTCTAAGCGTGTTTTTCTCCCCGTAAACTAGAAGGGTTCAGTGCAGGAATACTGCTCATCGCTGCCAGGAGAAGGGAAGGTGAAATGACCAGCTCAGGGTCACACATCCGGGGGAAGATTGAGCTAGGATTAGGAAGAAGTCTGCAGGCTTCAGTCCCTAGGGTACCTTGTAAAAGGCTCTGGATCCCTTCTCTTCTTGCAGCCAACAGTTAAGCTTATGGTCTTGCTAAATCTCCATAAAAGAAACGAAACTAAGAAATCAGCCAGTCTCATTTTTAAATGAAAAGTGACTAGGAAGAAAAAATATGCAGGGTCTGAAGTGTCTGAAACCAGCCTCCTGATTTAAACCTAATTTGTTTGAAAAAAAATTTTTTTCAGCCAAGGGAGTTTTTACAGCTGAGCTCTCCCAAACCCATAAAAAACAAGGTTTATATGGGAAATAGTGAAAGACTCTTAACTATAATACACAGTGTCTAATGTAAGCAGACATAGACACTATATAAAGCTCCTACAAATGTTATTAAAACAAACAGAAATGCACATTTATCCCTACAGAATGGACAATGGAAGTCATCGGACTTTCGAAGAGTTCCAGAAGTCCTCTTTCCACTGAAATGTTCAGAGTACCCCATAACACTGGGACCTCAAAGATCCTTACCCACCATTTAAACATTTCCCTCATTTTATAGGAAGGGGAAACTGAGGCCCACGGAGTGGAAAGGACTTGCCCAAGGTCATGGCAGGAAATTTTATCCCCCCCCTTGTTTACTTTCAACTTCCAGTGCAGGATATGGAACAATACAGAGGCCGAGAGATTCTGGACAAGTTACTGAACACTTCCGAGCCTTTTGTCCTCACCTACAAATTGGGAGAGATCAGGGTTCCAGTTTCCTGGGCTGTGTGAGGACTAAAGGAGATAAGGCATGCTAAGTAGCGCATTGTCTGCGGTAGATCTATTTTTATGATTTTATTTCACCCCCACAATAGCCTGCGAGGCGTTGAGGATTTATTTTGGTTTGTGTTCTTGTTTTGGAAAGGTTAAGGAATACAGGTGTCCCCGCCTTTTGGAAGTTCGTCCTCTGTCACTTCACTTTTTCAAAGACCTGTGTGAGCACCTGTTTTCTGCTAACCAAAAGAAATTAGAAGAGGATTTTCACTTTTACGAAAAAAGGCAAAAAGCAAAAATAGCATTCAGTGTTTGTTTTTCAGTAAGGTGTTTGGGAGGCCGTGCAGGGCAGCGAGTGGCCCCACCAAGCTCCTTCCCCGAGAACTACACTAAGCATCTCAGCATCAAACTACCGGAGCTTTGAGCTCTGCTTGTGAGCATCTGGGCTCTGTCTTGATTATTTTGTACATCCATTAGCTAAATGTGTCCTAAGGTATCAGAAAAGCCTAGGAAGTTATTTTTTTTGGTCTGAGAATGCTCAATTTTTTTTCCCATATAGATTAATGGTAATTACTCCTTTGCTTTATGCCATTTTGGCTTACCAAAGGTTGTCTTAGGCAGGCTCTGGGTTCTGATAGGGGGAGGGGTAGGACGTGTATTTCCAATTGGCACAGAAAGTTGCAGTGACTTGCCCAGGGGCACCCAGCCAGTGAGTGGATTCCTGGTTCAAATCCCTCACATTCCACATCACTAGGGTAAACCAGGGCAGGCAGGCTGCCGTAGTGGAATTTCTGAAAGTAAGGCAACAGTATATAGGAGAAATACTATGCAAGCCACAAATGTGAGCCATGTATATAATTACAATTTTTCTAGGAGTCACATTAAAAAAGTAAAGAGAAACAGATGAAATTAAATGTAACAATATAGTTTATTATATTACTTATATATTATGTATATATTAATTTATTAATTCAATTAACACACATATAATATTAATTATATAATAATTATATATTAATTTATATCATATTATAAATATAGATTTATTTCTTTCAATGTGTCTAAACTATAATTGTGACATGTAGTCAATAAAAAATTATCAATGGGATATTTTACATTCTTTTTTTCATATTAAGTCTTCAAATTCAGGGTGTATTTTATACTTAGAGCCCATCTCAGTTTGGACCACATTTCAAGTATTCTATAACCATACTTGGCTAATGGCCACTATATGGAACAATGTGCATCTTAAGGCTCATGTAGCAGGAATATTAAACCCAGAGCTTTAATCATATCAATAACCAGCCACCATTGACTGAGCGCTTACTGTGTTCCAAGCAGCAGTGTGCAACATCTGTGGGCTCATTTACCCTTCCTAACAGCCCTGGAAGGTAGGTAACTATTCAGTCACATGACTAAGTGCCAGGGCTGGCATGCATATCCAAACTCGATTGTCTCCCAAACCTGCAATTTTAGCCACTGAGTTCCATGAGTTTGGGAGACATCGGCAGGCTTGTAGCTGGGCAGTGAGATGTGGAGGGTCCTTTGGAGTATTTCACACAGTGAGTAAAGCTCTGGGTTCCAGATCCAAGCCTACCATGAGTCAGGTGACCTTGGGCCACCCCCCTACTTGGGTCCCAGTTTTCTAATCTTTAAGATGGGCTAATGATGCCTTTTTTCAATCCATAGAACTCTTGTCAGGCTGAAATGGGAAAAGGTTTTCTGAAGTGTTTTGAAACAGACTATAACCCAAGAGACAGGGCCAAGGTCAACAGGGAGGTCGGGACTGATCTCCAGGCCCGTACTCAACAACCACATGAGCTGGTTGGATAAGCTGTGTGGCACTGGACAGATTTCTTAAGCAGCCCCAGAGCCCTCTTCTGTAAAAGGGAAAGCAGAATGACTCATGGAGTTGTGATGATCCAGTAATGATTAGATGATGATTGGAAAGCTCTCAGGCTGGCCCAGAGTAGGCAGTGGTAAACATGAGCTATCATAAGCACCTCTGTTACAGTTGGGGTTAGGTTACAGGGCTTGATCTAGAAGCAACTGGGAATGGCACGGAAGAGGGAAGGAGCATGGCTTCCCCTAATCCCCTGAGATACGACTCTTGGCTCAGGGTAGTTCCAGCAGTCCATTGGTGGGGGGTGGGAGGTATCAGTGGGTGTGTGAGAACACTTAGTGTGTAGGAAAAGCACTAGGCCCAGTGATCAAGAGAAGGGGTGTTAGCCTGCTGTGTGACCCTGGGCATCTCCTTGCCCCCACTGGACCTCAATGTCATCTGTAAAACGAGGGGGATTGGACCCAAGATTTTTACAGTGGTGTGAATCAAAGCAGTCACCACAGCACCTGTGAGGGGACAGAAAACAGCCCTGAGCCTTCCCCTGTGGCCTGGGGCTGCCACTTGGGGGAGGGCTCCACCTGGTGGCCATACTCCGTCCTCTGTGTTCAGTGTGGAGAAACCAGTTAAGGACTCCAGACTCGGGCTGGCAGTGAACCCAGAGGTCCAGGCACACTTTTTATAACTTCTTTTGGCAGCTCAGGGAGCAGAGAAGGAACCCAGGCAGCTCCCAGAGCTAAGAGTCCTGGGCATGAGGCTAACTCCCGAGGGATGCTGGTTTTGCAATCCAAGATCTCTGAGGCCTTTCCTAAAGTCACCTTGGGACAGAAGGCTGCATTTCCCTGCTGTGTAAAGTTTAAGACACAACATACATTTTGTTCTCTTTCTTTGGATAGGAGCCACGGAACAAAACAATCTTCCCTTGGTAACTCAAGCTCCTTCTGTCACTAATGTGCTGGGCTTTTCCCCTGCACGAAACCCCCCAGACTGGGGGGATCCCCAGTTCTTCTGAGAGCTTTCCTGCCCCTCCATGTCCACCACACTGTCAGTATCCGACTTCTCTCTGGGGTAGGGGTTGCACGGTGCACAGAGGGGTTAGACTGACATGGGTTCACATTCCAGCTCAACGGAAGACTCTCAGAAAGCCACCTAACTTCTCTAAGATCAGTTTCCTCACTGAAAAATTAGGGATGATAACAGCCTTTGCAGACTGGTCTGAGGACTACAACCCTAGCACCGTGTCTAGCACTGAGTACGTGTTTAACAAGTAATAGCTCTTGTTTCTGCCAATCTGGCCTCCTGACCACTTTTTCATATTCTAGGAAATACTTGCTAGAAACATGAATAGGGTGCCTTTGAGAATGATATTAGCAACCAGAAGTAAACACCCTTACCGTTGAAGGTGGTGGAACCTCTTCAGAACTATTTAAGTTGGCTCAGTGAAGTCCCGCTTGGTCTAATCCGGATAAACCCTGGTAGGCAGGCTGGGGATGCGTTGAGTAGCATGAGCAGTTCCTTTCCTCTGTCCTCATTCTTCGGGCTTTCCCTTTTTTTTTTTTTTTAAGATTTTATTTATTTACTCAACAGAGAGAGATCACAAGTAGGCAGAAAGGCAGGCAGAGGGAGAGGGAGAAACAGGCTCCCCGCCGAGCAGAGAGCCCGATGCGGGGCTCGATCCCAGGACCCTGAGATCATGACCTGAGCCGAAGGCAGAGGCTTTAACCCACTGAGCCACCCAGGTGCTCCTTCTTTGGGCTTTCCTAAGCTTCATTGGTTAGAGTTTCACCTTCAGGCAGTTGCTTGTTGACATGACTGAGTCTGTCCCTACTGCACGGCTCACCCTGAAGCCAGGTCCACTCCTGCATTTCCCTCCCCCCTCAACCCCCCCCCCCCACCACCACCAGGGGTCTGGGCCCCAGGTCCTCCTGCTGCTCCCTTAGCACGGTTCCATCTTCCTGGTAGCCATGAGCCCTCAGAAAGTCTCTCTCATTAGCCGCCTTACCTTAATTAAGCTCATTCCATTCTTTACTGGCTTCCCTAAGATGGCGTGAGTGGCTCCTTCATCCGAAGGTGGGCTGGAGCAGGGCTCCGAGGCTGCCCCGCAGATCCGAGGATGTCGGCAGGGGAAGGATTACTTGCCATCCCTGTCTGACAGTGAACTCCCCTGAAATTCCCGGCTCCTGGAGGACAGAGTCGCTTTCTGGATTTCCTCAGACACCTGGCACGCAGCAGACACTCCAACATTTTCAGGGCCATATTGCATTGCTTGTTTTTTGTTTTTTTTTTTTAATTAATAGTAGGTGTGGTGACTGCAAAGTCCATGCTTCTCACTCTGGCATCTAAGGCTTTTTGCTCCTGATGGGCCTTCCCCTCAGCCTAGCCTCCTGTGAAACCTTCCATTTTCTTCAAGGGCCTGTTTAGGAGCCTCTTCTTCCAGGAAGCTCCCTTGATTTTCAGAAAGATTATCCTTCCCATTTTCTGCTACTCTGAATCATATGGGTAAGGATATAGTATGGCTACACATGGGGCTGGTATATAGATATTTTGATATGCCTACAGATATGGCCTCAGTCACAGATACAGGTGTGTGTGTGTATTCATGTTCATATAACATGTATACATATATACCTGTGTAGTATACCTATCTGGTATTTCTAAACTGATGTGAACATCTTTCCATGTCATTAGATATCATTTCTCATGTAGACGTATTTAAAATACTTAAAAAAAGAGATTTTATTAATTTGTCAGAGAGAGAGAGCACAAGTAGGTGTGGAGCAGGAGGTGGAGGGAGGAGAAGCAGGTTCCCCACTGAGCAGGCAGTCCTATTGGGGGGCTGCCTCCCAGGACCCCGGGATCATGACCTGAGTCGAAGGCAGACACCCAACTGACTGAGCCACCCAGGTGCCCCCTATTTATATAATACTTCTAAATCCAGTTCCCTTTTATTTGACAAACAGATTGTTTCCACTTCTTCGCTGTTGAAAACAATGCTCCCATGAGGTAGCAGCTTATCCGGTGAGTGAGGAGAAGGACACGCTGGACCTTGGGGCCAGACAGGCCTGTGTTGATTCTTGTCCCCACCACTTGTTGGTGGCCTTGGACAAGCCATTTCACCTCTCTAAACTTACCTATAAAATGGAATAATAGGGGCGCCTGGGTGGCTCAGTGGGTTAAAGCCTCTGCATTCAGCTTGGGTCATGATCTCAGGGTCCTGGGATCAAGCCCCGCATTGGGCTCTCTGCTCAGCAGGGAACCTGTTTCCCCTCCACCCTCCCCGCCCCGCCTGCCTCTCTGCCTACTTGTGAGATCTCTGTCAAATAAATAAAATCTTTAAAAAAATAAATAAAATGGAATAATAGTTCTCATCTCCTAGGGTCCTAAGGCTTATAACATGCTTACTGGTGGGCCTATCATGGAGGAAGAGCTCCGTGAAGACACTGTGCCAGGCGGGGAGGCAGAAGAGAGGGTTTGTGTGGGCTCCCCCACTGCCTGGTGTGACCTTGTATGAGGCTATTTCATGAGGGGTGACAAAACCCACTGAAATGATGGGGGGACAGTCCTTTGCAAGTGGAGTTATGCCCAATTGAAGATTGTAGTATTCTCGTTGTTTTTACCCGTTTTCTACAGGTTGGAGGAGTATGTCACCTAGAGACTATGCATATGGAGGAGAGCCTTGAGGGCACTTAAAAAATTGCTTTGCAAAAAAAAATTGCTTTGCAATGTTATAGGTTTGGTGGAAATGGTTCTTGCCCATTATCAATGATTTAGACGACACCAAAAAGGCATGAAGGAGAAAGTAAGACTCCAAATCCCACCAACCAGGAGGAACCACGGCCCACATGTGGGTTGTGGCCTTCTTTGACTTGCTCCCCTTGCGGTGGCCAGGGCGGGACAGGGCAGGCTTCAGCTGTTTAATAAATGTCTCTTGACCTCAACCAGATCGAGTGGGTAACCGTGGCACGCTCCCACTCTGTCCCTGTCGGCCACCCTCTGACAGTTTCATTAACCCCATTAAATCACGCAGGTGCCTTCACACCTCCCGGGCTTGTTAATCTCAGCTCAGCTCTGGTAAGTTAAAACCTGGCTGGAAAGTTGGATGTACCTTGTTAACCTCTATTAAACCCTATTAAATTTCCTAGCTAGAGTCTTAGTGACTTCTAGGAATCCCTCATTAAAGTTCAGTGAGGCCACTTAGTCAATCCACTTTGGGACAAGGCTGACTGTGGCTCTCCTGCTTCAAAGCGTGGCATTCCCGAGTTCCCCGACGTGTCCCCAGGACTGGATGACCCTTGGACCCCATCCCAGGAGTGCCTCCAGCTTTTTGACTCGGGAAAGTTCCTCCTCTCCACACCTGCATTTACACCTCTATAAACTGGAATTAACAACTGTCCCTATTCTATATGATTCTAGTGAGTGTCAATGAGTAAAGGCATATAAAACCGGTAGCGTGTTGTCCGGCGAACATGCCACACTCGGCAGCTATTTTTGTTTCTAGGTGGGAAAGATCCCTATAAACTAAAAGACGGTTAAGTTAATGGAAGATTCAATTGCAGACATTTATAGTGTTGCCTTACATGCCTGGCAGAGTGCTCGCAACTGTGGATTATTTTCTTTCCGGTTTTATCCAGACTGGAGGTGATCATTGCAATGATTCCTCTATGTCGTGTCCCCGTGGCTAGGCATGTCCCCGTATTTGCTCAGGCTCTGACACATCTGAGCTGTCAGGTGGAACGCAGCTACTTTCTCTCCCTGGGCCTGAGGGGCGGTGGGGTGGGAGGTGAATTCAGTGGTTCCTAAACCCGGGTGTGCAGACAAGTGCCCTGAGAGATCTTGTAAAAATGGTTTCCCAGGCCCCAGGAGGATCCAGGAGCTACTCATTTACTAGGTTTCACTGGGAACTCTGAGCTAGTATTCCCGACGAGGTTAAAGCTGCTGGATGGCGAAACCTCCGGACCAGATTCTTCTGAACTTTACCGAGCTTAAGTCTTACGTGGGGAAATTACAAAATTCACATTCTTGGAATTTGGCTTTCTGAGCTTTGAGCTTTTGAGCTTTCTGTTCTAAGGCTCTGGGATAGAGCCTGGGAACTGGCATCGTACACAGCGTTCTTAGGGGATTCTGATGAGGGTGGGAGGGGCTGAGTGCCACACTTCCAAAAATGTTGGACTTCAGATGATCCAGAATTCAATATTGTAAAGGCCTATTTTGAAAAAGCAGTGTCAGGTTCCTAGGGAAACTTCTGTACGCGAAGACGTGGTTCATCCTTCCATCATAACCCATGTCCACAGATCCTCACGGGAGGTCGACTCCAGCAGAGGTCAGCAGTTTGGGGGAAGCTTGGGGACAAAGCACCTCTCTGAGGTTCAGCGTGTGGGGTTAGAGGGCAGTGTGCAGCCCCATGCTTCTCTGTGAAGAAATGGAGGGCAGCAGGTAGAGGGAGGGAGGGAACTACATCACACTCACGTGGGGAGACAACATGATGTGAAAATTAGAACTTCCTTTGCTTTCTGAAGGAATCAACTGAGGAATCACCTAAATGACGGCATCCCTCAGTGGCAAGCCATCAGGAATCCTGTGGGCTCCCAGGGACAGCTGGGACTCCCCACCTTTGTTGCCCCCAAAACTGCCTCCTGAAGAGTTAGCCTCCACACAAGGGAGTGGAGGGGCGGGGGTGGGGTGGTGAGGGGGAGAAGCTGCACGGTCCGTTTAGATGCCTTCAACATTTTAGGGCTGGCGTGTGTTCCTTCTAGTTAACGAAGAAGATGAAGACAAACATTTGTTGCATCTCTTCCCTTCCGTTCTGCTGACAGAAGTGCACTAAAGGGGCACTCGTGACAGATGTGAAATGAAAGCCTGGAGTCTGAGGCGCGGCTGGGCAAGGGGCCCCACCCCCTGGGGCCTCGGGGACCCCCCCACCCATGAAGCGCAGTCAGGTAGCCCCATCGTCAGCACGTGACTTGCCTGCGGACTTCGTTACAACACAGGCCTGACTCAGTAGGCAGTTGGCAGGCGAGGCAGGCAAAGGGTCTGCATCTCTAACAAGCATTTAGATGATGAACCAACTCTGAACAGCAAGCCTCTATTGTAGGTGAAGAGACTTTAGTCCACAATCTGTGAAAGATGTTTCTGGGACATTTGAACATTGGGATATTTGTATAAAGGTCTAGATGACCAGGTCCTCTTGTGAAATTTTGATAAGTGGCCACACGGGGCTGGAATCCCCACGTGGCGACAAGAAGCTGGAGCCGAGGAGCGAGTGCCCTCAGGAGAAACCGCGTTCCCCGTTGTCCCTTGCAGGTGTTTCGGCCTGCCGTCCTCCAGCCGGGCTCCCGAGGGTCCCCACTTTATAGATGGATAACCGCAGACCCAGAGTGAAGCTTTTTGCTCAGGGTATCTGGGATGCTCTGCAGCATTCAGACTCCAGTCTCTGGCTGTAGGACCATCAAGTCTCTTTCCATATAAGTGAGTGGGAGAGCAGGGAATCAACTGCTGTGACCTAAGCTCACTCGCTGTGTGCTGGGATTGGAAGGGGGAGCGTGGGAGCCAGCACTCAGGGCCGGGAGGGAAGACCGCTGTCACCCATCGCTGTACGACACAGCCAGGGGCCAAATACGGAAGTGAAAGCATCTGCAGTCCATGTGGATAGTCAAGGAGAACAGCAGAATGTGTCTCTTGTTACTCATTCAGATCATTTATTAAGAGTGAAAGTCGGGCCGTCCCATCTGTGTATATTGCAACATGAAAAGTCACATACATACTAAGGAGACCCCACAGAATTGAGAGCCTTTCAACAGTACAGAGCCATAGATTACAAAATTAAAATACAAATGATCCCCCGAATTTGGCAGGAAACAAGTACAATATGAGGAGGCCTGGAATGAAAGGGCACTTGCTTTTTGATAAGGCAGTTACAAAATGGAACACAAACCCACACTGCGAAAACATTCTGACGGGCATCACGGACAGCAGACGCATACAACAGGGGTCCTGGAAACCCTCCGTCCCCGGCGACGATGTGCTCGTGGAGGGAGAGCAACCGAAGGCTTCGTGGTTTAGGACGCAAGCTAGATGAAATAACGGAGTGTAGACATTTCCACCCTAAGAAGAGGTTCCACCTGGCCCCAGACTAGACTCCACCTCAAAATGTCAGATCAATGTCATCCTTCTTAACCTTGAACTTGGGGAACAGTCCGTAATAAAATGAAGGGAATAGAAAGGCACCCCAAAGCACCATGCTTCCTAGGTTACAACCTTGAGTTCACTTGTCCTTTGGTTCAACTGTCTAGCCCAGTAACAGGGACCAGGAGGCCACGAACCACTGGGCCTCAGAGCTGTGTCTGTCTGAATCGGGGCCAAGCGAATGACACAAGCCCAAAGGACCACCTGAAAGGCAGAAGTCTGACCAACAGATCTCAGAGTAAGCCCATTTCGTGAGAATTCCGATTCTAGGACAACACTACAGCTCCCACCAAGACTTTTGAACCCTGGTCTTAAATCATCAGCTAGTTCCGTTCTCCCCTCACACTCATTTGGCAAAACTCAAGCTGACCGCTTTCCCGATCGTGTCACATAGCCTCGAGTCCAGCAGGCTGGTTCGCAGCCCCTGGGAGCCGGGCTGGCCTTGGGAACCTCTCTCTGCTCAGTGGCAAGGTCTCAGACATCTGAAAGCAGCTTACTTTTTCGACAGGACTTGAGTCACGTGCAAGCCAGAGAGTGAGAAGAGCTCTGGACAGGTCAGGAGGGCAGAGGTTAGTCCAGACTGCCCTGTGACTCAGACAGGTCATGCTCGATGTCAGCCTCCTGTCCTTAAAATTGATCATGGGCAAGAGCAACCTTATAAGACTTTCCAGCTTGAAAATACGGCACTTCTCAGACACGGAGACATGTGGCATGCCCCTCCCCCAAGGTCCTAAGCTTTGTTTTCACCATAAAAACAATGTGTGAAGTACTTGCAGAAATCTTAAGGTACAAGCTCTCAGCAGCCATGGAGCCCTTAAACTCCACACAGAGCAGTATTTTACAATCTGCAGTTAAAACTTTTCCTAAGTGACGTGAGCATCAGTTTTTGTGGGGCAAGCACAGAACTAGGGCCCACTCCCTTCTTAGGTAACTTTTTTTTTTTATCAGGCTGATAGCATCCCTTCCTCCTTGACCCCCTCCATCAGCCTCCGCAAGAACATGGGAGAACTGGCTGATGGGGTTTCTGCAACATCCTTTAACAAGGAACTAAGTGGATCCATGCTGAAAGGGAAAGACAGCCAGGACACCAAAGTATCTACCTGCTCCTTTCCAAAAGATAACTGCTGTGCCCTGGGACAGTGCCAGCAAATAGGTCCTCAGCCCAGATGAACAACTTGTTCCACACGGCCCCCGCTGGGCAGAGACTAAGATGGAAATGACAGAGAACATAGAAAAGCCAGGGGTTTATAGAGATCGAGCAGGCTTCTCCAGGAGGTAGTGAGTTCCCTGTCCTCAGAAGTGTTTAAGCCCAGACTGCTCAAACCCTTGGTGGGACAGCTGTAGGCAGAATGTCAGCACCTGTCGGGAGACTGGACTGATGACTTAGAGACCCTTTCCCAATTTTTGGATCTCACCGTTATAATGACCGAGAACTTTCAGGTGGCTTCCATGAGGCAACTTCTCTGGGATCCATGGTCTGGACACCCTATTTCAATACACAAGGCCCCCTCCAAGTAAGTACTCTCTCCTACTTTCTCCCTTCCACCCAGGAGCTGTCCTGCAGAATATTAACCAAGAAGGCCCCACAAAATAAGCAGCTGAAATGTCCAGGTTAGATGCAACATTCCAGCCACAAACAATTATTAGTATCTGTTCTCTGGAAGGCTAGCTGTGAATATTTAGCCATGATAGGAACCTCTTACCGACTTGGCTGCTCTTACACATGTGTGATTCCTAGTCATTTTATAATGCCAATCCTGAAGCCTTTGCTTTGATCTTGCATGGGCTTCGGCTATGAGCTTTTTCACGTGATGTTGCCAACCTAAGGGCTTGTGGAAGTAAAAAGTTTGTCCATTTGTTTAAAACCCTAAATCGATGCAACACAAGTGGCAGGCTACTGGCACTTCCACGTGACAACCTTCAGGGCATCGGAAAGAACCAGACCAGGCTGGGCCGAGGCAGGAACCGTACTCTTGAAGAAGACAAATGTCAGCTCTGGATTTCACATTCCAGTTTTGCCCAGGAGCACCAAGAGGAGAGAAGGCAATGCTGCAACATTACTGGTGGAGAGAAGCGCAAGAGTCCTTGGCAGGTGTATAAAAATGGAGGCGGCCAAGATGAACATTGCTTTCCCCAAACTCCACTGCTTCAGGGCCATTTCTAACAGGCGGGAAGTCTCCCGCCCACAGATGAAGCCTTGAGAAACTGCAGAAGAGGCTAAGGCAAGTGGCTTAGTGGTTGGAT
>CM053607.1:37548298-37613664 GCA_028646535.1 Procyon lotor | reverse complement strand
ATGTGACCTGTAGGAGTTATGAATTTACAATGGCCTGGAAGGCGAAGGCCCAGGAAGGAGGAAAGAAGGGACTGTGGTAATGGCAGACAGGACTTCCTATCTTTACACTGACAACAGCTACTACTGTAGGACGACCCCTCTCTGAAAAACCTTATTCCTGTGTATCACAATTATCCTTCCCGCATCACCACACATCTGGTCCACAAAGAGAAGTGGAAAGAGATGCAGAGACTTTCTTTCTCCCAGAAACCACATGAAAGAAGCTGGATGCTCCTGCCCACTTTCTAATGCAGGCTGGAGGCATAATGGCAAGTGAAGGCCGCAACTGCAGCTGAGAGGTGAACATGTTTTTTTTTTTTTTTTTTTTTAAAGATTTTATTTATTTGACAGCGAGAAACACAGCGAGAGAGGGAACACAAGCAGAGGGAATGGTAGCAGGAGAAGCAGGCTTCCCGCAGAGCAGGGAGCCCGATGCGGGGCTTGATCCCAGGCCCCTGGGATCTGACCTGGGCCGAAGGCAGACACTTAACGACTGAGCCACCCAGGCGCCCCAAGAGGTGAACATGTTTTTATTTAGGAACGTAAGCACCAGGGGTGGCTGGAGGAGCCACTCAGAACCCTACCAGAAATGAAGTGCCTGTGTAAATGCCTTGGGCTTGCTGACACTGGAACAGACACTATACAAATGTGCTTGAGAGACTTCTGAATTTGAATTTATTCCTGAAATTCTTAAGACAAAAGTAAACTGATAGGAAGCCAGCATCAATTAATTCAGACCTCTGTGTGGAGGAAATAGTGAAAATTGCTCTTTAGTCAGATGAATTAGCACCTTCATCGGGTTGGACTGGTGAGTCCGGAGTGCTTTTCGGTTTATACTGCGGCTGTGACTTGCACACAGCAGGCACTCTCTAAGTGCATCTGCACCAGCATGCGCGGCCCCTCCCGTCTGAGAGCAGTTTTGGCTAGCAAAAGCCACCGTTTACATATGGTCACAAATTCGAGGAGCCTGGCCGGCATCCACTCTGCCAAAGGACTTTCGGACACAGCCTGGGTCACCATCCCAACGAATCCCTCCTAGTCGATGCATAGACCACTGACCATGCTGTTACCAGGAAGAAAGCACACTACCCCTCCCTGACGGGAAGCTAGCCCTCATGTTGGCTAGTTCCACATGGAAACTCTGAGATGAAGCAGCTCCTCAGATTCATAAGAGGGACACACTTGGTAGGAGAACAGGCAGAAGAGGTGATTTCCTGAAGCTGTGGCTGGGAGGTTTCAGGTCAGGACACTAGAATAATGGAATTCTGGATGGAAGAGAACTTAGCAATCACTGCTGTAACCCCACTGGCCCCAATCTCATTTTCTACGGAGATAAACGGAAGCCACACAGATGAGGTTATGATCCGGCCAAGATCACCCAGGCCTCCTGACCCCTTGTGCATGTCCTTTCCTATCCCAGCATTTTCTTTATACTCTTCTCAACTTCCACACTTCTCCAGAATAAAGCAGAAATATGTCAATTGGAGGAATGTTTGAAAGCATGTTATTTATTGATAACTCATAGAGCACGGCCAATGTCTACACGAACTGAGGGTAAGCCGCCTGAGTTGGATTTCTGGTGCTATTATTTTAAGAGGTTCTCTGCTAGGCCCTTTTACAAGATAAACAGTCATTATTTCTTCTTAACCATTTTCAAGTACGTATTGGTTTTCAGAAATTTCAGAGCTCAGTGGCCTTTGGGGGCTAGAGGTGGAGGAAGGAGGGTGGTAGCAAAAGCTCCAGTGTTTTTCTTTTCTCTTTCTCTTTCTGCAACAACTAAAAATTCTTGTAAGACGGCAGTTACTTAGAGTTGAATTCCTGCCCAAGCCTGTGAGAATGAAGTAGAGTCCCCTTCAGAAATGATGATTCTGCACCACTACCTAGAAACAAATTGTGAGTGATTCCACCTTGAAACACTACTCCTCCAGAGCGTCACTTTTGGGGAACTCCAGTGCCAGGCTCATGCTGCCGCTGTTGTAGACAGTGTGTGTGAAACCACCAACATAGCTCCACACAGGTTTTCCAGCAGGGTCACTGGGTAAACGGAGCCTCAGTGGCAGCAGCACAATTGCTCAGATGTCATAGCATCCAAGGATTTAAAAGAACTGGAAATTTCCTTCCTTCTTCCTTCCTTTTTTTTTTTTTTTTTTTTAGGACTGGAAAACATTATAAGCTGCTCAAGCAAAGGCTCCCAGCCACCTACACAAAAGGTAGGTAGGCAGCGTTTCCAAGAGGATGAATTCACTGCTGTCTTAGAATTAGGCATTTCACTTCAACATGTGTCCTAATCTGGACCTCCTCAGGGTCTAGCCAGTTGTTTGCTCTCGCATGAATTCATTTCATTCATTCATTGAGATTTGTAGTAAGAAAGCCATTAACTTACGCCCAGCCATTTTAAAAAAACAGCATCTTTCAAGAGTGGCAAATGTACTGCGACTGTTAACATAATAAAAATAAATTGGGGGTAGGAGGGAAGAGCCTGGAGGAAAAAGCGAAGATTTTTATTTATTAAGATTTCATCAATCAAGGCTTATGGCATGGGGCTTGGAAGTAAGTCGGATAATGGGTTTAAGAAATTAACCAGCCTCTTAGTTACTCTGTGAGGTTGGCACTGTCACTTCTTATCTCTGGGCCTCAGTTTCAACTGTAAGATCTGAAGCAGAAAAGTGCATGTCCTTTCAGTTTAACAAGCAATCTCTAATTTCCCCCAACAGTGGAATTTTGGTCCTAAAAGAGAATGGATGTTCACCACCTGAGCTTTTAGCTGGGCTACCTGAATATTAAATATCCCCTTAACTCATTTCCAATTCCTAATCACAAGGCAGCCACTTAAGGCTTGCAGCAACAGATGTCAAACTAAAAAGTTCTTAATTGGTTGACAATAGGCACATCTTTAGAATTGTTAACTAGAAGTGGTGAAATCACACAGGAAAAGTTTTCCTATAATTAGGCACGAAACACACAGGGCGATTCTATTCAAATTCAAAGCCCTCTCCCCAATGGCTTTCTAAAGAAGCTACCACCCCAAAATTGATTTTCTTCCTCCCCTCACTTGGACTGCAAAGAGTCTCTTCCCAAGACTTGGTCTTGGCCTTATTTCTGTCACATCCTTGAAAATCCCACTTCCCCACAGCTGCATGGGAGCAGCGAGCTCGGAGACCCTCTTCAGAAGCCGAGGCCACGGCAGGGGTGGGGGGTGGGGTGGGAAGTAATTGCCACCTTTCCTTTTCTGAAGGATTAACAGGGTTCCGAGAAGAGACAAGTAAGAAGAGCAGGGTCCCTTCATCACCCCTTCCCCAACACTTGCTCCTTCGTGGGCCAACAGAATTAACCCAAGTCTCCGGACCCCGATATCTAAACCGGTACAATAAGCCCTAAACTATTGTCAAATCTTCCCAAGCAGGAATAGTCCTTGGAAACCCCCCCTTTCTCCGTCCCCAACCCCCCGGCTTTGGGCAGAATCCCAGTCCGAGCCTGTCTGCGCTGAAGCGGCCTTTAAAATCCCGAGTGCAACTCCCCAGTTTGCAGATAAAGGGCGGCGAGGCCCAGGGCGGGGAGGGCCCCGGGGTCCGGCCGCAGCTGGGGACAGCGGCCAGAGGGCGGCAGCGCGCGGGGACGCAGCCGTGAGCAGGGGCGGGGGCAGACTCACGCTCTTGTCGATGTCCAGCTTGAGTTTCTTCTGCGAGATGCTCTTCTGGACCCTCTTGCTGAAGGAGGCGTTGCCCGCGGGCCGGACGCAGCGCTCGCCGTCCTCGATGAGGCAGCAGCTCTGGCCGTAGCCGGGGGCGGCGGCGGGGGCGGCGGGGGGCCCTTCGCGGCTGTCCTCCTCCGTGCTAAAGCCGTTCATCTCCCCGCCCCGGGCCGGCCCCTCTGCGGGAAGATCCCCTGTAGGCCACTCCGCGGCCGCGCGCCCCGCGGGGCAGGTCGCCGAGGCCCCCGCACCCGAGGGTCCCGGAGTCCGTCTCCAGACCAGGCGCTGCTGTGCCCCGCGCCGGGGAGGCCCGGCTCTGCTCCGCCGCGCTCCCGCTCCTTCGGTCCCCGGCCCCGCGCCTCCGGAAAGCCCCTTCCTCCCCGCTCGAGGCTCCGGGGTCGGCTCCCGCGGCTCGCAGGGCCCCGCCGGGGGTCACCCGGAGGCGCCTTCTGCCGGGGGCCCAGAACCGTTACCCTTCGGCGGGGGCGTCCGGGAGGGCGTCCCAGGAAGCAGCCGCTCCCCGGGGACTCCGGGCCCGGCTTGCCAGGGGGTTTCGAGGGCCCCCGCCGGCTCCCGCCTTCTTTCGGCTGCGGGGCAAACTCGCCGCCGGGCAGCTCCCCCGGGGTGGCGCGGCCTCCCCGCGCGGGACCCGGCCTCGAACCCGCGGCGCCCGGGCCCCGGGGCGCGTCCGGCTCGCCCCACCCCTGCAGCCGCTCGGCTGCGCCCCGAGTCCCGCGGCAGCCCCTGGGCCGCCCGGCCGCCGCCCGCCCAACGCTCCGCACCACAACAGTTCGCTCCCCCGCCCTCCGCGGGACAACGGAAGTCCCGCCTCAGCGCGACCATTGGCTGCGCTCGCTCTCTGGGCGGGGCTGCTGCCGCCGCTGGCATGCCCCATTGGGCGCCTCCGCCGCCAGTCCCCGGCGCCTGGCTACTTCCTGGACTCTGCTGGGATGGGTTCAAAGTAGAGAAAGTGGAAGAGGGAAGAGTTACGCGGGTGCGGGCGGGGAACCGGGCCGCACACTCTTCAGGCCGGGGGAGGGATGGTGAGCAGGGGCCTGACTGGATGGAGGGCCAAACTCCCGGAATGGAGGAGCACATTCGGGGGCGTACAGAAGTACAGACGTGGGCGGGAGTGCCGAGGGACAAACACAGGGAGGGGCATTTGAGGGGAGACCTTACGGGGATAGAGGTTCTGTCAGGAGAAGGGCAGACAGGGTAAAATCGAAGAAGCAGGGCCAGAGGACCCGCAGACCGGTGGGACGTAGGGTGGATGAAATAGGACAGAAAGCCAGACATGGCGGGAAAGACTGAGGGACAACCCGGTACAGATATGTGGAAAGACGTGCAGAGGAGATGATGAGGGTCTGATGGCGGGTATTGCAAAGTAGTCGGATGCTTGAGGATGGCGGAGACCTCAGGCTGGAGACTGAGACTGGCTTGGTGGGCGCGGAAAGAGAAGGAGAGGGAGGAAGAAGACCCCTAGGGGGCTTGAGTGACCTCTTGGCTGGGAAGAATCGGAAGTCAGTATAAGGTCTGGAGGGTGGACTCGGTAAACCGCGGGGAAGAGGAGGGGCTGCGGAGGACGCGGAGAAAAGGTTGTGGGTGGAGGATCAAGGGCCAATCTCCGCATAGGGAAGGGCTTGCGGTGTGCTGAGCCCTCCCTGGAGCTCTGTAAGCTGTAGCTTCTGTTTCAGCCTGCCAGTCTGTCTGCAAGGTGACGGTGCCCTACCAACACTCTGAGCTTGGGGTTCGGCGCCAGGGCATCACAAACACCTAGAAAGACCTTGGGGAAATCTTCTAGTCTAGTATCCCAGTTAGACCACCGATGGGTGGCTTGGTGATAAATGAGGGCCTTTGACCCGTAGGGACTAGCCCAGGGTCATGCTGTCATGCAATCTTTTAGGGCTGGGCAGCGTTGACGGGGGTGGGAGTGGGGTGGAGAGGGTGGAGGGGGGAATGTTAGGTGTGCACGTGTACCTAATTTGGTAGTGCTAGCTGGCTTGGCCTTGAAGAGGCTTCTGGTTTGAGTCCTGATGAAAAAGGGAAAGCTATCAGTTCCCATGTTTAGAAGCAGATACCCTGTGATCTTAAATTTTCTTCTGTGACTTTAAACGTATTTGTACCCTTTAGCCTAATAATTTCACATGTGAGATAGCCATTTCAGGAAATTGACCTACCAGAGAAAAAAATTAAACAACGATGTTCATTGTAGGGTTATAATAGGAAAATAGAAAAAGAACCTCAAATTCCACAAGGGAAGTGGTTAAGTAAACTAACATCTTCAGAATGAAATATTTTGTGATGTTTTCCACATTTAAAGTATTTTCAACATCAATGTAAATTTTTTCTATAATAATTGATCATTAACTCTTCAACAAAGAATTGATGGTGAGTTGGAGAAGTGCTCTATTCATGTTAAGTTAAAAATGCAGGATATAAAATTGCATATGGGATATGATGTATGTACATCTAAGTTAAAAAGCAAAGGAAAAAAGAAAAGCAACTATTTTTGCATCAAATATACACCAAAGTACTAATAGTAATTATTTGTGGGTAGTGGAAATGTGGTTGGTACATTTCTCCTTTTGGTCCATTTTGCATTTCCCCCAACAAGCATTTATTGCTTTTATAGTAGGAAAAATAGAGTGAAAATTAATGGAAAAAAGGCACAGTTCAGTAGAATTCCGCACTCAGAGTTCACACATTCAGTAGTAAATTATTTAGCATAGTATGTACACTCATTTCAGGGTTGGCCACAGGAGAAGAATAAAACATAATCTTTGCCCTCAAAGAGTATCTTCTAGTAGGGGAGCTCAGACACATAGGCGAAAAACAGCGGGCTATCTGTGCAAGTCAGTGCATGATGTTGTTTCCAAAGTTGACCAGTACGGATGAGAGCTCCACATTTCCCATATATATTTCGCCTTTACCTATTTTTTTCAAAACCCCACTTGCATCCAGCACCAGGCTACTACAATACACACGGCTTCCCCAGTGCCAGCTTCCCCTGGCATTGCCCCTCGAGCAGGGGAGGAGGACGGATGGGTGACTTTTCCTTGGGTGCTCTATCTCAGCCCTCGGGGTAATGGCTGCTCCTTAGCTATTGTTTCTGTATTCTTTAGAGTTCTCTTCACTCTCTTTTACTACAGTACCCTGTGGTTTTTTTTGTTTTTTTTTTTAAAATATTTTATTTATTTCACAGAGAGAGGGAGATCACAAGTAGGCAGAGAGGCAGGAAGAGAGAGATGGGGAAGCAGGCTCCCCACTGAGCAAAGAGCCTGATGCGGGGCTCAATCCCAGGACCCTGAGATCATGACCTGAGCTGAAGGCAGAGGTTTTAACCCACTGAGCCACCCAGGTGCCCCTACCCTGTTATAATTAATAACTACATTAATTTTCCTCCCTTCAAATTGCTGTGTGGTTTCTCTCTCCTAATTGGACCCAGACTGACAGCCTCTGTGTAATTTTTTGAGGAGGGGAGCATATGCTTTTAACTACCCTTTGTATACAATCCTATAGTCTTCCCTCCAGGAATATTTTATCATAAGTTCTCCCCCATGTTATTGTGTAGTTCAGTTCCAAATAGCAATTTGGAAAAAATTCTGATTCCTTTGCTAGGGGAGTAAATCTGTAACTCCAGAAAGGAAATATAAATAAATATGCAGATAATGAAGACATGAATACAGAGAGAAGCTTCTGTGATCCTTGGTCTGCTTTGTGTAGGATTTGAGATTGTCGAAAGGGCCAAGAGAATCTGCTTTGCTACATTTATAACGTTAGGTAATTAATTTACCATAGTTGCTTAAGTGCTTAGAAAGTTCTTGCTTTTTAGATTTGTTAAGTCGGCCCTGTTGGGCATTTAAAGTGTTTGAGAAAATCAGGCATATTAAATTTATAATTGTAGTCTGAAATGTCTAAGAAAATTTGATTAATTAATTAGACAGCCCCCAACTTTTCAGTTCTAGCTGAGGCCTCTCTAGAGCATCGCAGACCCAGATGTTCAAGTTAGAAGCTTCTCTGGTCCCCGAATCCACTAACTGTGCAGCCTGTACCCCCTCGATTCTCCCTTTCTTTCACCCCACTCAAAGCCCACCCATAATCAAGGCACTTTCTTCTCCTTCCAATAGATATTTAGAACTGTCCCCTTTGCTTCATACCCTATGGCCAGCAGCACCAGCCTAGGCTGCCATCATCTTGTGCCTGCAGTGGGTCACTGGCCTCTGGGTCATTGGTCCCTAAACCACTCTCTTTGGACAGAGCCTCCGTTCATACCAGATCTTGCTCCATCCTCCTTAAGCCCCCTCGCCAGCTTTCCAGTGCATTCTGACAGTGCCTGCTGCTATCTCTTGGCTCTGTTGCCCTGCCTAAGCTCTGTTATTCTGCCCTAAGTTCCTCAAACAAGCCAAACTCCACCCTACCCTGAGGTCTTTGCATTCACAGTTCCCTTGACCTGGAATGTGGTTCTGCTTGCTCCTCCCAACCCACAGCTGGCTCCATCCTTCAAGTCTTAGTTTATTTTTTGTAGAGAGAGGGAGAGAGATGGGAGAGGGACAGAGGGAAAGAGAGAATGAGAGGAGAAAGAGAGGGAATCTTAAGCAGGCTCAGTGCAGAGCCTGATGCGGGGGGCTTGTTCTCACAACCCTGAGATCATGACCAGAATGAAAATCAAGAGTCAGATGCTTAACTGACGCAGCCACTAAAGTGCCCCCTTCAAGTCTTAATTTAAATGTCACCTCTGCAGAGAGTCTTCTGTGATTAAAAGGGATTTCCCCCCATTGCCCATTGCTATTCTCCATTCAGTGTCTTTTCTTATTAGCACTCACCACAATGTGCAATTGTCCCCATTTCAAATATTAAGCTCTGTGAAGGCGAAGAACGCGTCTGTCCTGTTTCTTGTAGCTTCAGGGCATATGACACTAATTCTCCAGTTCTGGTGGCTAATAAGAGTAGGACGCAGTAAGCATTTTTTCAATGAATCACTTTATTTTTTAAAAAAGATTTTGTTTATTTGACAGAGCGAGTGAGCACCAGCAGGGCGAGTGGCAGAGGGAGAGGGAGAAGCAGGTTCCCTGCTGAGCAGGGAGCCCAGTGACCTGAGCCGAATGCAGCCGCTCAACCAACTGAGCCATCCAGGCGCCCCCAACAAATCACTTTAAATATATCCAACTATACCAAGAAATTTATTAAGTAATAAAAAAGATACAAAGCAGTATGCAGAGTACAAATTCCATTTGTTTTTCCGAAAAAATACATATTTTACACAAATACATATTTTATGGGAACACAAGAAACTAGTCATTGTGGTTGCCTCCATGGTGGGAACTGTAGAACAAGGGAAGAAAGTAAGAATTTGAATTTTATAAGCTCTTTTCCTATTGTACATTTTACAATGTGCCTATATTTCTCTTACAATAATGAAAAAACCAGCCTCTGGTACTATTATGTGGTAGGAAATATAGAATACCAAAGAGGTTGGAAGACTCTCAGATAAAGGACATTTATTTTTATTTTTTAAAAGGATTTTTTTTTTTGAAAGAGAGGGGAGAAGAGAGGGAGGGAGAGAGCTCGGGAGAGCGAGAGAGCATAAGCAGGGTGAGGGGGAGGACAGAGGGAGAAGCAGAATCCTCCTCGAGCAGGGAGCCTGATGTGGGGCTCAATCCCAGGATCCCGGGATCATGACCTGAGCCAAAGGCAGCCACTTAACTGACTGAGCCACCAGGGCCCCACGGACAGTCATTTAAATAGAATAGATTTAGTTTTATGAAAACCCCACAACATTGTCCTTACTTTCCTCATCTCACTGAGGACCTGTGAAAGCTTCCCCTGACTCTGTCTCTGGTCTACAGCCCGGCCCTTGACCGGCACTGGCTATGGGCCAATGGTAGCTATTAGTGTGGTGGGTGAGAGCAAAGGCCCTGGTCTGAACTCCGGCTCTGCCACTTCACTAGCTGTAGGACCATTGACAGCTTACATGAAGTATATGAGTCTCCATTTTCTTCATCTGTAAAATGGGATGATAATAGTACTTCTCTGATGGGGCGATTATGAGGATCTAATGTGATACTGTAAAGCACTTGGCACAGTGTCTCACACCCAGTAAATGTTCATCCATTACATGCTGACACCCCTAAACTTCCCCTTGTGCCCAAGTTCAGATTTCTGCATGTTAGGAGACATCACCTTGCCGGATGGCAAGGCAGTGCTGTTTATGCATAGGCAGTCGCCATATCCATTAGCGCAGCAACGATTGGAAAAGGACTTGATTATTTTATTGTATCTTAACCTCATCTGAAAAAACTTTGTAAATGGAAAAATCAAAGTACCAATAGTGATAAGAAGTTTGTGTATATCAAGAAAGTGAAGAGGGGCACCTGGGTGGCTCAGTCAGTTAAATGTCTGCCTTCGGCTCAGGTCATGATCCCAGGATGCTGGGATTGAGCCCTGAGTTGGGTTCCCTGTTGAACCTGCTTCTTCCTCCCTCGCTTTCCCTGCTTGTGCTTTCTGTGTCAAATAAATAAATAATCTTAAAAAAAAGTGAAGAGACAACTGACAGAATGGGAGAAAATATTTGCAAGTCATACATATGATAAGGCACTTGTATTCAGAATATATAATGAACTTCTATAATTCAACAATAAAGACAAGCCAATTAAAAAGCGGGTAAAGGTTTTTTTTTTATATTTTATTTATTTGACAGAGAGAGACATAGTGAGAGAGGGAACACAAGCAAGGGGAGTGGGAGAGGGAGAAGCAGGCTCCCCGCTGAGCAAGGAGCTTGATTCAGGGCTGGATCCCAGAACCTGGGATCATGACCCGAGCAGAAGGCAGATGCTCAGCGACAGCCACCCAGGTGCCCCTGTTTGTTTGTTTTTAAGCACCAGCATCCTTTAAGGATTTTATTTGCTCATATAAATTACATCCCTAGAATCCCAAGACTTTCCCTCCTCTGTGCTTTCGTCTTGCTTCTCCATGGTCCATGAAGCCAGCTGAGGTCATCTGGACAATGAAACCAAATTGGTGGGTCAGGAGCAGATTATTCTGCCCTTTTTTAGATCTTTGAATTGTATATCAAATCTGGGGCTGATCACTCCACACTTGTTTAACCTGCCCATGAAGTTCACAATTTTCCCAACCCTGTGATCATCAGTGATTTCTAATTCACCAGTGTAACTGTGCTTCATCATCACAGTTAGAAACTGGAGGATGACCTTGGTGAATGGCTTAATAAAAACCTGGTGTTTGCCTCTCTTTTTGGAATTAATGCTCTTGACAGCATCTGCCAGGAACTTCATGTCAGAAAGCTGGTGGAAAGAGGTAAAGATTTTGAATAGACATTTCTCCAAAGAAGATATACAGATGGCCAAAAAGCACATGGAAAGATGCTCAACATCACTAATCATTAGGGAAATGTAGGGGCTGGGTGGCTCAGTGGGTTAAAGCCTCTGCCTTCGGCTCAGGTCATTTTCTCAGAGTCCTGGGATCCAGCCCCGCATCGGGCTCTCTGCTCAGCGGGGAGCCTGCTCCCCCCCTCTCTCTGCCTACTTGTGATCTCTCTCTCTCTGTCGAATAAATAAATAAATAAAATCTTAAAAAAATTAGGGAAATGTAAACCCAAACCATAATGAAATATTACTTCACACCTACTAGGATAGCTACAGTTATAAGACAGATAAGTATTGTTGAGGCTGTGGAAGCTGAAACCCACATACCGCTGGTAGGAATGCAAAAATGGTGCATCCATCCTGGAAAAACAGTTGAGGAGTTCCTCAAAGTGTTAAATGTAGACTTACATGGGACACAGCCCTTCTACGCTTAGGTGGCTACCCAAAGAGATGAAAGCCTAGGTCCCCACAAAAACTTGTACATGCATGCTCACGCAGCACTGTTCGTAATAGTTAAAAGGTGGAAACAACTTAAACGTCTTTCAGCTGATGAATGGGTAAACAAAACGTAGTATTTCCAGATACGTTATTATTCTGCAATCAAAAAGAAGGAAGGACTGACACATGCTACAGTATGGAAGAATCTGGAAAATATTATGCTAAGTGAAAGCCAGACACAAAAGGCCACATACTGCATGATTCTGTTCACATGAAATATCCAAAAAAGACAAATCCATGGAAATCAGCAGTTACCAATGGCTAAGGGACTGGGCAGCCAGGGTGGGGAGTGACTGCTAATGGAGTTTCTTTTGGGGGGGGACAAAAATATTCTGGAATTTGGGGCACCTGGGTGGCTCAGTTGGTTGAGCGACCAGCTCTTGGTTTTGGCTCAGGTCATGACCTCATCGGTCACCGGGTGGGGCTCCACACTCAGCAGGGAGTCTGCTTGAAGATTCTCTCCCTCCACCCCTCCCCCACTCACAGGTGCACGTGTCTGTGCTCTCTTTCTCAAATAAATGAATAAATCTTTAAAAAAACATCCTGGAATTAGGAAGTGGTGATGACTGCACAACCTTGTAAATACTGAATTATACACTTGAAATGAGAGAATTATATTTTAATAAAGGAAGCATGTGTATCATTAACTCTATAATTGATAGAAAGGTAGAAATCATTAGATTTGTTGAAAGGGATGAATCTTTAGTTTCCACTCAATGTTCTTAAGCATATTTTTAAAAGATTTATTTATTTGAGAGAGAGAGGGAGGGAGAACACCCACAGATGTGAGCACAGGAGGATGGAGGGGCAGAAGGAGAGGGAGAGAGAATCCCAAGCAGGCTTCCCACCTAGTGCAGAGCCCGTTTGACTTTTTACTTTTGACATTAGTCACGTTTTCAGAGAACAATTATGTATGGACGTGGGGGTGTGTGGGCCTTCATGGGAAAGCAGAAGATCCCTTTGCCCTCTCTGATTCTCCTTCCATTAACGCTAGATCACCAAGCAAACATCTCCTAAGGAATAATTCAGCCAATTCTAGGAGGTTGCACATAAATATTGACAAATTGATGATCTACATTAGATAAGGTGTTTTTAAACTGAAATACACATAAAACAAGGTTATGTGGCTCTTGTTGTGAGCAGAGGCTCACAGGAGCCCACCCCTGTACTTGCCTTAGGGTTGTGGTTCAATACGTGCGAATTCAGTGTTCGAGGTGACGCGACAGAACAGAACTACTGTGAACAAGGGGAATGAGCTGTATACCAGGGGAAGCGCCATGAAGGAGGCTACACAGTTGCTCAGCCTGACGAGAATGATGTGTGTGGGAGGGCTATTCTTGACAGGGTGGACTGGAAGTTTCTTCGGAGAGGGGACAGCTAAGCTAGGACTCAAACTATGGAATGAAGCTGCCAAGGGGATAAGAACATTCCAAGTGGTGGGACCAGCAGGGGTCTGGAGGTGAGGAAGACTTGGCCTGTGGGGACCTGAGCCCTGCTGAGGAGGTGGTGGAGAAGCAGGCAGGGGCCAGCCCGAAGGACTGTTAGGACCTGGCTAGGAAGTTTTCATTTTCTCCTAGAGGCCTGGGGTAAAGTTACAAGCAGTGTAGTAGTAATCATGTGTCGCTGGGCCCTTGTTTGTTCTCAGCACTACGCTGAAGAGGTCACCGATTGTCCCTTATTCACCTCTGTATTTCCAGGGCTGAGGACAGAGCCGGGGCCAACAACTGTGGTGCAGAGTGTGGACCACCGTGGACCCACAGTGTATATTTTGCTGTTTTTGTCGTCTGAATGACCAAGCCCTGGGATTCTGCAGCTGTAGCTGTCAAGAAACTGTCACAGGGACTTCTCCCAGGATGTGGAAAACCCCGGGATTCAGGCCTCAGCCTCCCAGGATGAGAGGCCAGTGGTGGGGGAGCTTAGGGCTCAGCTCCAGCAAAGGCAGACCCGTCATCCCTTTCCTCCCATCCCTAGGCAGGATCCGGCAGGAGATCAGATGCTACTTCAATTCCAAGGGGCTCATGAACAAAAGCTGTGAAGTTGCTAAGAAACCTATTTTTTCTGAGGGCTCACCAGGTTTTCCTTTGTTTCTACGGCATCGTGTGTGTGAGTGTGCATGAGCATGCCGAGGGCCGTCACCCCGCCAGGCCTGCAGCAACCCATACCTGAACTGCGGGCTGCCCTGGGACACTATCTTGGCCCCCAGGTACCGCCAAGCCAGGCAGCCCAAGCGTTTCAGGGGGAACAAAGGGGAGCCAGCCGAACTGCAGCCAGAGGTGGACAGAACTGTGAGCAGCTGCAGGAAGGAAGCTTTAGATACTGATACTGAATCCTGCACCCACTTCAGCAACAGCCCAGAAGTCCTAGTGCGGGAGATACCAACAACAGAACCGTGAAGGGACCCCACTCCCATCCCCTTGTTGAGCTTGGAAAATAAATTCTTGAGATCAGGGTCACTGCAAAATACCAGATGTAAGATTTGTAGGACTATAGCAGTCCTAGCTGACCATGATCTAATTTGCTCCCCTTCTTCCCATTGTCATATGGGAAATCTGAGGCCTGGGGAGGGGAAGGGACTTTCTCAAGAACACATAGCACATCACAGAGATGGGAGCGTTCTCTCTCTCAGGAGGTCTGTGGGCTGTGAGTGGAGGGAAGAAAGCCTAAGGTATAAGCTGGAAATGAGATTATTCACCCATTTGTCCCTTCTTCAATTACTTATTGAGCCCTTACTCAGTACCAGGAGCCCCATTGGGGAGCTAAAATGGATGAGAAATGTAATTTTCCCCTGTCTTCCCACCTGCTCCTGCGAGGAAAGACCTTCCCTCCCAGCAATCAGTAATTTTGAGGTTCCAGATGCCCTGGATTTTCACTCTGCAGGCCTACGTGCCTACTATGTGCCCAGTACCTTGAGCGAGTCGTTCCTGGCTATACACGTCAGCCAACGGCACATCTGATGCTCTTACTCTGCCCGGTTAAAAGCCCTCTAATGGTTCCCACTGCTTTAAAAATAAAGCTCAGAGACTCCTTAACATGGCCCACAAGGCCCTGCAGGGTGTGGCTTCTGCCCCCCTTTCTTTTCTCTCTCTCTCACCCTGCTCCCACCTCACTGACCATCATCATACCTGTCATGCTCCCCCCCACAGGGTCTTTGCGCATGCTGCCTGTACATATGGAATGTTCTTCTCTCTCTCTCTTCCCTTTCTCCTGGTCAAAGAGTTTAGTCTTTTTAAAAAGAAGCCATTACAATTTTAGAAGAAAATTAACTTAATATCGACTTTCTGGTTCCAGTGCTCAAAACCTGCCACTGTGGCTGGTGGACTGATTCCCGCCTCCTGTTCTTCAGCCTTCTCCAAGCCGTGGGTCCACAGCGCCCTCTGGTGGGCTCTGAGTGACAGCACCGGCAGGCAGCTTCTGCTCAGGGTCACTGGCAGTCCCACACCAATTCTCAACCACAGAACCACAGCGGGAGCTGGAAGCATCATCCCAAACTTTCCCATTTTATGGCAGAGAACTGAAGCCTAGATGGGGGCAGGATTTGCGCCAGACCTCACAGTCCGTTGCAGAGCCAGGCCAGTCAGTGCTCTTTCTACCACATGGTATTACATACATCTAATATTCAAAGCGTCACAATGTCCTGGTAGGTAAAAACTTGTGGCTGATAGGTGAGCATCAGATTTGAACTATTTCATGTTGTTCTGTCCTTCTGAAATCTTCAGTTCCTGGCTGTAGTCTGTAGGATCCTTTGTGGGCTACCCCGCCTAACCCTGGAAGCTCACCTCCTGTGCCTCCAACGTGGGAACTCCTTCCTGCCTCAGGGCCTTTGTATCAGCTGCTCCCTCTGCCTGGAGCTCTCCCCGGAACTGCATCTTGGCTCACACTCCCTCCTGTCTTCCAGCCCTCACAGGGAGGCACGCTCTCACCGGCCAACCCAATGTTGACCCCCACTCTTGTCTCTCAAACATCTTGTCTCTTACCCTTCATCACCCTGATCGCATCTAGAATCATCTTGGTTAGTTGTCAGAGGTCTGCCTTCTTCTCTAGAATGATGACTGTCGGGAACAGGGCACTGAGGAGACACTGAACACGTGGGGAATGACTGGGTGGAAGGTGGCGTGTGACAAGAATAAGGCAGACAGCACGTTACAGAAAGTCTGGAGGTTTATTCAACAACAGTCACAATCACAACTGTACACGGAAGTCAGTTCTTCACAAAGGCTCACTTTTCCAGGCAGGAGAAGAGAGGTTGGTGGTCTTGAGCTTTCTGTATGGAATACCTGGTCTGCCATCTCAATATTCTCTGCCTGTAGTCCCTTTGGGATCCCAATCTTCAAGCCAAACACAGAGGAGCCCCAACCCTGTTATCTGACAGGGCAGAATCAAAGCCATGTGGGGAGCAGGTGCCAAGAGGGCCTTGCCACTGAGGATGTAGGACCAACTCCCACCCCAGAGGTAGCAGTGGGCCTTGGCTCAAGATCAAGGGTGGACTGAAATATGACTTGGATTTTCACAAAGAGAAAGTAGAAAAGAATTCCAGAATAGGACTGCACCCCTTGCCCTCTCCCACACTTAAAAATCTTCGGAAAACATTAAAAGTGCACGGCCTCCCAGGAATTATAAAGATCCCCCAACCTGTACAAACTAGGATCACTAAAGCAAGGAATCCAGGTTTCTCAGTTACTAAAGTGCTTTGCCACTCTTTTGAGACTCCAGAGACAGAAAAATGAAGACGCACGGAAAGAAACATGGAGTCATTTTAAAGGAGATCATCTTTCTTCAGGAGAATAAGAAATTCACCAGGTAGGTTTGCAAAGTGAAGATAATGCGACTTTGGGGACCTGTCTGCTGCACCTGCAGTGAGAAGTGCTCCTTCTCCCTGAGGCCTGTGGGAATAGCCCCCTCCTGCCTCCAAGGGGAGGATGCCTAGTTCCCGGACAACTTTCAAAGTCGAAAGCTCCAGGCAGAGGCACAAGGTGGGATGGCTTTTCGCACATGTGCCTGCACACTTGGCCACTTCCCGAGGCCTCGTATTTCCCGCAAAGATGCTTTCTGCTTTGCAGAATGCTTCTGGAGGCCCCCTGTGGAAAGGCTGCTGGTGGGCCCCACGGTCATGACTTTCCAGCCACAACCTGTTTTGTGACTTCCTGCTCAGAATAAGGACAGGAAGAAGGGCCCCCAATCCTCACCCATTACCCAGAGAGCAGCACCTCCAGACTCCTGGCTACTTTCCCCAGCGACAGCTGGCAGTGTGAGCAGGAATGTTTGAGACCGATGGTTTTTAAAACCGAGGCCAAAACAACGAGGGGTCAGTAGTTAGTAATCCGCCCATTGGTCAGCTCAGCCATGAACTGCTCTCTTTCCCTCCCCTATTACGCTCTCTATCAAGTCCCAGCACCTCTGGATAAGGGCTCAGCAAGACTTCTCAGGGGAACTATTCCTCCCTTGTTGAGGGGGCCAAACCAGACTGAGAGAGAACCAACGGATGGCAAAGAGGAAGGCTGAGGCCTGCGGCTCCTGTTTCCACAGGAGTCCTGGTCTCGCCGAGGACGCGGTCACCCCCTCGGAATGGGACCACTCGGGAATCTGGCGAGTGCTCGGCCCTCTGTTTGGGGGCTGGGGTGGGGACTACAGGCATGGCCTCCAAACAGGGCCCTTGCCCAGGCTGCTGAGGCCCTTCCAGGCCCCAGACTAAATGAGTTGTCCCACTGCCCTTTTAATTTGGAGTGTTCCTGGCACAAACTGGAACAACTCTGGCCTCTGGCCCTCGAGGGCTTCTTCATCTCAGATCCTGCTCCAGGCCCAACGTCTCCTGCTTGAAATTAGAAGTTGTGAAACGCACACTCATCCAACAGAAACTGCACACGCCACCACCAATGTTTTCCCTCCCCCCAACTCTGCCCCTGGAGGTCTGTCTAGCAAGGCACTAGGAAATTGTTCAAGTTTAGGGATTTGCTGTACATTTGCATTTTTTTTCTTTTTAAAAGGCACAGTTTTTATTTTAATGATGCTGCATTGCTTTCTGAGGATGACCCCTAATTCAGCTCTCCAAACTGCAACACTCCTGTTCTTCTAGATCCTGGAAGGGGCCTCTTCTTCGGACTCCTTCCTACGGGGGGCCACTTCGAAACATAGAGCACTCATCTGGAAAAGACACGAGGGCTCAACAAGGAAGCTTTTGCGAGCACAAGGGCCGCCTCTCCTGTAGGCAGGTGGCCAGGGGCCCGGCTTGTGCGGGGTGGGGTGGGGTGGGGGTAGAAGTGGAGGAAGTGATCCTTTGCCAGCTCTTTGCATAATCAGGGTGGTGGTGGTGGTGGTTGGGAGTTTATCCCCCCTCCCCCCCACAGACAAATGATGGCCTTGAGATCAGCCAGCATCTCAAAGGCAGATTCGTGGCTCTGTTCCCAGATTTATGTCTCATTTCATTGGTAAATGACACAATTGAGAGATCCAATTCCAATTGGAATACTGATTTCAAGTATTTCCCGGACTAGCTGGCGGAAGCCGTAGGTTGTGGAATGTGATTTCCATTTCTGAATCAGTGAGTGGCAGGCTGGTTGCAGAAATGATTCCTATTAGTTTGGGAGCCCTCTGGGAGTCTGACACATAATTAACAAAGCAAAAGGTAAACATGAGGGACTGGCATGGAGCTAGGTGTCCATCTGCTGGTGGGACGCTGGGTGCTTTACTCCACTGCAGCTGGGAGGGTGGTGGAAGGTCGCAGGGCTTCGGGACTGCGCTGAGGACCGTGTCACACCAAGCTCTCTGGTACGAGCTGACGGACACAGATCACCCGCCCCCCAATACCACCAACCTCGGATTTCAAAGATTGTCTCTAGGCTGGGGGGCTACCTTGACTGTACTACCCTTGGCAGGCTAAGAAATCACAACATTGCAGAAGTCCAGGCTGGATACTAGAATACCAGAATCCCAGGTAGCAGTTTAAGTTGTGATCTAATGATAGAGCTCTTGACAAATTCTGGAGTTCTATCTGAGAACTAGAGCCATGATGAGGTCAGAGGCTGGGCATCTTGGCCACGGTCCGCCCTGGAGGCATCCAGACGTGGTGAGGTGAGCGCCTCCCACGTCTGCTCCTCTCTTGAGGCAGGGAATTGCCCAGGCTAGAAAGAGGAAGACGGAAGCACTGATCAGGGAAATTCCGCCAGCCTATCTAGTTTGGATGTCTTCTCACTAGGCCCTTTCCACGGGCCCGAGGCCGTGTGACACACAGCTCTGAGAAGCTGGTGGCCCAGCTGTCCTGTGCCTGCCAAGCACTAACACGGACATTTCAAGTGCCCAGAGAGCAAGGAAAGGCAGCCCACTGTCCAAGGTGGCAAAGGAATGTGTGGGGGTCCCACTTCTGCCCCAGGCCCGGCAGTTGGCCAGTGCTCAGTACTAAACACTGTGAGAGGCCAGTTGAGGCCTTTGATCGCATCACCTGGGGCTGTGACAGAGCCCAGAAGCTGGGTGGTAACTGCAGTTCACCCACGACAGGCAGATACTGAATGGCTGGCACCCGTGGCCCCCAGAAAGACCTCCTCCCTCCCCTCCTGCTATAGACGAGGGCACTGGTGCTACAAGCTGCCCAGACAGGCAGAAGTTGCCCCTTTTCTAGAGGACTGTCATGGATCAGCCATCTGAAGGCTAGGCAACCTTGCAGGACCCATTGTGGGGTGGCCTAGGGCTGCCCTGGCATTCCTCCCACATAATGATAAGGGACTGTGGTAACAAAGCTGAAAAGGCCCCCCTGGATTTCTATGATGCCATCGGGGGTTAAAGCAGGAACTGCTCTCTGTGGGGCCTCTTGGGGGGTCTGTTCTCCACCCCACCTCCACCCCAGGGCTTCAGGGACCAGGCGGACACCTTACTCCAGCTCTAAGAGCCCTCTGTGCCTTGGACCGGTTGGCCAGCACCTCTCACATCACGGTGCCCACGGGAGCCCTGCCTCTCTCGGGAGAGGAAGGCTGCTGCGGGGCCAGGGGCCACTCTGCCAGGCCTGTTGAGGAGACGTGAGGGCTCAGTTCCTGTTGAATTTTTCCAAGACTGTCGAGTTGGTGTGTTCAAACAGCCACTGCTGGGTAAGAGAAGAGGGGTTACAGGTGTTCATGAAGATCCGGTGGTCACTTTCGCTGCAGTCCATGCAACTGCCGCTGACGGGGTGGTATAGGGTCTTGTCCTAGGAGAGAGAGAGGCAATCAGCCAGGCGGCGCTGGGGACACGCCACAGTACCAGCAGTGCGGCCTCGAGCCGCTCGGGGCTGGCCCACCACTCACCCACCCGCAGGCTCGCCTGCTCTGCCCTCCCTTGCCCTGCCCACCCGGCCACCTGAGCCCTGTGGAGGGCTGCGGGCCCAAGTGAAGCGGCCACTTCCAGCCGGGCCCTAAGCACGCTCGTCTCTGGTCAATTTTCATTGGCTCTCATAGTGTTTTGTGTGTGTGTGTGTGTATGTGTGTTTATGGACTCAGTTGCCAACATTTAAGATCCTACAGATTTCATATAAAAATCTGGATTTCTGACTTCTCTCGAATGACTGAGAAGTTGGGGATGGCGGGCGTGCCGTGGTACAAACGCGAGAGCGAGTGGGCTCTGCAGGGGGAAGGACGGAGGCAAGCGTGTTTAGCTGCCTGCCTGTCTTTTTTAAAGCCTAGCCGGTTGCCCGGCTCCGCCCACACAGCTGGCCTTACTTTGCGGTACTTCCACAGCTGGTTGCCCTTCATGCTGTGGCAGTCATAGAGGGTGACCGGGCTGCTGTTGGAGATGGCGTCAAAGCAGAACTTCTTGGTGTGCTGGGGGTCTCCAGGCCGGATGTCCTCTCTCCAGGTGAAGGTGAACACCTGGACATACAGGGACCCCGTCACAGGGAAGCAAAACCGGGGGACTTTCTCTTTTTTGGAGCGATAGAAAACGTTCAACGTAGATATCCAGAAAACAGTACTGACCACACCTGTTCCAATCACCCAGCTTCAACAGTTAGCACTCACGGTGGATCTTGTTACAGCTGTACCCCCACCACGACCCTCCCCCAACATTGTTCTGAAGCAAATAATAGACCTCACATCATGTAAGGTGTAAAGACTTCACAAAAGTGCCATTATAGCAATAGAAAGTTACCAAGGTCATCAAGTAGCGAGAGTTCAAGGGCTCTTGCCTTGTTTCTTTTCACAGTTTGAATCAGGATTCAAACCAGGCTCACATATTGCATTTGGCTGAGACTTTTTTCCCCCCAGCAGCTTTATTGAAGACTAACTGGCATACCATAGATTGCACATGTCGGAAGTGCACAATTTGATAGGTCTGACTTGTTTATAGCTGTGAAACCACCACCATCATCAAGGTTATGAATATATCCATCACCCCAAAAGTGTCCTCACTTCCTCTGGGGTCTCTTGCTCTTTTCCCTCCTCATTCCCCATGCCTCTGGGCAACCACTCCTCTGTTTTCCATCACTAGAGATTAGTTTGCAAGTTCTAGAATTTTAAATAAAAGGAATCCTATGGTATGTATTTTTTCCCTTTAATTAGCATATAATATATTGTTTCAGGACTATAGGTCTGTGATTCATCAGGCTTACACAATTCACAGCACTTACCGTAGCATATACCCTCCCCAGTGTCCCCCACCCCATCCCCCCCACCCCACTGCAATCCAGCAACCCTGTTTGTTTCCTGAGATTAAGAGTCTCTTACGGTTTGTCTCCCTCTGTGGTTTTGTCTTGTTTCATTTTTCCTCTGTGTTCCCCTATGATCCTGTCTTGTTTCTCAAATTCCTCACATCAGTGAGATCATATGATAATTGTCTTTCTCTGATTGATTTATTTCACTTAGCATAATACCCTCTAGTTCCATCCATGTCATTGCAAATGGCAAGATTTCAATTTTTTGATGACTGCATAATATTCCATCACATATATATACACCACATCTTCTTTATCCATTCATCTTTCAATGGACATCTAAGTTCTTTCCATAGTTTGGCTATTGTGGACATTGCTCCTATAAACATTGGGGTGCACATCCAAAGTGCCCCTTTGGATCACTACATTTGTATCTTTGTGGTAAATACCCAGTAGTGCAATTGCTGGGTCACAATGTAGCTCTATTTTCAACTTTTTGAGGAACCTCCATATTGTTTTCCAGAGGGGCCGCACCAGCTTGCATTTCCACCAACAGTGTAGGAGGGGTCCCCTTTCTCTTCATCCTGTCATTTCCTGACTTGTTAATTTTAGCCATTCTGTCTGGTAGTGAGGTGGTATCTCACTGTGGTTTTGATTTGTATTTACTTGATGCCGAGTGATGTTGAGCACTTTTTCATGTGTCTTGTTGGCCATTTGGATGTCTTCTTTGCAGAAATGTCTGTTCATGTCTTCTGCTCAGTTCTTGATTGGATTATTTGTTCTTTGGGTGTTGAGTTTGAGAAGTTCTTTATAGATTTTGGATACTAGCCCTTTATCTGATATGTCATTTGCAAATATCTTCTCCCATTCTGCCTGTTGTCTTTTGGTTTTGCTGACTGTTTCCTTTGCCGTGTAATGGCTTTTTACCTTGATGAAGTCCCAACAGTTCATTTTTGCCCTTGCTTCCCTTGCCTTTGGTGATGCGTCTAGGAAGAAGTTGATGCAGCCAAGGTCGGAGATGTTGCTGCTTGTGTTTTCAAGGATTTTGATGGATTCCTTTCTCACGTTTAGGTCTTTCATTCATTTTGAGTCTATTTTTGGGTGTGGTGTAAGGAAACGGTCCAGTTTTATCCTGCATGTGGTTGTCCAATTTTCCCAACACCATTTATTCCTGCTTTGTTGAAGATTAGTTGACCATAGAGTTGAGGGTCCATTTCTGGGTTCTCTATTCTGTTCCATTGATCTATGTGTCTGTTTTTGTGTCAATACCATGCTGGCTTGATGATTATAGCTTTGTAATAGAGCTTGAAGTCTGGAATTGTGATGCCGCCAGCTTTAGTTTTCTTTTTCAACATTCCTCTGGCTATTCCAGGTCTTTTCTAATTCCATACAAATTTTAGGATTATTTGTTCCATTTCTTTGAAAAAAGTTGATGGTATTTTGATAGGGATTGCATTAAATGTGTAGATTGCTCTAGGTAGCATAGACATTTTCACAATATTTGTTCTTCCAATCCATGAGCATGGAATGCTTTTCCATTTCTTTGTGACTTCCTCAATTTTTTTCATGAGTATCCTATAGTTTTCTGAGTACAGATTCTTTGCCTCTTTGATTAGATTTATTCCTAGATTATCTTATGGTCTTGGGTGCAACCATAAACGGGGGCAAACCCTTAATTTCTCTTCTGTCTTGCTGTTGGTGTATAGAAATACAACTGATTTCTGTGTGTTGATTTTCTATGCTGACACTTTACTGGATTCCTGTATGAGTTCTAGCAGTTTTGGGGTGGCGTCTTTTGGGTTTTCCACAGAGTATCATGTCATCTGCTAAGAGTGAGAGTTTGACTTTTTCTTTGCCAATTCGAATGCCTTTTATTTCTTTTTGTTGTCTTGCTGAGGCTAGGATTTCTAGTACTATGTTGAATAGCAGTGGTGATAGTGGACAGCCCTGTCATGTTCATGACCTTAAGGGAAAAGCTCTCAGTTTTTCCCCATTGAGAATATATTCGCTGTGGATTTTTCATAGATGGCATAGATGCTGTACTTTGTCAAATGCTTTTTCTGCATCTATTGAGAGTACCATAAGGTTCTTGTTCTTTCTTTTATTAATGTATTGTATCACATTGGTTAATTTGTGGATGTTGAACCCACCTTGCAGCCTAGGACTACAGTATGTATTTTTTGGTCTGATTTCTTCCACTCAACGTCATTTTGTTATGATAGCATTTATCAGTAGTCTGTTCCTTGCCATTACTAAGTAGTCTTTCACTGCAACATACTCCTTTTACCTGTTCTTAGACATCCAGGTGGCTCTCAGTTTTTGGTTACTACAAATAAAGTGGCTATGAACATCTGTGTATAATTCACTGTATAGACATATACCTTCTTTTCTCTTGGACAAATATCTCAAGAGCGGTATGGCTGGATCATACGATAGATGAATGTTTAACTAAGAAACTACCAAACTCTTTTCTAAAGTGCTTGTACCATTTACATTTCAACCAGCAGTGTATTCTTCCAGTTCCTCTACATTCTTGCCAACCCTTGGTATGGTCAGTTTTCTGAATTTTAATTTCCATTTTTCCAATGTAGTTAAGCATTTTTAATGTGTTTATTTGCTACTAATATACCTTCTTTGCGAAAGTGTCTGGACAAATCTTTTGCCCATTTTTCAACTGGATTGCTTTCTTATTGAGCTTTGAGAGTTTTATATATTCTGGATCCAAGTTCTTTATCAGATACATGTTTTCTAAACATCTCCTCCCAGTCTGTGGCTTGCCCATTTTCTCAACAGTGTCTTTTAAAGAACAGAAGTTTTGTTTTTTTTTAAGAAGTCCAATTTTTCAATGTTTTTCTTTTATGGATTGTGCTTGTGGTGTTTTATCTTAAGAAATCATTGCTTTATCCAACAAACACTTTTGCCTCTGTTTTCTTCTAAAAGGTTTTAGGTTTTAAGTCAATGCATCATTGTGAGTTAATTTTTCTCATATAATATAAGGTATGTATTGAAGAATTTTTGGGGCTTATCCAATTGGGATATCTTGGGATAATCCAAGAATTGGGGTATCCAATTGTTTCAGCACCATTTGTTGAAAAGACTATCTTTTCTCCACCGAACTGCCTTTAAACATTGGCAAAAATTGATTGTCCATATACATGTGGGGCTATTTTTGATCTCTTGATTCTGTTCTGTTGATCTTTCTTTATGTCAATACCACACTGTCTTGATTACTGACAGTTTATAATATATCTTGAAATCAGGCAGGGTGCATCCTTTAACTTTGGGCTTCTTTTTGCAAGTTGTTTTGGCTATTCTAGGTCCTGTCCGTTTCCGTAGGAATTTTACAATCAGCTTTTCATTTTCTGTAAGAAAAGCCTGCTAAGATGATAGGATTGTGATGAACTCACACAGTGGCGCTGGGAGTGCTGAGTCTCCCAACCTTCCAAATGGCACAGATTTCCACTTATTTAGGACTTCTCTCATTTCTACCAAAAATGATCTGTTGTTTTCAGTGTATACAGGTCTTTTGTCAGTGAAAGAACTGAGGATTTCATATTTTTTTTGTTCTAATAAGTGCTTGTTTTTAATTTTAATTTCTGATTCTTCATTATTCATATACGGAAGTACAATTGATTTTTGTATCTTACAACTTCGATAAGTTCATTTATTAGTTCTGGTAGTTTCTCTGTAGATTCAATTGAATTTTCCACAAAGATGATCATAGAGTCTGCAAATAAACATTGTTTTCCTTCTTTGCCCACCTGCAGAACTTTTCTTTTTCTTGCCACAGGTTAGAACCTTTAGTACAGTTCAAACAGAAATGGTAAGGTTGGAATCCCTTTCTTGTTCCTGATCTTAGGGGTAAAGCATTCATATTTTCACCATTACATACAGTGTTAGCTACAGGCTTTTTATAGATAATCTTGATCAAGTTGAGGAAGTTTCCTTTTATTCTTGGTTTGCCGAGGTTTTTTTCATTCAGGAATGAATGTTGGATTTTGTCAAATGCTTTTTCTGGGTAAAGGTGATTATATGTTTTTTCTTTTTTACTTAACATGGTGAACCTATTAATTTTCTTTTCCTTTTCTTTCTTTTTTTTTTTTTTAAAGATTTTATTCATTTATTTGTCAGAGAGAGAGAGAGAGAGAGAGAGAAAGTGCACAAGCAGGAGGAATGACAGAGGGAGAAGCAGGGCTTGATCCCAGGGTCCTGGGATCATGACCTGAGCCGAAAGCTGACGTTTAACCAACCGAGCCACCAAGGCATCCCAACTTTCTAATATTAAACCCATCATACATTCCAGGGATAAATTACACTTGGTCATAGTGGATTATCTTTTTATATACTGCTGGATAGGATTTTTTAAAATTTTGTTTTAGAATTTTTGCATCTATGTGCATGAGGGATACTGGTCTGCAATTTTCTTATAATGTCTTAGTCTGGTTTTGCTATTTAGGTAATGCTGGCCTCACCAAATAAGTTGGGAAGTATTCCTTCCTTCTCTGGAAAAGTTTCTGTGGAGTTGGTAACATATCTTCTTTAAGTGTTTTGTAGAATTCACCAGTGAATCCATGTGGGCCTGGATTTTTCTTTGATGGAAGATTTTCAGTTGCAATGTGTCTCTTGAATAGAATCCTGTTGTTTTCCAGTTGGGCTGATGAGAGCGGGCATCATCCCTGGCCCTGTGTGAGCACTGGGCATGCCTCCCTCAGTACTCTATCAAATGTCCAAGGGGGACTTGGTAAATCCCACAAGTTCTCTCTGTGTCTGGTGCTCTCCTCATTCGTTATTCAATTTCCTGAATTCTAGCCACACTGGTCTCCAACACTCTCAGCTCTGTATCCCCAGCTAAAAAATCTTCTTGGCTCCCCTGGGTCCTCCTTGACCTGTGGCCTGGAGACTCTCTCAAGGAAGGACTGGGACAGCCGTAGGGCTTACCTTATTTGCTTGCTATCCTTTGAGGATAACTGTCCTCCACTGGCTGATGTCTGCTCTCTTGAAAACAGCTTTCCACATATTTTGTCTGTTTTTCAGTTGTTTCTGGTAGGAGGGTAAAGCCAGTCCCCATTACTCCACTCCACCTTGGCCAGAAGTGGACACAATGGTGGCAAAGGAGTGGTACCGGCAGCTCCTGCCTCCTGATGGTTTGTTTCCCAGGCCCTTTGGAACTTAGGGGCTACATTTTAGATTCACAATTCGCCCTTTACAGGCTCACTACAGTTCTTCGCTCAGGGTGGTTGAGAGCCCTGGGGATATAGATCGCACTGGGGCAACTGCTTCCCATAGAAGCATGGGGCCACCATGCTTCCCATCTCAGAGTGGGGAGGCTGGCACAGCCACACCCCAGACGCCATTTTGTTGCTGTTTGCGGGAATCCTCAGGTGTTAATGTGGACTCTCTGCCACACAGTGAGGCTCTTGTAGGCTGAGCAACTTGGGCACATTCTATCCAGGCCCTGTGCTGTTCCTGGTCTCTTTTAGGGTCCTAGGGTGGGGTGGGTGTGGGGAGCAGTCACATGCTGCCTTGGCAAACTCAGGAGAATCCGTGAAGGAGAGCCACTTCTAATAAGAGTTGTTATCAAGAAAGGAGGAGGGAGAGCAACAAGGATTTCCGAGGGAGGAGCAGACACGGTCAGGCTGGGCACTGTGCCCATCTGAGAGGCAGTGCTGTTCCTTCTCAGCACGCATGCCATTCACCCCTCCTGAGTTCTGTTTTTGTAGAGGACCCACAATGTAGGCTTCTATCTGTGTGCACTTCCAAAATGCCAGAAAACCCATAGTAAGGAGACTATAAAAATGTACCCGTGAAGCAAGATTCAGGGGATGTGGTGTGATTCGGGGTTAGTTGCTTGGAGGAGGGGACCACGGAAAGCTAAATGCAGTTTCTTGAGAGTGGTGCCTTTTCCTGCACTGCTGGCTTGCACTCTTCATTCTTCTGATAACCTTGGGCATGATCTCCCGGGGAGGGATCCGGGCACCCTTTTCACTCTCCTCCGCATCCTTTGGGTGAGGCTGACCACACCCCAGGCTCCAGGACCTGGAGCTCGTGACCTGGGCCTAATCAACAGGAGGACTCATCACATCCCTATTGTAACTGGCTCAGGAAAGCCAATATGTGAGTGCCCCAGGGCTTTTCCAGAACTCTGGAAAGGGACATGCTTTTTCACAGAGGGACTGGAAGGCTTTGCTGCTGGCGGTCCCATCTGCTACTACCTGGGAAGAGCCAGGTGAAGGACAAAGCCCGTGGAGAGGAAGCAGGGTTGAGACCCTGGAGGGGTCCCCCTGAACATCATGTAAGCTTTTCAGTGACATGAGCCAGTATGTTCTCCTTTTTGTTGAAGGCCATTTGGGCTGAGTGTCTGTCAAGTGCAACTAACAAACCAGATTGGTGATTTTATTGCAATGTGAAGGATTCCTCTTTCCAAAGTGTTCAGGAAGCTCTCATAACTCATCCCCTGGGCTAACTTTTGTCCGTCATCATTGACCCATGGCTTCTCTCTCCCCCAACCCTGACCACATGAGTGTTCCAGGCCGCATACGGCACAGTGGAACTGGCTGCTGGGTCCCTGAGGAGTGGCCCTCACCTGCATGTTGTTCCAGGCAGCCTCCCCGCGGCCCCGGACGCAGCTCTCCAGCCTCAGTGGGGAGCCCAGGGCCCCGTGCTTTGTGTCGGCACACAGCCCCGTGCCCACATTGTGGATCTGAAAGAGACAGGAGGAAAGAGGGGACCAGTGAGCACTTTGAGATACCCCCTGGGACCATGCTGGGTGGGACGAGGGAACCCAACAGGGACATCAGATGGAGAAAGCTCTGCACAGTCTTAAAAAGCTTGGCCTGGGCTGGGGGAAGTGCCCTGTGTCTCAGTAATGGAATACTCAGCCCACAGAGAGGCACTCCTCCAGGCCTGCTGTGTCTTAGAGCACGAAGTCACAGGGTGGTGGGGGAGGGGGGCCAAAAGGTGGTGGGGGGTGGCATTCAAAGGACTCCCTGGCTCCCCTCCCAGAGAATTTGACCCACTAGGTCCAGGAACCGAATTTGATTCCCATTCCAGGTGATCCAGGGACCATCCCTTGAAAACCACTCTAGAAAAGGACATGATACCTTTGCTGTAGGGTCCTGGACTCTGCCTTTTAGAGCAGGTGAATGGCAAAATGTTCTCAACCCCGAGAGCACCAGGAGCTGCGGTGAGCCGCGTGTGGTGTGCCGGGAGGAGCACTGGGCTGGGAGCGGCTCCGGCTGGGAGCGAGGAGCGGCCTCACCAGCTCATGGACACCGTGGAGGTGCCGCATCCTCGAGCTCTTGCCTCACAGAAGCACTCCGATTTTGACGGAGGGTTTGGAGGTGTGGTGGCCGTGAAGACGCGCCAGTCAGTTATCCTGTCGCAGGGAGTCTGACTGCCCAGCGGCCGTGGTCTGAATCCACTGCGTCTGAGTGGAGGCCATGCTTCCCGGGGGGCTGCTTCTAGCCAGCGTCTGAGGGCGGCGGGGGGGACCCCAGCAGGCCTGTTCCTGGCGGATCCAGGCCCCTGTGATCCGGCTCAGGGACTTCCTTAGAACTTCCTTGCAAAGTGCGACTCCTCCCAGCCCAGCTTCCTCCCCTCGCCCCCTCCCAGAGGGCAGACCAGCCCTGCACTGAATCTCCCAGCCTCTTCTGGCTCCCTTCTCGTTTCTTCTCTCAGGTGTTCCCCCCCCCCCTAAGTCTTTTGGTGTCTGTTTCTCAGAGGACTGGACCTAACACAGGGGAGAAAGCCCAGAAACTGGCAAAGAAATGAAGAGCTTCATGAGGGAAGTCAGCATGACCCGTCCTCTAGAGTATCTGTGCAGGTATGGGGTAGGGCTGGCCAGACGGCTGAGTGAGGAAATGTCCCGAGCAGGTCATACCTGGTGTTTCTGCTGGCCCAAATGCATCTGTCCTTCCGCTGGTAAAACACCCTGATTTTCTATGGGGCCATCGCTCCTTGCCCACCCTGCGGCCTGTCAGAGTATCTGTCCTACCCCTGCTTGTCCCCTTCCTCCAGTGGCCACAGGGATCACTGCAGACCAAAATAAGACCTTTGCTGGCTTTACTGGGAAGAAGGCATATATTTTTTGCTGACTGGCCAAGCTGAGGGTTTGTCAGCTTCGAGCTTCTGCAAACCATCTTGCTACCCTTAGTGTGAGACTAACACAAAAGGAAGCAGAGGTAAACAGGAGAAAAAGAAACTGACATCATTTGAGCCCCTGGATCCAGGTGTGTCTGAAGCCACAGCTACCCAACGTTTCTATGAGAATTAATAAATTTCTCTTTTCACTTTAAATTGGACTTCCATCACCTACAAGTGAAGGAGATCCAACTCTTATGCTCCTTGTCCCCAAGCCTCAATATATCCATCTATCAGGGAGTTCATCCTCTCAGCTCAGAGACCCAAGAGCCAGAATCTGGTGATGGAGTGCTTCTCTCCCTAGAAGATGCTTCTCTCCCTCTCTCTCCCCTGCCTTCCCTAGCAGGACTGGCTTCATCAGTGTGTGACATGGGCAACGGCCCAGGGCCCCTCAGTCAGAAGGGCCTGCCATTGGTTTAAAGTTCTGCTATCATTGTCTTAAAATTTTTTTTTTAAAGATTTATTTATTTGTTTTAGAGGCAGGGAGGAGCAGAGAGAGAGAGTGACAGAGAGAGAGAGTGTCTCAAGCAGACTCTGCACTGAGCACAGAGCCCAACTCAGGGCTCTCTCTTAGAACCCCAAGATCACCACCTGAGCCGAAACCAAGAGTCACTCAACCGATTGAGCCACCCAGGTGTCCCATCCTTGTCTTAAGATTTTTAGTAATTTGATCTTTGAATCTGTAAGTGAAATCTGAGAGGATAATGGAGCACGCCTGTGAGAAGCAGAGATGCTGACGTGCCACACGGGCATCACTGTACCTTCCTTCTGGGTTTGCATACAGCATCTGCGATGCCCCCAAGCACGGGATCCCAGGGGTCCCGCATACACGGCAGTTCGGCAAGACTCAAGTTATGGCTATGACTAAGTGGGGTGCTGGTAGGTCTGAAGGACACACTTTCCTTTCCAACCAGGACTAGACTGCACAAAGGAGGGCCACGACATTCTGGGCAGAGGGCTCTATCCTATCCTCTTACTTGTGTTATTGCCCTGGGACCAGCCACCACTTCCCTCACCAGCAGCAGATAACCGCACAGAAGGAAGAATAGGACAGCCCACAGTTCGCTTTCCTTCCACCCTTCCCCACCAGCAAGCTGCAGGGAGAGCGTCTTGGTAGAAAGGATGCATTATCAACAAGTGAAATAAGATCAGCTGAGTCAGTTTCGTGCAGGGTTTGCACTGTTCTGGTAAGAAATACATATGCACGTACAAGCGTTGAAATACAGATTATGAAATTTCACCCATCTGGCACCTAAGTTAAATGCTCTTCTGTTTGCATTCAAAACTGGCATTGCAGAGTAGAAGATGAATGGTAAAATTTCTGCTAATAATTTAAGGTTTTAATGTTTCATTACTTAGAACATTCAGTAGCAAATAAAACCCCCCCAGCACAAGGCTAGAGAGGATCGGAAGAGCTCCATCTGCTTCTTGCACTGGGTCCCACTTATGTAGCTGGCCAGGTCCTCCGGACTCACCTCTCCCCAAGCCGCGGCCGGGGGCTCCACGGGCGGGTAGAATTTGGGCAGGTCCCAGGCGATCTTGGTCATAAACCACTTGAAACTCTTGCAGTTAAGGGAGCTGCGCAGCTTCTTCTGGGCGGCGACGTCCCCAGCGGAGAGGTGGCGGTACTCGGGCCGGCGCTGGTAAATGTGCTCCGCGTACTCGTCCATCCACACTTCCGCCACTCGCTTCAGGTTCTGGAGGGCAACAGGCAGGTTGAAGGGTCAGGCCCTCTGAGCCGCCGAGGCCAGGGGGTGGGATGGGGCGAGGGTCCTGTAAGTGGGGGTTAATCCTCATCTTATGTTGCATCAAAGACCCTAGCCCCACCATGCTTTTAAAGCCTCCGTATTTACTCATGCATGGTTTTAGGACTCCACAATTTCTGGCTGACTAGAAGACGGCTGGTGTCTTACCCGTCCATTTTCCACCCCCTTTTTCTTTTTTTTGCTCAGTCAAGAATTTATGATTTTATTTTTCTTCTGACAGTTTCTACTTTATTTTTTTTAAACTTTTTTAGTTTTCCAGTTTTCCAGGATTCATTGTTCATGTACCACACCCAGTGCTCCATGCAATATGTGCCCTCCTCAATACCCACCACCAGGCTCACCCAACCCCCTCCCCTCCAAAACCCTTAGGTTGTTTATTAGAGTCCATAGTGTCTCATGCTTCGTCTCCCCCGTAATTTCTCCCAATTCACCCTTCCCTTCCTCCTCCCAATGTCCTCCATCTTTTTCCTTATGTTCCACACATAAGTGGAACCATATGATAATTGACTCTCTCTGCTCGACTTACTTCACTCAACATAATCTCTTCCAGTCCTGTCCATGTTGACATAAAAGTTGTCCACCCCCTTATTCTGTCTCCTCTGCCTCATTCTCCTCTCATGTGTCTTCAGGAAAATGTACATGAGCCAGCCTAATGGGGGCCCAGCCATAGGCATAGGGATTGGTCAGCAGTGAGCACGTGACCCACACTGAGCCAATCAGAATCAAGAGGCGTCAGCCTTGGCGATTTTACTGGAACTATAGGGAAGAATTGCTGTTTCTGCTTGGGATGCTGGGTAAGATCTGATGCGTGAGTCGGAGGCGGGAGCTGCTGGGCCATAGGGAAAACCAGACCAACGCTGAATGAATGAAGCAGAGCTGAGTTGAGGCCTAGATGAAGAACACATTCTTCCTTTTAGTACCTGAACCCAGCTGTGCCTGAAGTGAGCACTATCCAGGAACTTTCCATTCACAGAAGTCGGTAAATTCCTTTTCTGCTTATGCCAATGTGGGTTGGGTTTCTGTCATTTTCTACTGAGTGCTGACCAAGTTGCCTTGTGGAAGCAAATTATAATTTGCAACCAAAAGGTTGAAGCAGCTGAGATTTTAAATAATCCTTTGAGGTGCAAAAGTTGCTGCTACTCTGGTTATGAAACACAAGGATAATCAATAAAAAAAATGACAAACATATATTGGCAAGTAGAGGCAGCAGGCAGGAAAACAACCTGTTTGTGAGTAGATTTGGAGATAGAGAAGTGAATTGTTGCGTGTAACTGGGAGGAAGAGTCCTCATTCCACCTGTAGTTATCTATACCACCTGCTGAGAACTGCAGACCCTGGTTCTGGAAGAGCACAGCTTCAGGGTTCAGGCGAAATTGTCTGCTCCCCAACATCTCCCTTCCTTTCCTGGCTGTCGTCAGAAATATGCCCTCCAACTCAACATTCAACCCTCCAGGCTTTATCTCTATCAATAAGGCCCCACACCCCTGGCCACCTCCACTGCAATCCAAATTTTCTTCTGAAGGGTAAAAGGGAGCTAGCATTTTAAGCTGTATCAGTCATTCACACCTTAGTGTAAATGACTGCTCCAGAAGCAGGAGGTAAGGCGGGGGTCAATAAGTATTTTTTGTAAAGGGTGAGACTGTAAATATTTGAGGCTTTGCAGACCATATGGTCTCAACTCTGAAGTAGCTACAAAGGAGCCCTACACATTATGTAAATGAGCAGGTGTGGTTGTATTCCAATAAAACTTTATGGACATTGAAATTTGATTTTCACGTATTACAAAATATTCTTATTTCATTTTTTCACCCTGTTTAAAAATGTAAAATCATTCTTAGCTCATGGGCCACACGAAAACAGTTTGCTGACTCCTGAGCAACGAGGAAGGAAGCCACAGGAGGGGGGGCCCCATGCCAAAGGCAAAAATTCACCAACTCCTCCATTTTGCTGACTCGAGTTTGGGACTAAGAAGCCAGGAAATTTCCTTGCAAATGCCTCATTCTTTCTTAGCGCTGAAGAGACTGACAGTGGATTAGAAACAGTTACAGAACAGTGCCAAATCTGCCAGACTCCTGCACAGCAAAGGCTAGGCTTAATTTAAAACTCTGCCCTGAGGAAGCTGAAAGCCTAAAAAAGCTTGCATACCTGAAGACTCCTTTTTCCAGTCTGCCCGCCCAGGTCCTTTGGCACATTAATTTGCTCGTGCCACAGGGAGGATGAGGAACTACTATAGTTTTCCCTCCAACCACAGGCTAAAGTAGCCAGTCTGACCAAGGAGAGGTGCCCAGATACACCAGTGCAATTATAAAAGGATCAAATCACATAATATTTTCATTTTAATTGATCTTTAAATTATTATTTTAATGAATATTGCACTTTCTAGACACGCCTCTCCCAGATCTTGAACTTTTGTACAACTGACTGTTTGGATCAAAGTAAAGGACTCTGCATTTACTTCTATTACATCTCCCCTTGCTAGAGTCACACAAAGGGCTCTGGGCTTTGAGGAGGCTGAGTGCTCCTCTCATCCCTCCCCCTGACACCTCCCTGGTTCTGGGTCCCAGTCCTGTTAGAAGCCCCTCTGCTCTTCCTGTGTGTGCATTACAGAGGTTGCCCAGTCCTTGGAATGGAATAAGAGGCCTTTTTTTTTTTTTTTGCAAGTTTGTTACTGCCTTCCCTGAGATCCCTTTCCCAGGGGGCAGAGACAAGAAGGATTTTAGTAAATTTAGTAAACAAACTAAGACCAGCTACTTGTTCTTGGGGCAGGTGAGCTGCTGGTTAGCTCATCCTTCTTGAATTGCCACTTTACTGCTCTCTAACTGTTTGTCCTTCCGGAATCTGACAACTTGAGTAAGACTGCAGTTTTTCTCTTTATGTGGCTCTTTTAGGACTTTTAGAGGACCTCTCCTCAAATCTATCAAAACGATCTTCTAGGAGATAATGCTCTAGAAGGATCTGGCTGTTAAAACAAGAAGCAAACGTTTACAATGTGATCTGCAACTCAACGAGGGTAGTTAGATACTGTGATAAAAATTCAGGGGGCTTGATTCAGGCATTTTTGCGGTCCTGTAAACTGACGTGGGGTGCCCCTTCTGATTTTAACTGGTTTAAAGTCACCAGGAGACTGATGTGATACAGAGAGTCGAAAAAGAAGTTAAAATAAACACAGAATTCAGAGAAAACATTTAAATAAACTTCCCAGTTTTGTTAACAGATGGTGACATTAACACTAACAACAGCAGCCACTGTTTAAGGGAGGGTTGCTCTGTGCCAGGCACCGGTCAGGCTTAAGTGGGTTTGAATTCTAGTTAATGTCTCCACATTTCACTTTCCTCATCTCTCAATCGGGGATTAAAAGCACAGGAGAATTAAGTTCGATAAATACGTAAGAAGCTTTGCATGATGTCTAGCTCACAGGAAGTTTTTATGTGTTACTACAGTTAGCTGTTACCCACTGAATTCATCTATGGTTCAGTAAACAGGAGGTCGTGGTGCCTTTTAATCAAGTGGATCTTATAAATGACGAGGTAAGAAAAGGCTGCTTGGGAAAAAATGATCCTGCTCAGGGCTCAGATGTGTCCGAACGGCCCCACCACTCCCCGTAGCTGCGAGTCGCGCACGCTCTTGGGCTTACGGAGTGACTGCACTGTTTTCCCGTCTGGCATCTTTGTCTGGGCTTGCCCGCGGGATCTCAGAGAAAACGTGATCCCCCAATCTCTGGCTGAATCTAGAACCGGCCCCGCCCCCGCGTCGGATGGGCTGTCCAAAAGCGCCGAGGGCCGGGGAGGCGCTCGTCGGAATCTTCCACCACTAGAGGGCACTGCTGGCTCTCTTTTTCTTCAACGCGAGCCCCAAAGTAGCCCCTGCCGCCTCTGCAGCATAGCTTCACCCGCGGATGGAGCCTTGGGGTCCCGCTGCCTGGTGGAGCCGCCGGCTCTTCCTGACCCGGCCTACAGTTTTGCACCGCATCGACTGTCAGGTGACACAGGAGGGGGAGGAGGCGGCCGGGCAGAAGAAGGCTGTCTGGACCGATGCCCAACAGGCTCTGGCGGGGGTCTCTGTTGGGAGGGGTCTCCACCAGGGATAGCTGTGTGGGTTACCTGGTTACCTTTCCAGCTTCCCACAAACCTCTCTACAGCCCTCTTCACCTTCTGGGGACCCTCCCGCCCCATTTTTCTTTTGTGGCCACCTTGTTGTTTTTCTCAAAACACTTCATATTTTAAAATTTAAGGTTCAGGGTAAGATCATTAATACAAAAAAACCAAAAACAACCCCAAAACAAGCCTCTGGCTAACACAGTTCTATGTGTAGCCAGTGGCCAATTTAATTCAAGCAATGATTAATACAAACCATTTTAAGGTAATGAAATAGTTTGACACACACAATTTTTGGCAGTGAAAGTGGGGGAGGGGGTGGAGAGAAGAGAAAGACACTGACATTTATTAGACACCCTCCTGCTGGGAACTTTTAAGTGCCTTGCCTCTGGCTTTCTCCAACACACCACCCCACCTGTATTAATATTTATCTAACAGGTTTCCTTAAATCACTCCTGATCTAACTTTGCACCTACTTCAGCTTTATCCTAAGTAATATCTGGAAAAATCACAGGTTTGCTACACAAATACATATTAATTTCTAATGCACATTACTTTAAACACATGTAAATAAAAATGTTCCTATGTCTGGCTCCTAAAATCATCTTGTCTGTCACAGTTGGGGAAACTGTGCCATCTCCTTAATTCTCTGGCAATGCTAAGAGTTGTGAAAAATTAGCTTCCCTTGAACAAAAGAGGAAACACAGGCTCAGAGGAGTTAAGCAACCCTCTCAAGGTCACCACGCGAATGCGTGGTTAAGCAAGGCTTTAAGTAAGGGGTGGGGGGTGGCACGCACATCCTCACACCTGAGTCACTTGGCCTGGAGTCCCAGATGTCTCAGGAGGTCTCTGCTGTGCTGATGGGCGCAACCCCTCCCCCTCCAGAGAAGTCACTGCCTTACCCGGGCCAGGCTGACGCCGGCAGGAACTTTGTAGGGGACGTACTTCCTGTAGATATGGCCCACCCTGGAGCAGGGGATATCCTCCATGCGACCCCCACACATCCACACCTGCAGGGCGGGAAGGGACAGAGAAGACATTATTTCGGCCTCTCATTCACCATTGCCCCCAAACACCACCGTCCCCTCCTCCCATGCAGTCACTGAAAGCATGGGCTTGGAGGATCTACTAAAGCCCGCATTCACAGAGTGAGGAGGAAAACACACTAGTAACAACAGCAGTTTTAAGTAGCTGACGGCGCTGAGTGCTTCCTCATTCGCTGTGGTACAGGCTCTCCGTGCACAACCGCATCGAAGCCTCATCAGAAACCCTACAAAGTGGGTAGTAGCGGAGCTCCATTTTACAGAAGAAAAAACCAAGGATCAGAGAAGCTAAGCGGCTTGTCTGAGGTCACAAGGTGAGCGAGCGGCGGAACCAGAATTTAAATCCAGCTTCACCTGACTCCAGAGTGCGAGCTCCAAGCAAGTGCAGATGCGTCGAGAGCTGTGTTGAGAATTCCAAGGTGGCAATAGGGGCTCAGTGGGAAAACTTTGGGGATTGCTTTGTGATGTCTGCCCCAGGTATGAGGGAGGGATGGCATATGGGCTCTGTATTTTCACTGACTGTGGCATCAGGTTCTGGAGTCTCCTCTGGGATCTGTAAGCCTCCTGCTGGGTCGTCTTGAGCAGAGGCAGCAGCCTCCCTGGCCTGACATCTCTGAAGTCCGGCTTCCTAAGCCCTGCAGCTGGTAGCACTGCAGAGGGGAATCCCTGAGTTTCTCCTTGGGTTTCCCTACAGGGCATCACCAAGAGCTCCTGGTCGTCTGATGGCAATTTGGGAATTCTTCTTAAGTATCCTGACTCACAGCCCCTGTGGGGGCCCAGGCTAAACGGACCCCCCTCAGCAGTCCTGGGTTCAAATCCTAGCTCAGCCACTCACTGGGTTTGTGACTTAACTTCTCTGAGACTCAGTTTGCTCATCTGTAGAGGATGAGATCTCACATGTGAAGGGCTTAACACAAGGCCTGGCACACAGTCCCAGCAGTGACACGCACCACAATGATTCATTCAGACATTTGACTGGTACGTATGGGGTGTCTGCTATGTGCCAAGCGCTGTGCTGGGCACACCAACAGTGGTGACTGTGCCCAGGCCCTTGCTCTCCTGGAGGGTGAGTGTGGTGCCCAGCTCCAGGATGGCCCCCCGGTGAGCCTCGCCTTCTGGTATTTGCACCTTTAGGAGGTTCTCTTCCAAATGTGAGGGTGGACCCATGTGACCAACAGGAAAGTGCAGAAATGATGGTCCTAGAAGACACCGTGGCTTGTGCCTTCCACCCTGTGACCACCTGCTTGGGGGCCCCCAGCAGCCATGCTGTGAGGACACTCAGGAGGCTCTGTGGAGAGGTCCCGGTGGTGAGCAGCCTTGGCCTCCTGCTCCTCGTGCCAACATATCAGCCATGTGAGCAAGCCTCTTAGAAAGGGATCCCCTAGTCCCCATCCAGCCTTCTTTTCCCCCCCAAATATGTTTATTTTTTCAGTGTTACAAGATTCATTGTTCATGCACCACACCCAGTGCTCCATGCAATACGTGCCCTCTTCAATACCCACCACCAGGCTCGCCCAACCCCCCACCCCCATCCAGCCTTCTGATGCCCGTGGTCCTGGCAGACACCTGGATTGTAGCCTCGTGACACTCCTCAAGCAGAGCTGTCCTGCTAAGCCACGCCAACTCCCTGAGCCACACAAAGCTCGCGATACCGCTTACTGCGGCTTTAGGGGGGCATTTTGGGGCTACTCTTTTCCTGCGGCAGTAGATAACCAATACAGAAAGGCAGTTCAGAGAGTGACGTGTGCGATGAGGGAGCCAAAGCGGGGCCAGACTCACCGTATGGACCTATGAGAGGTTCCCTGACACCGGTCAGGGAAATCCTCACTTCAAAGGGAATGTTCGATACGAGACTTAAATAATGGAAGATAAAAGTAACATAAAGGTCTGAGGGGTGAGAGAACAGGTGGAGAGAGGAGCAAGTGAAAAGGCCCTGAGGTAGGGCCAGCCTTGGCTTAATCACTGAACAAAGAAAGCCAGAGGCCTGGAGCAGGAGCAGAGATGGGAGGGGAGGTCAGAGAGGTGAGCAGGGACAATCATAAGGGTCTCACAGGGCAAAACAAGGAGTCTTCACCAAAAGTGTTCAGTGAGGGTGACAATATGATCCTATTTCTATTTTACCAAGATGACTCTGCCTATGGGGTGGAGAATGGGCTAGGGCGCAGGGTGGGCCTAGGAGGTTCTTGGAGATAGAAGTAATCATGCTTCAGTTTTGTGGATGCTGTAGTGACGGTAGGGCTCAGCTGTACTTGGGATACACACACACACACATATTGTATTATAATACATATACATATATATATAGAATAGGCTCCATGCCCCAGTGTGGAGCCCAGTGCAGAGCTTGAACTCATGACCCCGAGATTAAGACCTAAGCTGAGATCAAGAGTCAGTTCCCCAACTGACTGAGCTACCCAGGCGCCCCTCGGGACATTATTATTAATGTTATCACATGTTCTGTCATTTATGAATGGGGAACAGGAATGGGAACATCGGCAGCCCTGATTCTGTGCGAAAGAGTATTTTCCAGCTTGAATGTCTCCATAGGATATTGGGGATCTGGCTTCATGTCTTCATCAATTCACAGGCTCTAGAAGGGCTGCTTTTCCACCTCGGGCACCTGGGTGTCCTCAGTCCCTCACTGCCCTCCGCCAGCCACTGCCTCTAACCACCCCGGAGGTCCTGCATCCCAGGCTTCCTGCAAGGGGATGTGTATGCACGGGGCTGCAATTAGTGGAAGTGCCGCCTGGAGAAATGCAATTATAGCCTGATCTTGGGGGAGAGAAAAAAATGGAGCAAGTCAATAGAACAGAACATTGGTCTTGAGATAATGGGCTCCTGATGGTAGATTAATGTCAAGGCCAAGCCAAGAAGTTTATTTTCAAAGCAGGAGATATTGATCAGGCGCCAGCATCCCATAACAATAACTCTTCCTTTATACAAAATGACTGATGTGGAAGCGATGCTTTTGTCTGGCGGATATTGCCCAGCTCGCCGCTGGGCTGGCCCTGCCTTTGGGAGGCAGAGTGGCGTGGAGCAGGTGGGGGACACCTTACCCGGCTCTATTTTTGACCGTCTCCTGGAGAGCTGACTAGGCTGGCGTCCAGCTCCCCGGACTCCGTATTAAACTCGCATTAGCTAACGAGGATGCGTCTCCAGCTCTGCCTGGCAGGGAACCTTCCTTTATGTAGAGGATGATCAATCTCCAAATCCATCTCTTTGCTGTGACCTCTGGTTTCTTTGGCCCTGACCACGCTGGCCGTCAGCCTGAAGGTTCCTGAAGGACCGGGATGCCCTTGATCTACTGAGAGGTTTGAGCTATCCCAAACACCCGCAGACTCCCAGGATGTCCGGAGCCCAGAAGGAGTCCTGGTTTGGGAGGTGGGTTTACTCCTCAGCTTCCCAGCCCTGAACATGACCCACTGACAGCCACCTGAGAATGGGAGCTGCCTTCAGACACAGAGACCCTTGTTCCGCTGAAGCTGCTGCCAACCCGGAGTCCTCTGTGAGCACCCGAACAGCCTGAAAAGGGCCCGGCATACGGCGCACCCAAAGTCCCCCTAGCATCTTCCACAGGGGTCAGCGCCTCTGGGTGCTCGCTGGTTATCCGGCAGGATCTCCAGACTGGAGGGGACTCTGCCTTCAGGAGCACGACAAAAGCTGGAGGCCCAGAACGGTGTCATGACCCACCCTGGTGGGGTGCGGCCAGAGGTGGTCTCAGTCCCAGGTCCCGTGGTTCTGCTCATGGCCCTGCTCCCCCATCGGTGTACCGTTAGGGCCCTCTTCCCTCTTCCTTCACAGCCAAGGCGGCTGCCACTCACAACCCAGGACAGCCACGGCCCGGGGGCTCTGCGCACACACCCCTCCCCATTCCCAACTCCATCTTAGGCGGCTGTGTGGCTGGTACCAGGCTTCACCTGGGGGAACTCAGGTTCTCAGTCTCCGGTGACCAGGGCGTGGCAGCACACTACTACCTCACAAGGTTGCTCATGTGGCATAAGACAGTCGTGAGAAGCACTTAGCTTGATGCCTGGCCATGGCAGGCTTGGCCCTGTTCATCATTTCTGCTTGCAAAAGAACGAGGAATACCACCACCTTGAAATGATACAGCATTTGCCCCTCTGCCCAACACCGTCCTGGTTTTTAGCCTTTGGCCTGGTTTCCAAAACGGAGAAACAGGCTCAGAGACATGAAGTGGTTTTTCTGACTTGGTAGCAGAACCTGCAGCTGATGAGAATGACAGGGCCAGGGGGGTGGGGGTGGGGGGTGAGGGTGGGGCGTGGGGGGAGGGCTGGCACAGCCTTGGGGCACCTCTGGGGGCCTGGCTGCCCCAGGGCGCTCGGCTCTCCCCCAGGTAACACACCGGCAGGAGGAGACTCCGGCTGGTGGCAAAGAGAAGTGGGGTGGTGGGCAGCCAGCAGCAGCCAGACCACGTGTGGCTGGGACCCCCACATATTTGGGTGCAGACACATACAGACCACTGAGATGACATATTTGCAACCCCTTTCTGTTGTCAGCTTCCTTCTCTCCCTCCCCGTCCAGCCCCTCAATGGCCTCCTCACCCACAGGGGACGCGGCTGCCTCCTCTGGGCGCCGTGCTCCTCGGCACAAGGAGTGTGCGAAGCGCCCCCCGCTGTCAGCTGGTTTCTTGGTGCCTTTCTCCCCTGCAGAACAGCCTTCTCACTTCTCATGGAAGCGCCATGCCACTAGACAAGTACAAATCTAATTGTAAAAGCTTGCTCCCCATTCATTTCATTGCTGCTTTGATTTATTTTATTAGCAAACTTCTTTTGTGTGATGACAGGCTTCATTACAGTGTCTATAAAAGACAATTACTTGCTCTTATCTCCTAAACTGAGGAGTAAAGAAACAAGTGGTGACGTGTATCAGAAAGACACATGGGGCCCCAGAGAGCGTGTGGCGGAAGGGCCCGTCTTGAGTTGTGGGGGGACGACCTCCCTCTGTCGAGGACACGGCTGCCTGGATGCCACCAGGCCTGGGTGGCCATCCTACCTGCTGATGGCTGGGAGAAGACCACATCTAGCCACAGCTTCTACTCTTGGCATCTCGGCTGAGGACCCCTGTGGAGTCCAAACCCTATTTAGTCGCACTTGAGGGAAATACTAATAATTACCCCCAGTTATTCTGGGGTCTGTGTGCTCAGAAGGTGCCAGGGGTTGCTGTTAGGAGCTTGGTTCTAGAGTAAGGACTGAGGTCTAATCCTGGCTCTTAAGCAAGCTTTGGGAGCCTGAAAGCCTCAGTTTCCTTGTCTGTGAAATGAGATGAATTCCTGTGTTTGCCACCCGGGGTTGTGATGAGGCTGAAATGAGGTAATCCCGAAGCAGACAGGGCTGTGAGCAATGTGTATGTGGGCGCACGGCAGCTGGAGGGCACTGCCCCTCAGGAAAGAAGAAATCTTTTCTGAGGCTCATGTTATTTTGGATATATTAGTAGATGCCGTTTCAGGGAGTCTTACCAGCATGAAAGGACCTCACTCATGCTAGTTTTAGATGGTTACTGGACACAGTTGGTAAAGAGCAGGAAAAAACAGTCTTACCTGATTTTTAAAGACCATTTGAATTTACTTCTAAGTTGATACATTATTTTATAGAATATAGTTTTAAGCATATGTGTATCTAAATTAATAAATTAAGCATTTGACTAATTCAACCATATCCTTAGGTGTTTATAGAAAAGTTGGTTTTAAAAAAATGGGCAGTAGTTGCCTTCCATTAGGGTTTTGTTTCTTAATCTAATAAACAAATTCAGTCAAGATGCAGGGTCCTTGAGGTTTGCCTCATACTTTGAATAGAACACTCTCACAACCACCCAGTAAGGAAGGTGCTATTATACCTTCTACATGCGAGGAACCCAAGGCCTGGTGAGACGAAGCGCCTTCCCCAAGGTCCCTCTGCTCAAAAATGGCAGAGCCCAGAGTGGAATTGGGCGTTGGGTCCCCCAGAACCAGGCAGCTCTGAGACCTCCAGGAAGGCTGCACATTCCTGGTTTAATCTTTCTAAACCTGGTCTTGACCCTATTATGGTCTTCTGCCAAGCCCCCTGTCAGCGCCTCTCTTGTCTGCAGGACGAACAGTCCCCCCTGCCCCTCCGCCCCCTCGCTTGCAAACAAGGCTCTCTGCTGCCTGCTCCTCTGTTCTCGGTCACCTCCGGCCCTCTCCGCACACCGCGCACTCAGGCTGTGGAAGCTGCTGAGAACCATGCCGTTCCTTCACTTTTCTGCTCCGTGGGGCACCTTGCTTTTCTTTCCATCAGTAATGCAGCACATACTAACTTACTTAGTTCCTCCCTCCCTCCCTCCCTCCTCCTCCCTTCCTTCCTTCACATGTGGTCTAGTCATTGGTCAGCCTTGCTCTAAAACCCTGTTGGAAAAACTGGACTAGAAACTCGCTGCCAAGGGTGGACCTACGGACCCAAGGCTATAGCTGGGTGAAGGTGCTGGGATGTGCTGGCCAGCCTGCCAATCAGCCTCCCTGTCTGCTCTGTCCTTCCACATCCAAGCCTGAGAACTCTCTCTGCACAAGATCTCACAATTTGGGGCACCTGGGTGGCTCAGTGGGTTAAAGCCTCTGCCTTCGGCTCAGATCATGATATCAGGGTCCTGGGATTGAGCCCCGTATTGGGCTCTCTGCTCAGCAGGGGAGCCTGCTTCCCCCTCTCTCTCTGCCTGCCTCTCTGCCTACTTGTGATCGCTCTCCTGTCAAAAAAAAAAAAAAAAAAAAAAAAAAGATCTCACATATTCATTACAGTCACAGTTTTCACCCTTGGGTACATCAGAATCACCTGGAAAGCTGGCTAAGAATCAGACTGCCGGTCCCCACCCTTAGGGTGTCTAACTCGGCGGGTCTGGGGTGGAGCCCAAGAATTTGCATTTCTTTTTTTTTTAAGATTTTATTTATTTATTTGACAGAGTAAGATCACAAGTAGGCAGAGAGGCAGGCAGAGAGAGAGAGGGGGAAGCAGGCTCCCTGCTGAGCAGAGAGCCCAACACGGGGCTTGATCCCAGGACCCTGAGATCATGACCTGAACCCAAGGCAGAGGCTCTAACCCACTGAGCCACCCAGGCGTCCTATTTCTAACAGGTCCTCAGATACTGTGGATACTGCTGCTCTGGGGCTCACACTCTTAAGCACCAGTATGTTCTAGAATAGCGACAGCCTCCCCTGGGATAAGGGTACTAGTGAGTTCACACAGACAGCCCTGTAAGTTTGGGGTTATTAGTGCCCTCGTAGATGTGAAGATACAGTTTCAGCAGAAAGGGCAAGGGAGTCGTTCAAGGTCTCACTGAGAGTTCGCTCCAAAGCTGGGCCTGGAGCTAAGGCCTTTGGCCTATGTCTCGTCAGCCTCCAAGCTCTTTCCACTCCTGTCCTCCTGCACCTGCACCCTGATCACATCAGCTGCAACAATGCCAACATTAACAGCCACAGTTTATTGAGCATTTATTATGTGCCAGGCTGTGAGCTAAGTTTTAACATGGTTTGACTAACACGATGTTCACACCTACACTATGAAGAAAGGATTATTCTATCCCCGTCTGATAGCTATAAAGCTACGTCCAGAGAGGTTAGGTCACTTCCCCAAGGCCACACAGTGACTAGCTGATCACGCCTGCTCCAGAACCCAGCAGGGGTGACTGCGGGCCAGGTACTCAACCCCCCGGTGTGGTAACACGAGGGTTCTGATGGGACCAGCTATCACTTACTGAGTGCCTCCTTTCTGCCCGGCTCTAGGCCAGATAAATGTTTCACACCATGTAGTTCTTACAGCAAAGCTCTGAAGAAGTTGCTCTCGCCATTTTTAGCGATGAAAGATGGAGGCCTGGAGAGACAGGTGTGTGCCGGGTGGTTAGCTGTGTATGACAGATGGCCCTCGGGCCTCTGAGCCACCTTCCTGGAGGAACTGTGGGATTTGTAGGCTCCCACGGACAGAGATGTTCATGGAATCTCAAAGGGCTTGCTCAGAGTAATGAGCAGGATGCTTTCCCTGCTTCCGGCAGGCAGCTCCTAGAGGGGCTGGGCACCTGTAGTGGGCAGGGGGGACAGTGCTGTGTGCATCGAGCATGTTCCCGGCATCCGTGGATAACCCAGTGAAGGAAGGAGCTGGCACGAGGGGCCCGGCAGTGACACTGCAGCTAGTCGGAGTCAGAGGGGCTGGGAGGGGGAGGGGAGAGAGATGGGGAAAGGTGTTGGCATGCGGGTGCTTGGATGGTGGTCCCGGAACACCTTCTGCCTCTTGGACTGGTCTTTGGAAATCATTTCTCCCTCCTGGGGGCTGGTCCACTCCTACGGGGACTTCCCGTAACAGGGGCCTCTCTCCAGGCGGGCCGGCCTTTCCTCCACCTCTCCCACCACGGGGAGCGACATGAGCCTGGGACATCTAGGACAGGGAATCAGGGACATCTAGGATCTAGCCGAGGGACCCTGGCCCAGTCACCAGACCACTAAAGGCGTCAGGTCACAACATCGCCTGTGACCAGTTTCTGGGGGTGCTACCTTCTCTCCACACTCTTCCATTTACCTCCTGATGCCACTGTGAGTTTTACAGAAGGAAAACCTGAAATTTTCCCTTTGAAAATCTGCCCCAAATCTGTAGCCTGGAGTGGGCTGGGCAGCTGTACCAAACAAAGCAAAGCCAGGCCCCTGACAGTCCTGCCTCTACTCACACGTGATGGGTTTCGCTCTCCAACAAGGCTGTCCCATCTCCTCGTGGGGCATTCCGTTACTCCCTTGCTAACACGAGCCTGCCCTAGGGGAGCCTTGGTCTGGCCCTGTCTCTCCCTCCTATAGGGCAGTAGCTGCTGCCTCGCCTTCTCGAGTCCACCCTGCAGACGTGCGCTCAGGGTGCTCAGTCCTCCCCTGGGGTCTCCTCACTGTCACTGCCTTCCCTAGAGGCCTGCCTCAGTGGGGACCCTCATCCCTGAACATGCAAAGGGCCCAGACACAGCACTGGGATATATATGGTGAGAGGGCGCTGGGAGGGCGGAAAAACCAACAGTTTGCCTTCTTAGTTAAAAAAAAATCTTAACTTTTTCCTGATTATAGAAGTGATAAGTACTTACGATGAACATATTCATTGTTACAGAAACACACCAGTAGAAGGGGGAGGTCGCACCTGAAGCCCTCCCACCCGATGCCGTGAGGGACAGGAACCCCAAACCTTCTGGGGGTCAGAGCCAGGCTTGGTCTGGTCCGACAAGCAGGCACCCCCGTTCCAGCTGTGTGATTCCATGGAAGTGATTTAACCCGAGCCTCAGTATCCTCCTCTACAAAAGGGAGAAAATCAGAGCAGCACCTTGGGTGTATCACGAAGGCTAAAGGACAGCGTGTGACCAGTGCTGTGCACAGAGCCCCACACATTTCTAGTGTGCGTGCCCAGGAGACATTAGTTGGCATGAGGAGAGCCTCAGGGTTTTTGCTTGCTGGTTTGCCTTCCTCATATTTTTAAACCAGTGGATACTTCCTCTCCTGGATCTCAGTTGAAGACAGCCTAACCTTGGCCTCCCGGGGACACTGGGCAGTCCTCCTTCTGGCTCGTCCTACTGCTACCTCTAATCCAAACCGCCCTTGTACATGTGTAAGCCAAAGAGCTTTCCCCACGGCATCTTATCTGATTCTATCTTGTGGGAGAGGAAGGAAAGCTGTAACAGCGTTGTCTGGGATGTGAGGGCCAGAGAGGTCAAGCGATTGGTCTAGGGCCCCCAGATGGATGGATGGAGAACCAAGATGAGAAGCCAGTGCCCTGCCTTTTTGCTGAGTATCCTTCCCACCACACCACCGTTACCCAAAGATGGCGATGTAAGTCTGGGAAGGGCAGGGCGAAAGAAGTTTTATCAGATAGGAACTGATGCCACCAAGTTATTTACTTAACACCTACTATGGGCCAGACACTCGGTCTAGAGATAGCCTCCAGGGAGCTCACAGTCCCTGGGGAAGACAGGCCACCCCCTGGGTCACATCAGCATGAGGAATCCAGAGCCAAGTCAGGACTGATGTTGGGGTGGACGGTAGCCAGCCCAGGGAGCTCAGGTAAGGCTGAATGTGGGCTGGCCAGACTAAGGAAAGGCGTTTCAAGAAGAGTGAACAGTGTGTGCTTCCCAAGAGGACTTGACACATGAGCCTGGGGCTTGTGAGCAGTTCCACATGGCTGGGCACACACACATCTGTGTGGACGTCAGTGGTTTGCTCTGCCCCACATCCATTCTCCTTCTAGATACAGTGCCTGGACTTTCCTTTGGGGGAACTGGCCCAACCCCACTTTCCTGTCTCCAGGATGGGCAAGGAACCAGCAGGCCAGTGAGGCTCAACTTGGGGACTTCTGCAGGAATGATGGGAAAGACATTCTCTTTCCAGTGGGATGATGGGTATTTCCACAAGAGACAGCCTGCCCCAGCAGGAAACCAACCTGGATGAAAGCAGAGTCAGGGACTGAGAGAGACAGAGACCAGAAGAGATGGGTTAGAACCTGGATCCAGCCAGGCCTGAAAGGTCTGCCCTGGAATTTCAACTGTGTGAGCCAACTGATTCCGGTTTTTCACCGAAATCAGATTGACTAGGATTTGGGTCGTCTGTAACCAAGAACACAGACTAATGCAATGGGGCGAGAGGACGGTGGAGGGTGGACAGACAAGCAGGGGTCAGCTCGTGGAGGGTAGGTACAGGCAGGCTATGGAGTTGAAGATTTAATCAGCTACCAGGATGGGGAAGATTCGAACAGCAATAGTGTGACTATGCCTTTTGGAAACAAAATCTCTCTTGGCTGAGAGAGAGAGAGAGCGGAAAAAAAAATCAATGACTCTTCCAGAAATTTCAGAGCCTTCAGAATAGCTCTTCTAGGGTTTTCCCATCAGGATGGATGGCCTACTCTGGAATTGGAGCCAGAGTATTAATTCATCAGTCCCGATGGCACGTATCAATTTATCTTAATTTCTGAAAATACACTCGAGCCTTTCACACCATTCTCTTTTCTCTGTCACCAAGAAGAAAAGGGGTCTCAGCAGAGATGAAGCAGAGGGAATACGGCTCAGAAGGCTTTCAGAAGGCTTTCAGAAGGCTCTCTGGCTGAAATGGAACACCTGGCCTTGCAGGGAGGTGACTCCGGCGCATGAATGGGCTGCCTGTCCCCTCAGCACCGCGGGCAGGCCTGCTTCGGGGGCTCGGGAGACAGCGAGCTGGAGATGAGCCGTCATGGACTCTGGAAGCCCACGCTCCCCAAGCCAGCAGAGAGAAATCTGAGGGAGGCCCCCAGTCTCCCTTCCAGCCCTGGGTGCCTCCTCATTACACAGAACCCTTTCCTCTCGAGAGTGAAGGACATTAATTGGATCAAGTGAAACAGCAGCCAGCCTCCTTCCCCCTCCCGGGTGAGAGACTTCCAATATGGCTTCATTACCAAGTCTTTTGTAAATAAACTGTGTGGAGAAAAACGCCATTTGTTCTGCCGTAATTGCCTGATGAGCATCATTAGATGGGTCTTTGAAACACACAGAATGAAGTCTTTTTGGGTTTAGGAATTCCTTTGTGCAAAGCCTTCTCCGTTCACTCTTCTCCAGGGAGGGCGTTTCTGAACGGGGACTTCTTGACCGTGGGGATTGGTTTCTGGCCAGTGATAGACCGGCTCTGTGTGACACACTGACACATAGATATCCAGTGCCTTGTCCGTGTCAGGCAATCCTTTAGGGACCTGGGATACAGCAGTGAATGAAACACACACACATTCCTACCCTACTGCAGTTTCTACTCTGGTGAGCACTCAGAACACAGGTGTGCCCATTTCTAGGCACACACTTGGTAGGAAACATCATAAACCAAGTTTGTTTGCTGGATTGAGGAGTTGTGAGGTTACAACTCTTTGGATTCCATGTGTGTGGTTTCACTGTACCCATAAGGATGTGATATTTGGAAAACGAGACCACAGGGATATGAAATGAATGATATCTGTGCCATCACTGGCCAGGCCTGCACCCATGGCAGGCATCACTAATCAACCACTGCCCTTCCTGATTAGCTTGTCTGCAGATTCGGAAAACATAGTGACTTAGTGCTGGGTAGCCCCATCCCTGAGCAGATCGGAGTTGGCTGCAAGAGGAAACCTCTTTGCTATTTCTCACTTAGACTGTCATTCATTCACTTCCCTGAGAGGCTGTAGAATATCCCAGTAAGTTAAGAATAATGCCAGGAGGGGGGCAAAAACAGAAGAAAGGGGGAAATACTGGGATCAACTTCACAGACTTGTTTTCCTCTCAAGTGTCCTTCTCTCCCTCTCCTGTCCCCACAGAGGCCAGAGGCCTAGGAAACGTGGCAGGTCAGAGTACGGGCTCTGCAGGCAGGCACACCTGGGGCCAGGCCCTGGTTCCATTACTCCACCTGTGTGGGGCCTTGGTCTGAGCCCCACTTGCCTCCCTGTGAAATGGGTATAATGACGACATTATTCTGCTAGGGATGCTGGGAGGATTAAATAAGCCAACACGTGTGAAGGGCTTGGCACAGTGTCCTGTGAGCTCTGAGCCAGGCTGAAATCCAGCTGTTGCACATCAGGGGGGACACAGACTTGTTTGCAGCTGGTGTCCGCTCTGACGGGGTGGTGCCTGGGCCCTCATCGCCGCTGAATACTTCGAATATCACCCCGGGACACGAATGCTTGTTTAGGGGCTGGTCCCTTTACGGGAGACAGCTCAGAACTCTGGAGGTAAAATAGACACAGATCGCCCTTCAAACCAAAATAATGTGGCAGAATTCCAGGTTGTTTTCTTGCTAATCAAGGGTTTACGTTCCCCGGTTCTGCACGGCTCAGAGCGGCAGCGCACGCGTTGACAGTAAAGATGTCGAGAATGAAAACAGTCTTTGGGATGTTGTTCAGGAGCACCCACCCAGCATGGTCACATTTAGTCCTCTGCTCGGCCCCTTGAGGATTCAAGTAGCATTAAGCTCATTTTGTGGAAGCAGAAACTGAGGCTTGGAGAGGTGAGCCTTCCTTACCTAAGATCACGCAGCTGGTCAGAAGTGGCAGAGCTGGGATGTGACCCCAGCATTGAAGTCTCAGTCACTGTGTGAGACAACGGTCTCCTGTATAAAAAGTTGGTGCCCAAGTCGGGGGTGGGGGGTGCATCGAGGTTGTGTATTCCCAGCAATGCTGCTACAGGCCATCCCTCAAGGGCAGGGATATGCCCTCCCAGGGCTCCTGGGGATGTTGGAAGCAGGCCCTGGCTGGCCCCAAGGGTCATAGAACAAGCTAACCCTCTCCTCAGAGGGACCAAGCCTCTCTTCTTCACCTGACTCAACATGGAATCCCACAAGTGAAGGGGAGAAAGTGGCCCCAGAAGTCTGAGTGGCTAACTCATAACCCCCATTTCCCTACTACCGTTGTCGAAGCTTCTATGGCACATGGGTTGGTGTAGGGTAAATATTTATTCACTGGATCTTTTTTTTTTAAGATTTTTTTTGTTTATTTATTTTAGACAGAGTGTGCATGCCTGCCCACCCATGCAAGGGGACAGGGGGAGAGCAGAAGGGGAGGGAGGGAGGGAAAGAGTCTCGAGCAGGCTCCCTGTTGAGCACAGAGCCAGATGTGGGGCTTGATTGTTGGACCCTGAGATCATGACCTGAGCCCAAACCACGGGACAGACACTTAACGGACTGAGCCACCCAGGCACCCCTTCCCTGGATCTTTAATAAATTCTACCAGTTATTGCTGGTTGTGTCCCCAGGCTGCATGTTAAGCACTTCAAAGACACCTCATTCACTCTTCCCAACAGCTCTGTACGGGAGGTAGTATCATTATTCTCCGATTTCAGACGACCAAAGAAAGCTAATCGAACTTGCCCCAAATTACCAAGCTCCTGAGAAGTGGCGTTGGGATTTGAAACCACACTTTTCTGAGTCCACAACTTGGGGTCCCAACCGCTACTGCTCTCTACGGCCCACTCCAGCAGTGCTGGACACAAAAAGGAAAACCTGAGCGGGGTGGCCAGGAAGCACTCAGGCTACCTCGGGATCTGGGAGGCCAGGGGCCACCCCTGGAGCACGGCACTCCCCTAGGCCTGTGTATCCTGCCTGTGCTGGTTTGGGTTCGCCGCACGCCTCACTGGGAGCCACGGCACCATCTTTACCGGAGGCGAGACTTGTTTTATTCTAATGCTGCCGCCCTAAGAAGTGGCCGATGTAAGAGCCATGGTTAAGGCCGGTCTATGGCAGCCTGAGAAGACACCCCATGTCCACTATCACGCGCAATAAGGAGTGGCCCATGGCCCCTGACATCTTCACCTGAGCAACAGGAGCTGCAGAACCCTGAGGGTCCAGGCTTTCTAGGCTCAGGTCAGATGCCAAGGGCTGCGGCAAGGAGAAGGGGGCTTCCAAGAAGCCGGCTCACCTTGAATGAGATTTCATACTGCTCCCCTCCCCAGATCTCCAGGCCTGGGTCGTACCCGCCCAGCTCCCAGAACCATTTCCGATCCACGGCAAACAGTCCACCGGCCATCACGGGAGACCTGTCAGGGAGGAAGAGAGCGGTGTGAAGACCAAACGATCCAGCCGCGTGCTCTGAGTGCACGTGGACACTGCCGTGTCCCCGTGGTGGTGGATGGTGCTGCGTGCTGCCCTGTGAGCACAGCCCACACGTCTGGCGGGGAACCCAAGGCCCTGCCAAGAGAGGGCCCAGGCTGTCTTCTACCTTGGCCGGAACATCCCTTCATAAATGCTACCTTTTAACCAGACCGATCCAAAGCTCCTTTCAACCATTACTTGTGAGAGGAAATCACAGGAGTGTAGGCCTTGTGGTTGTGCTGGCCATGCCTCTCCGGTCCTCCCATGGATTCAGTGGTCTGAATCAGCTCCCTCCAAGCCTGTCTGCGTGTGGAATCTCTTAGAGGGAAGACGAAACACAGCTTGCTGAGCCCTACCCCAGATCTACGAACCAGTCCCTGGGGGATGGAGCCTAGGAATGTGTGTGTTTTCAAACAGGCTCCTTGGGTGATTCTCAGTCAGCCCAGCACTGGACATCTGTTCTGTGAGAGTCTGCAGAAGAAGACACAGTCTCTGTTCTTTCTGTTAAGCTGGGTTACCGCTGACGGCACACCTCACTGTCTCATACTCTAGTCACTGAGTGCCAGCTGAGCCATAGATGCTGGGAGAATGTGGAGGCAAATCAGAGTTGACCCAGGACTTTAGGGGATGCTAGTATGGGAGGGCAGCCTCCTCAGGACAGAAGGATCCAGAAGACAAGTGGGGTGTAACAAGGGTCTCTGGCAGGTGCAGAGAGCACTATAGGAACACAAAAGGACGGAGTGTCTGTTTCCAGGTTCTGGAGGTGAGGAGGGAGGCTGGGGCAAGAGTCAAGGAAGGGTGCTCGGGGGGTGGCATTCAAGGTGGGTTTGGACAAGTGGGAAATGAGGGGAGAGGCAGGAACCCTGGAGGGGAAGACCCCAGGAGCAGGAGCACAGAGATGATAAATCGGGTGCACCATGGGCAACAAGATGTCAGCATGGCATCGTGCCCAGCGCAAGGGGGATGTCATGCTGCAGCCCGCCTGCATCCCCACGGTGCCTCACACAGGCCTGGCCCCTAAGAGGGGCCACCAGTATTTGCTGAGGGAAGATCTCTTAGAGTGACCGTGTCCTTTTCTGGCTCCATTGGAAAACTCCAAACCCTCAGATCAGACGACATTCTAGCAGCAAACTTCATGCCACCTCCTGGCCTTGGGAACTGCAAGCTCATGGAAATTGGGCTGACTGGCAAAGAATGTAGCTAACCCACAGGCCTCCCAAGCTTCCCGTAGCAGGTAAGCCTTGACAGACAGCAGAGGAGGGACTCTTTTCAAAGAAGATCCCCTTGAATATTCACTGAGGGCTCAAATGTGGCAGGCGCTTGTCTGAACTAATTTTTTAATGATATGGCTACTCCTCGCATTGACCTCCTGAGATGGGCCTCGTCCTTCTCACCCCGCTGATGCATGTAGAAACCAGAGTGCAGACGGGTAACTCGCTCAAGGCTTCACAGCTACCAAGCCGGTTTTGAATCTCTAATCTTTGCCAGAGCTCACACCCCTCAGGGCCATGAAACAATTCTTCCTGTCAGGCAGGAGCCATCAGGAGGCAGGTGATGTGTGGACAGGACAGGGGATTCGGGGTGGGGAAGCCAATCCTCCAGCTTCCTCTCTCCTTTTCCTTTGGTGGGATCTGAGATGGAGCATTTAACCACTTAACCCTGTGTCGCCTGGTATGGCTGCCTCAGACCACGTACAGCTGCTAAGCACCCGGACTGTGGCTACCCTGAACTGAAGTGTAAGATATGCCCCGGATTTCCAAGACTTGTTGTGAAAAAAAGAATAGAGAAGGCCTCATTGATAATGTCAGGGGCGCCCGGCTGGCTCAGTTGGTGGGACTTGTAACTCTTGACCTTGGACTTGAGAGTCTGAGCCCCATGTTGGGTGTGAGATGACTTTAAAAGAAAATCTTAAAAAAAAAATAATTTCAAAGTGTTGTCACATGTTAAAATGAGACTATCTTAGGGTTAATACTTAGGCATTAACCCTAAGACTATCTTAGGGTTACATAGAGTATATTACAAAAATATACTTAGCTGCTTCTCTTTACCTTTTTTTATGTGGAAATTCAAAAGTACTTATGGGGCTTGCATTATATTTCTACTGGACAGTGCTAATTTCACACCTCTGGGCTGATCTCCTCATCTCCACAATGAACATAGAGCTGTGTTTCCTAGCTCGCATTGCCGTTATGTTTTTGAAAGTACCCAGTATTGTCTAGTATCAATCTTTCCTTGTCTCCTGAGGGTTGAGGGGTTTGGGTTTTTTTGGCTGGATCCACAAATACCTCGCTTGCAGGGGCAGGGAGTGATTTGGAGCCTGTGCTTCATGGGAAATCAAACCCAAGACTCTGTACGGGGAAATCAACCTGGGTGGAAACCAGGGGCAGGGGCCGAGGAGCTGCTGTGGAATGGGGAGGGTATTAGCCTTAAGGCATTTTGGATGCTCCAGGCTTGCCTCCAGAGAGAGGCCTCTCCTCCGGCCCTATCTATTTTCTGCTGTGTTCAGCAATAATAATAACAACAATTCTGAGTGTCTAGTGTCTATCACTTACTTTACCGACATCTCTGGCTCTCACAAAGCTCTATTCCTAGCCCCCTTTTCAGATGGAGAAATCTGAAATTCAGAAACGCTACCTACTCTGCTCAAGGGCACTCACTGAGTAAGTGAACAGGCCTCGGTTCCAGCGGGGGGCTGCCACCAAGCCCCATGTCCTCCAAACATCATTCTACTGCCCTGTGCCTGCAGGCTGCCCACTGGCTGGCCCCGTGGAAAGGTGTGTAGAAAATGACCGGGATTTTTGTAGTGGCCTCTCCCCTGGGTTTTGTCCAAGTACAGTACAGAAAAGATACTTCTGGAAAGAATCAGAGGATACAATGGATGGAGAGTCCCTATCTAGGCCAGTGGCTCTCAACCGTGGTCACACACCAGCATCCCCTGGGAGCTTTAAGGAACATGGACACTGGATCCCAGCCCCAGACTCCGGTGTAACCAGTCTCAGGGGCAGCCTGGTGGGTTTTGGCATCATCCCCCGGTGATGCCAGTGGGCAGCCAGGGTTGAGCGCCACTGCTCTAGGACGGGCCTGACCCCTACCAGGTGAGACGTGGGGGAGAGGCCCCAGAGGAAACTAGCCGGGGCCTCCACCACTAAGCAGCTGAGGGACCTGGACTTATCCTTTCCTAATCCTGCACTGAGAAGATGAACGTGCGAGACCCATCTTTATGCACATTTCAAATGCAGGGCCTACAAGTCAGCTTATGGTACTGGTTCAAACCAAAAGGGGTTCTGGTTACCCTGAAAAATCTGTTTTCTGGAGTAGCTCATTCCAACCTCAGCTGCTGCTACATGTCACCTTGGGCAAGTCTCACGTCCTCTCTGAGCCCAGGGTATGCATCAGGCAAAGGTAGAGAACTATACCCCCCACCCCCAGGGCACCCTGGTGAGGACTGTGTGTGCTCAAGTGATGACCCCCTTTTCGGATGGGGAGCGTGAGATGCAGGGAAGCTGGGGTTCCCTGGGGTTAAACTGTGCTTAGGCAAGTGCGGTACACAGGATAACGGCCCCCCCAAAGAAGTCAATGCCTAACTCCTGGAACCTGGGAATATGCCATCTTTGCAAAGGGATTTCACAAATATAATAAGGATCTGAGATGGGGAGATTGTCCTGGTGGTCCCAGTGCGATCACAGGGGTCCTCGTATGTGTAAGAAGGAGGGTCAGAGTGAGAGAAGGGGATGTGATGATATAAGACGGATGGAGGAGGGAGAAGGAGTGGGAGGGGAGAAGGAGTGGGAGGGGAGAAGGATTGAGGGGGAGGGGTGAGGGGAAGAGGGAAAGAGAGGGAGACTTGAAGATGTTATGCTGCTGACTTTGGGTGTTGGCTTTGTACCCACAGGTCTTTCCACACTTCCAGCAGGGGCGCCAGAGTGGCCCACGAGCCAGCATGGGATGGGCGCCAGAGAGGCCTTGGCTCTAATTCTGGCCTGGCCACTAACTCACTGTGTCAGTCAGCCGTGCACCCCTTCCTAGGGCCTCAGTTTCCCCACCTGCAAGGGGCTGGAGTCCGTTACCTGTAGGTCCCCCTGGCTTTCACATTCTAGAACATTACAGGTCTACTCCACACACTCCCAAACTTTAACCATGGGACAAGCTGCTATTTCCCGAATACCTCTCTAATCTTTCTGAGAGGGTGTAACTGAAGGATGGGAAAACCGGCTCCAGAGGCAGATGGACCTGCGTGTGCATCTGGCCTTGACCCACTTCTGAGCTGTGTGACCTGGAAAAGCTGTCTCACTCCCTGGAGCCTTGGTGTCCCCACTTGGGAAATATGGAGAATAATCCTGACTACATTCGGCTGTGGGGGGTTGCAGAGGACCTGCACGCGATGTGCTTAGCACTGAGCCTGGTATTTAGCAAGGGTTCACCCCAGCAGCTGGTGCTGCTGATGGTGATTACGACTATGCACTAGGCTTGAGGGACATAGCCACTTGGCTCACCCTCGTGGGCCGTCCGGCCAACCACAGACGTGGACAAGGAAGAGGCGGCCAGCTGGGAGGAGTCCCTCAGCCGAGGCTCTGTGACAGGCTGGGAGGGGCTGTGCTTCCATTTGGGGATGTTGGCCTGGTCCCCCTGCACCACACTCCTGGGGGAGGGGGTGATCCTGAGTTGGGTGTGTTGGGAAGGGGTCACCGCTTGGCCATTGGGACCAGCTTGAGTTGCTCGTACTTACTCGAATGGGTCGCTGGGGTCAGCTTTCTGCAGTTCTGGAGGAATTGGGATCCGCTTATAGTACATCTCCCAGTCAAAGGCGCCCCGCATGGCATCCCCCGCCTGTGTTTCGTATCGGAAGTCGTCGTGGTCAATCACGTCAATCATGGGGCACACGATGGTCTTGCGGTTCCGAGCAATACGGTCTGAAGAAGCCAAGAGATGCCTGTTAGGGAGGTGAGGTGGAGGGGCAGCCAAATGCACGACCCTGCTCTGCAGCTTACTTGCATTTTTAATGTGCCCCGTGTGAATTCTCTGAGCAGTGGACTTTGAGAATCCCAAGAAGAGGGGAGCGCACAGGCTTTAAGAAAGATGGGCCAGACCTCCCATCCCAGCCCGGCTCCCTGTGAGCTACATAAATAAGGTCTCTGGGCCCCAGTGTTCTTCATGAAACGGGGAGAAGAGGCTCCGAGACCCAGGTGGCGTGCGTACCGGACACTGTGACAGCTGGAGGTGTTCAGCACGGTGGCCTGGAACCGTCTGCACTGTGATGGAAAGAGGCTCACTTCCTTCTGGGAGGGCTCCTGGCCTGGCCTGTCAGGCCCCACATTCCAGGTCCTAACCTTGACTCGTGGCCCAAAGTAGCCAGGCGTCCCGGCACGCGTCCCTGAACAGTTCCTCAGAACTTCCTAGCTATGGTCAGTGTGAGAGCTCCGCTTGCTCCTTCCAATAGTCACAACTACTGAGGAGGGAATGGGCCACCCCATGAGTCCCTCATGACCCGACACGTGCAAGCAGGGCCCGGCAGACCTCCGCCCTGCAGGAAGGCTACAGGCTAGGTGATTCAAGATGGCAAGTGAGGTCCCTAACCAGATGGCTTTTTTTTTTTTTTTAATTTTTTTTTCTTTTATTTGACAGAGAGAAACAGCGAGGGAGGGAACAGAAGCAGGGGGAATGGTAGCGGGAGAAGCAGGGTTCCCGCTGAGCAGGGAGCCCGATGTGGGGCTCGATCCCAGGACCCTGGGATCATGACCTGAGCCGAAGGCAGCCGCCTAACGACTGAGCCACCCAGGTGCCCCACCAGATGGCTTTTTATGGTCCCCTTTCAGCCAGGGAGAAGCTGATTCTATAAAATTCACTCTGCTCAACCCTCCAACCAGAATTTTAAGCTTTGGTTGGCTCTGATCTTCAGTGTTCCTTCTGCGAGGAAGCTGTGACTGCAGCTTGCTGGGGGTGGGGGGCGGTGGAGAGTGCCAGCGACTGGGGAAGAAGATCTGCTGTAAGGGGCAAATGGGCTGCGCCTGGGGGCCTGTCTACTTGGGCCAACAGTCAAGTTCAAGGCTTGGAAAGTGGAGCCTGGTAGGGCCAGTGTAGGCTAGCAGCTGCCTAAGGCTCAGGCTTCAACAAACCGAGTTTTCTTCCAGGAAAGAAAGCAGCATTTTTGCTTTTTTATGAGCTGCAAGGCACGATCCATAGGTGAGTCATGAAACTGATTGAGTGTGTGTGTGTGTCTATAAAACGTACCGAAAAAGAATACTGAATGTCAGGGTGCATTCCAAGTGAAAAGTGCTTCTTCAGGAAATGTGTTTCAGGCCTGCTGCATGGGTGTGTGTTTGTGCACCAGACTGAGATGTCCAATGTATTTCTAACCATGGCACGTGGTCAAAACAGTTTGAGAAATGCTGCTTCCGGCAGCATGTCCTCTGGCTGCCAGTGCACCCACGGCGTGTATACAAGCCCGCCAGGGTGGCCCTGCCCCAGCTGCACCGACTCAGGATCTCCGAGGGTGGAGCCTGCATCTGCCTGGTGAACAGGCTCCCTATAGACGCTTAATGAAGTTGAAGAAACTTCTCCAAGGAAAGAAGTGTTTCCTTTCTCAATTATTCAGGGCCATGCAGGGAATTTCACTTCTACAGAGGCTCTGGGCCCAGGATAGAGGGCTCTGCTGGAGGCTGGCTGATTGGGGGAGGTGGGAGGTCAAGGGGTGGCATCAGACGGACAGGCTTCTGGGGTGCTGCACTCACTGGGGGACAGAATGCCCAGGTCCAGACCCTGGTGTTGTCACCTACGAGCAACTGAACCTTGACAAAGGTTATGTAATGCCTCTGGACCTTGGTTTCTGTGCCGACAAAATGGGAGGAAGACAACATCAGTCTCCAGGGGCCCCTGTGAAGACCGAGTGGACCAGTGAGGCCAACAGGCTCCGGCCGGCCTCTTGCACATGCGCACATCCCACCAGCATGTCGCCGACATCGTCCATAATCAGGCTTGTGGAAAGAAGCTCAGAGGCTCAGAAGCTGGGCATCTCCCTTGTTCTCTTGGCGCTTTAGTTTTATCATTTGTTGGATGTGGATAGCAACGCCTGGCCTGTCTGCTTTACCCTATACCCGTCAAATTCAAATGTGGCTGTGTCGTAAAAAGCTAAGGGACCAGCAGAGCCATGATGATGATGATGATGATGATGATGGTAGTGGTGGTGGGAAATGAGGATCAACAGTGGCTTTCCTTGGGGGGGGCTGAATCCTTCCCAGGCCCAGGAATGCCTCATCGCCTCCGAAGGCAGAGTGAGCTGTGCAGGGAGGTGTTTGTTCCTGGTTTTGAGACAAAAGTCCTGATGCGTGCTGTCGGCTGCTCGTCTGAACAGGGATAGACTTTTACATCTACACCACCTGTTCACATTTCTATCGGAAAAATAAAAAGAGGGAGCATGTTTCTTCCATGTACTCTGCAGATTATGAAAATTACCCTCATGTATTTCCATAGAAACAGAGTTAAGGGCTATTTAGGCTCCCGGCTCAGCTTCGTGCCCTACCACTTGCTTCTCTTTATGAGTCACTGGATGACCCAACAAATGGGTTGTTCCTTCAGCACCATCAGTTAGGTGATTGATGGTGAGGCTTTTTTGTTCTCTTTTCCTTTTTCTCTTTTAGTAACGAGAGGCAGATGCAGCGACCTCTTGGCTTAATTAAATAAACAGTGCACCAGAAAATCTGTCTTATATCCCTTCCCAACCCAGTGGGATCCTGGACCCTTGGGGTGAGAAGCACATAATCTACTACAGAGGTTCCATGCTGATAGGTGTCAGAAAACAGATCGGATGGATTACCCCACTGAACTGTGTGGGTTTTGCTTCCAGTTCTCACCTCTGCTTGGTGGCCTAACCAGTGCTCCTCCAAGTGTGGCCCCTGGACCAACAGAACTGGCACTGCCTAGGAGCTGGTTAGAAATGCAGCTTCTCAGGCCCTACCCCTAGATCTCCTCAGTCAGAAACTCTGAGGAGGGGTCCAGCACTCTGTATTTTAATGAGTCTTTCAAGGGATTCTGATGCAGGCTCAAGCTGGCCCTAAACTTCAGTCCCCTTTGCTCCCCAGTGCTCTGTTATGGAAAGTGTACCCACCCATGAGTGAGGAGTAGTACATTTTCTCTCTAGATTGACAACTCTTCTTTGATCTGCCTCCGTCCCTGTCCCTCATCTGATTCCCGGTCTCAACAGGCCATTTCCTCGATGTCCCCCCTGTTAGCACCAGCTCACCACCTTCGGTGAATCTGAGCTCCGCAGAACTCAGACCTCCCTCCTCAGCCAGCCATGAGGCACCTCGCTGCCCAGAATCCAATCCTCATGCCTCCCTTCTGTCTGCAAGGCTATGGTGGATGGCTGCTGGATCGTGCTGCCTCGTCTACAGCCCTTCTCTGATGGCTGTCAGAAACTCTCCAGAGAGGAAAGGCATTTAGGGAAGGCAGTGTGGTGCTGTGAGAGTGGACAGACTTTGGGGCCAGACAGATGGTGACTTTGACACTTACGACCCAAGGGAACAATACTGAGTCACCCAGTATCTCTGAAACTCAATTTCTTCTACGATTCTGACCTGGCATGGTTTTCTGAGGACTGGAGATAATGCCTGTAAGCTTCCTGGCTCAGTAGCAGTGTAGTGAAGGTTAACTATTCTAAGTTGTTAGGATAATGGCCCTCCACAGTTTGGCTCCTACCAGGAGACCGCCTTGGCTTGCTTTCCAATAAAACTTGAAGTGATCTGGGGGAAACAATCACGTAAGTAGATATTAGTGTCTTTGGGCAAGTCACTTCCCCTCATAGCTTCCTTCTCTAGAAAATGAAGGGACAGGGCTTGAGTGGACTTTTAAGCATTCATGAGTCCTCGGGGCACCTGTCACTGACTGGCTGCATGTCAAGCAGTCAAGGGAACTGGTCTGGATGATGCCCGCCGAAGGCTGGGGCTACCTAGCCTTGGGAGGGCCCCTTACCGAGCAAGGGGGGGAGCCAGTTGACATTGGCTTCACAGTGTGAGTCCAAGAACGTGATGACATCCCCCGATGCTGCCGAGGCCCCCAGCATTCGGGTCCTTATCAGCCCTTCCCGTTTCTTGGTTCGAAGAATCCTCACACTGGGGAAAAGGGCCATGTAGTCTTCGAGTGGCTTCTTCAGGTGCTCTGTAAGACAGAAGAGGACAGATGGACAGATGGGTAAGAACAGCTGCTTAGTAACCAGTCTTGTCACCCCTTCCTTACGTGTGCTTAGACACAGATTTCCCGCAGGATGCCTCCTTGGACCTTTCAGGTGGGATCACCACCCATATGCCCTACATGGGAAAACTGAAGCTCAAAGTTGTCCAGGGATAGTGCTAAGCCTGGAACACACAAAGATCATCTGTATGAAGAGTGTGGGCAGCTGCGGTTTAGGCTCGGCTAAGACCTAGCCCTTCTTTCTCCGGAAACAGTACTCCTCTGCTGTGGAGTTGTGAAACTACCACCTCCCTTCTTAGAGTAAGCTCACCCCATGCCCTGGAGCTGAAGGGCAGAAGCACGTGGCACGGGCCCAACCAATCAGGGCCTTCCATTTCCTTGCCTATAGTGATTGGTTCACGGATGGCCACGTGACTCCAGTAGCTTCAAATAATGAACTCTTCAGAATGTTTTTGTTTTGAACTATTGAAAAATGAGGCCCTGTCGTTTTACTAGAGTTGTTAAGTTGGTTGGCCATAAATCTGGAGGTGCTGGTGATATCTTTGGCAAATGAGGTGATGAGAGGTTGGGGGGGTGGTTCCTGCCGGGACTGAAGAAACGTGTAAAAAGAGTTGAGATGGAAATGATCCTGATGGTGTTTTGATTCCCCAGATCTCGCTATGCCCGAGGCAGACAGACTCCTAGATGTTCTTACTACGCGTGAATCAAAGTCCTCTTTTTGCTTATTCTAATGTGGGCTGGGTTTCTGCCTTGCGTCTGGTAAAGTTGTTCTGAGTAAATCTCGAAGGTAGTCTCTTTTTACTAAAAGTCCCAACCTTAACACTGGTGTCTCTGGATTTTAATCAGGGTTATGGCCCTTTATGGAAACTCTAGTGAAACAAAAAACAAAACACAAAAAACACCCTCTGTAATGTCTACAAAAAACCCCTAAAGTCTGGATCACTCTTAATGATGAAATACTAAATGCTTTTATCCTATGATCAGGATAAAGACTGTATACTCTCTCACCTCTTCCATTCAACACCGTACTAGAATTCCTAGCCAGTGCAACAGGCAAGATAAAGAAATAAAAGGCATAAAGATTGGGAAGAAAAAGGAAACAATATCTTTATTGTAGATGACAGGACTGTTTACATAGGAAAATCGTAGGAAATCCATAAAGAAACTAGAAATAATAAGTACACTCAGGAAGATAGCTATCAGGATACAGGTCAATTCTTAAAAATTAATTGTGTTCCTATGTACTGGCAGATGAAAAAAGCAATTGGAAAATGCAATTAAAAATGGTAAAAATATCATTTGCAATTTAACAAAAAGAAGTAAAAACTGTATACTTTGAAAACTGTAAAACACTGTTGAAAGATATAAAATACTAAAGTAAATGGAAAGATAGTCCATGGTCATGGATTGGATGACTTAATATTAAGATGGCAATACCTCCTATATTGATCTAAAGATTCAATGAGCTCAAAATCATGGCTGAACTCTTTGCAAAAATTGGCAATTGACAAGCTGTATCCTAAAATTTATGGAAGAGATCAAGGGATCCAGGATGGCTAAAGCAATCTTTCCATTACTTATACATGAATGTCTATAGCAACACTATTCACAATAGCCAAATGGTAGAAAGAACCCAAGCTTCCATCACCTCATGAATGGATAAACAGCTATGAAATATATCCATACAATGGAATATTACTCAACCATAAAAAGGAATGAAGTACTGATACAGGGTACAATGCAGATGTGCCTCAAAAAAATACACCAAGTAACAGATGCCAGACACAAAAGATCACATATTATATCATTCCACTTGTATGAAATTCCAGAATAGGTAAATCCATAAAGACAGCAAGCAGACTAGTGATTATCAGAGACTGGGGCAGAGGGAAAAATGGGGAGTGACTACTTAATGAGTATGGGGTTTCCTTCTGTCAAATATACTGGAACTGGGTGATGGTTGCACAACACTGTGCATATACTAAATGCCAATGAATTGTATCCTTTAACATGGTTAATTTTGTGTTATGTGATTTTATCTCAATTTTAAAAAATGGGTAAAAGATCTCAATAGGCACTTCTCAAAGATGATATACAAACGATCAATAATCACGTGAAAAGAAATTCAACATCCTTACTTATGAGGAAAGTGAAAATCAAAACCACAGAGAGACACTACTTCATATTCACTAGGATGCCTATAATGAAATAGTCAGATAATAAGTGTTGACCAAGAATAAGAATCTTCATATACTGTTGGTGAGAACGTAAAATGGTGCAGCCACTTTGGAAAACAGTCTGGCAGTTCCTCGAGCAGTTAAGCGAAGTTACTGTATCACCCAGCAATTCCACTCCTAGGTATATACCCAAGAGAAATGAAAACACATGCCCACCCAAAAACTTGTACATGATGTTCACAGCAGCAATATGCAAAACAGCCCCAAAATGAAAATCATCCAAACATCCATCAACTGATGAATGGACAAACAAATATAGTAAATGGAATACTATTCAGCAATAAAAAAGGAAAGAGCTGTTGCAATAATACAGATGAACCTTAAAAATAGTATGCAGTTAAAGCAGTCAGATACATAAGTCTAAACATTATATGGATTCTATTTATGTGACATTTCTAGAAAGGCAAAATTATAGGGACAGAAAGAAAATCAGCAGTTGTCTGCAGCTGGGCTGGGAATGGGGACCAACTGGAAACAGACACAAGGGAGCTTTTTGGAGTGATGGAAATATTTAAAACTGGATTATGGTGATAGTTTCACAACTGTGTAAGTTCACCTAAGAACATACTGAACTGCAGACTTAAAATGGGTGATTTTTACATTATGTAAATTACATGCGAATAAGGCTGTTAAATAAAAAAATTATATTTCTATGTTCCGGCAAAGAACAATTGGGAAGCACAATAAAAATACCCTTTATAAAATAGTTTCCTATAGTTAAAGACCCAAATAAATGAAGAGATAAATCATATGTATAGATTGGAAGACTTCATATTGTTAGTCAATTTTCTTCCAATTTGTCTATAGATTCAATGCAATCCCAATAAAATCACAGCAGGTTTTGAAATTGACAACTTGCAAAGAACCTAGTATAGTGAAAACAATCTTGAAAAAGAACAAAGTTGAAGGACTCACACTGATTTCAAAACGTATTATAAAGTCAAAATAATCAACATAGTGTAATACTGGCAAGGGATAAACAAAAGTATCAATAGAACAGAAGAGAGAGGCCGAAGTGTACTTACTACATATATGTTGTTGACTGATTTTTTTTTTAAAGATTTTATTTTTATTTATTTGACAGAGAGATGACAAGTAGGCAGAGAGGCAGGTAGAGAGAGAGGGAAGCAGGCTCCCTGCTGAGCAGAGAGCCTGATGTGGGGCTCGATCCCAGGACCCTGAGATCATGACCTGAGCCGAAGGCAGAGGCATTAACCCACTGAGCCACCCAGACACCCCATGTTGGCTGATTTTTGACAAAGCCACCAAGGCAAATTCAATGAGAATATTAAAGAATTTTCAAAATTGTGAAACAAAACAAATGAGCAAAGACAAAAAAATAAAGACAAACCAAGAAACAGACTGAACTATAGAGAACAAACTGCTGGTTACCAGAGGGAAGGTGGGTGGTGGGGGATGGGGAAACAGGTGATGGAGATGAAGAGTCAACTTACAATGAGCCATGAGTGATGTACGGAATTACTAATCATTATATTGTATGCCTGGAACTAATATAATACTGTCCGTCAACTATACTGGAATGGAAATAAAAAACTTAAAAAAAAAAAAGCGTGCTAGCGTAACTGGATAAACACATGAAAAAAGACAAACCTCAACCCCTACCTCATACCATGCACAAAAAATAATTTTAGATGGATTGCACATTTAAACATAAAGGCTAAAGCTATAAAGCTTCTTGAAGAAAACATAGGAGAATATCATTGTGAACTTGGGGTAGGGAAAGATTTCTTAGGACATAAAAAACACTAGCTCATCAAAGAAAAAACTGAAACTGGGCTTGATTAAGAACTTGATCTTCAAAAGACATCAGCTACAAAATGATAAGGCAGGCAACAGTCTGGGAGAAAATATTCACAATATACATATCTGACAAAGGATGTGTATCCAGAATATGTAATGAACTCTGATAAAGTCAGTCATAAAAGGATGACCCATGTAAAACTGGGCAAAAAACTTTGAAACATTTTCACGAAAATACATCTCTCAAAAGAACTGATATACAAATGGCCTATGAGTGTATGAAAAGACATGACCCAAATTAAAAGCTCGAGGTGCCATTCACTATACATACCCCTAAATGACAAAAAGGAAAAGCAGGCACAAAACCAGGTACTGGGGAAGAGGTGAGCAATTGGAACTCACTCCTTGCTGGAAGTAATATAAAGTGTATGACCACTTCGAAGAGGTGTTTGATTCCTTCTTATAAAGATAAATGGACAAGTGTCCAGCAATTCTACTCACAGTTATTTACCCAAGAGAAACAAAAACGTACGCCCCCCGCCCCAAATCAGAGTGTTTCATAGTAGTTTTATTCATAGTAGTGCCAACTAGAAACAACCTAAATGTCACCAACAGGTGAAGGGATAAACAAATGGTGGTAGAGTCATACAATAGATTCTCTGCTCAGCAATAAAAGAGCAAACTTTTGATATATCCAACCACGTGGATGAATTTCAGAATTATTATGTTGAACCAAAGAAACCAGATACAAAAAAGAACTTAGTCTATGATTCAGCTGAAGTTCATCAACAGCCAAAATAATCTTCGAGGACAGAATTAAGAAGAGTGTTTGCCCTTGGGGTGTGGGGACTGGCTAGAAGGAGCATGGGGGAACTTTCTGGGGTGAGACAATTTCTGTATCTTGACTGGAGTGCTGGCTTCTTAGGTGTATACACCTGTTAAACCTCATGGAATTGTATACTTAACACAGCTGTGCATTTTTTCACTGTTTGCAATTTTTATCTCAATTAAAAAATATTGGTCTATCAAACTCAACACCCAAAAAACAAATAATTCAGTTAAGAAATGGGCTGAAGACACAAATAGACATTTTTCCAAAGAGGACATCAAATGGCCAACAGAACACATGAAAAGATGCTCAACATCACTCATCATCAGGGAAATGCAAATCAAAACCACAATGAGTTACCACCTCACATCTGTCAGAATGGCTAAAATTAATAACACAAGAAACAAGAGGTGTTGGCAGGGATGAGGAGAAAGGGGAACCCTCTTGCACTGCTGGTGGAAATGCAAATTGGTACAGTCATTCTGGAAAATAGTATGGAGATTCCTCAAAAAGTTTAAAATAGACCTACCTACAATCCAGAAATTG
>CM053607.1:37418674-37547798 GCA_028646535.1 Procyon lotor | reverse complement strand
CAGAGGGAGAAGCAGACTCCATGCAGAGCAGGGAGCCGGACATGGGACTCGATCCCAGGACCCTGGGATCGTGACCTGAGCTGAAGGCAGATGCTTAACCAACTGAGCCACTCAGGCGCCCTCAACTCACCTTTTAATATTAAGCATTTTTATTGAATTGCATTTATTTTAAAGGGAAACAAACACCGTAAGTGGAAAATTAGTACTATTTGTGAAAAAGAGCTAATAAATAAAAAATCCAAATAAAAACAAAACAGTATGACTCGATTTTAGCCAAAGCCTCCTGCCTCCCCACAACTAGGAGCTTACGGTGTGTCCTCTCTCTCTGTCAAGAAGGGAGATGCGGGCAACCAACTGAGACTCTCCATCCGAGGTCATCAAATGGATGAGAGCTGAAAAGAGAAAACGTTCTCTTCACATGATTCAGCGTGGCCTAATGCAAAGTCTCTGAGCCAAAGGAAATCATCTCAGGTGCCACTTAAAACCATTTTTGCCGTGGAACACTGGGGACGCGCTCAGGTCCCTTGATGTAGGTCTCCAGAAACTTCCACGACCGGAAGTGTGTTTTGCGTTGCAGCACCTGGCATCTTGCAGGTCAGATATACAGAGAAAACTTAAAAGATATACAGAGAAAAGATTATCTGCACATACACAAACATGCTGGAAGGCTGAAAAATACTCCAGGTCGCCTTCTCGCTCGCCCGCCCGCCAAGATTAATATGGCTCCTCCTGCCCTTTACCACTTCGCTTTGGAACGGCGACTCTGTAGAAAGCAGAAATCAATTTGCCCTAATTGAGGAACTAAATCTTTCCAAAAGAGACTTTCTTGGGTAGTGAAACAAGATAGTAAGGGGCATGATCACACTCCAGATATGCTGCTGTTTGGGCAGGAACACTAGTTTGAAAAAAAAAAAAAAAAGAAAAAAAAATCCATAGTCATTGTCTGTGACCAGCGCTGCTTCTTGGCTGCTCATTAAAATGAGGATGAGATAATCTCCTTCACCCACACACCACTACTCCCATCAGAAGGTGAAATACCATCCCGTCTGGCTCTAATCATCGAGGGCCTGGCTCGGGCAAAGCCCCGTCACTAAATCACCCCGAACGCAGATGGCCGCAGTCATTACAGATCGACCAATTAGGGCCTTTTGACAGCTTGTGGCGAAATCGGAGCAATTATTTAGGGGCAATTATGCTCCTCCTGTCCTTATCAGAACACGCATTTACACAAAATCAGGACTGTTGCCTTATTTTACCACGCTGTCTTCTTGGATGAGCACATTCCCTAAAGTCACAGAATTTTAGAGCTGGAAGGGACTTTGGACGAAGATGATGATGGTTATGATGATGACAATTATAGGGAACAATTACTGAGCCCTGGCTCACACATGGAGCTCCCTGCTTTCTCTACATCATCTCTGATGCCTACAGCAACACTACACACGGGGCATCACAGCCCCATTTTAGAGAAGACAGCACGAGGCTCAGATTAGGCGATGCAACCTGCCCAAGGAACACACCTGATGAATGACGAAGCCAAGATCTAAAACCCAGCCCCACCTGACTGTGCAAGAGCAGGCTCTTCCCACTGCACCAGTTCTCCTCTCCTTGTCACGGCAGTGAGGCCCTTCATTCCACCCAGAGGAGAATGGGGAGGGCCAGAGAAGTTAAATGTCTTCCTGCCCAGAACCTACAGCGATGTGGCATTTTCCACCCCGGGATTTCTCCCAGCTTCATAAGCACTGGGCCAGGGCTGGAAAACTGGTTTCGCTGAAGTGCCTAAGCTAATGGTTGTAACGGATACCTAAAGTTGTGTTAAGAAAGGCTCTGAGGTTATATCCTGGCTCAGCATCAAAGTGTAAGGACTGAGGAGACATGTCTGCCCTGAGGCAGCAGCCCTCGGGGCACATCCTTGTCATTCCTCTTCTGGGGGCTGCTTGGGTTGAAAAGCAATCCAGAATCACTTTTGCTCTCCATTGGCCTTATTTAATGATGAGTCAGGGCCATCCAGGAGGAGTGAGGTTGATTCTGAGGGTGAGTGGCATCACGGTAAGGCTTTAGGCGGACATCAGAAGAGCAGTTAAGGTTGCTCCCAGGTGGATTCTGTGTGCTCTGTCTATACCTCCTGGGCATCTGTTCTCACCTGCCTCTGCAGGGGCTCTCTGCGCCTATGGGTGGACCTGAGTCAGGGGCTGCGGTGTGGGTGGAGAGCTACCTGGCTCTCTCGATCCTGGGGTGGGATAACTGTAACCCAGGGCTACCGTGGGAATCGTGCACAACGTGCCATTGTGGGCCTTCCGTTCCATTCCCACCTCCTCACTCTCTGGCTGGTGTTTCTCAACGTTTCCTCCCAGAGTAACTACTTGCACTCAGATCCTGAGTCAAACTGTGTCAGTTTGCAGGAAACCCCAACTAAGACAAAACCAAGTGGCAGGTAGGACTTGGAGCAACTCAAGGTCGGCCGTTTGGTCCTTCGAGGCTGCCAGGGAGGACTTCCACTCAGTTACCCCCTGTCCTGTGGCGCCTGGGTTCTGATGACAGCCGTTACCGCGTGTTCGGTACCAGGCACATTCACTCATGGAAGTTTCACGCACACTCCCTGAGGCAGCTTGGGATTGGTAGCCCTGTTCTACCGACGAGGAAACTAGTGTCCAGAGAGTTAAGCAACCTCTCCCACGTCCACACAGTAAGTGCCCGGTTTTGGATTTCAGTCCAGGCAGTCTGGCTCCAGGGGCTGTTGTCATCTTTGTCACACTTTTGAAAAAAAAATTAAATATCATTTCACATATTAATGAAGTAGAATAGAATAAAGGCCCCTCGGCCATCAACCCATCGCTCAGCTTCAGGAATTATCAACGTCGGGATGCTCCTGTCTCCTCTCTGTCCCTGCCACTGGACGACACCGGAGCTGCCCGAGTCTGTGCTCAGAACCATTCATGCCATTGGGGAGAAGCCTGGGGAGTTAACATGGGAGAGTAAGACAGCTCCCACGGGAAGAGCACCAGCCCTTTCTCAAGAACGCTCGCTGTGGGTTACCTCAAGGTCGGGCGCACGGTGTCTTCTCAGGAAATATTTGCTGATTACCTCATTGTACTCCCCCAAAAGCCACTACGAGGATGGTGGGACAGCTATCAATTCCAGCATTCCCAGAGAGGAACCAGGCCCAGAGAAGAGAAGGTCTCGCTCCAAGTCTTTCAGCTGGTAGGGTGAGAGTGAGGACCAGACCAGACCAGACCTCAGGCCCTGTGTTTCCCAGGATCCTCCCTGTGTACCTGTCAATGTCCCACTATGTGTGCACACACATACACACGGGCACACACACGTGCACATACGCCCAACACCGACTTCTCTGGGGCCTGCAGCTTCCCCTTCCTAGCTGGTCTCCAGGGGAGTCAGGACTGTTCTAGCGGGGATGGTTCTAGCAGGCAGGTTGTGGCACAGGGAGCAACTGCAGTCAGGGGAGCTGCTCTGGGTTGACTGTGTCCCCCTATAAAGATATGCTGAAGTCCTAGCCCCTAGTACCTGTGAATGTGACCTTCCTTGGAAATAGGGTCTTTGCAGATGTCATCAAATTAAGACAAAGTCATACTGCATTAGGGTGGGCCCGAATGCACTGACTGGTGTCCCTTATAAGAAGAGGGAAATCTGGACACACAAGGAGAAGGCCATGTGACCACAGAGGCAGAAACAAGCCAAGATATGCCAAGGGCTGCCGGCAACACCAGAAGCCTGAAGAGGCAAGGAAGGATCCTTCTGTAGAGCCTTCTGAGGGAACATGGCCCAGCTGGCACCCTGTTTTTAGACTTCCCGCCTCCAGAACTGTAGAGAATCAAGTTCTGTTGTTTAAGGCCCCCAGTTTGGGGTACCTTGTTAAGGCAGCCCTAGGACACTAAGATGGAAGGGTGAGGTCTTCACTCTGGCATCGTAACGGCCGCTGACACAGCAAAAACATGGTCCTGGCCTGGCCACTGCTACCCCTCATCTGGAGCACTGCGATCTCGGGGCAAGCACAGTGGCCATGATCGCTGTCCCTGCTCCACTCTGCCCCTCTTTAGTCTGCATGCAGCAGTTCAGGTGGTCTCTAAAAGGAGAAGTAAATCGCATCTTGTCACTCTTCCACTGCCTTGCGTAGATCCTCAATGGCTTCCCATGGCTCTTTGAAGAAGGTCCAAAATCCTTACCAGGGATGCCAGGGCTGTGTGTGCACGGTTGGTCCCCTCCCTTCCTTGCCGCCCCCCCACCCCGCAATGCCTTCTTCCTTCAGGCATCCAGAGGCCCCACAATGACCCCTTCTGCCTCCAGCTGTCTGTCCATGCCAGTCCTTCGGCCTGGGTTGCCAAGTTCCCAGGCTCCTCCTCACTCTCCCCAGCGGAACTCCTGCTCCTCCTTCAGCTTTGACTCAAGACCTCAATGTCTCACTAACGCCTTCCTGGTGACCTCCCTGACCACAGCGGGTCCCTAGGGCAGATCGTCCCAGAGCCCTGGAACACGTCCTTCATGTCCCTCAGCTCAGGCCACCATCTGTCATTCTGCATTCGTGGAATTACTTACTCTGTCTCCCTCCCACTTTGAGCTCCCGGAGGGTGAGCCCGGGTGAACACTCTGCTCACCACGTGTCTTACGCAGAGCCAGAGGTTTCTGCCAATCCCTGCCGAATCCACACGCCTTCCTCCTCCATCCTTTCATTCGGTTTGATTTGATTTGATCTGATTTCCCTGTGAAGGAAGCAGGTCACGGTTCATCATCCTCATTTTGTGACGAGGGAAGTCAAGTTCAGGAGACGTTGTTTCTGGTCCAAGGTTACAGAGCCAGCAAGGTAAGTGGTGAGGACAGGACTCAAATCCAGTTCGGTGCGTTCAGGAATCTTTATTCCACTGCTGTGTGCAATCAAACCAATTCCCAGGTAGAATACTTGAGCTTCAATCCCTGGTGCCATCGAACCTTGAGCAGACACCTGCTGAGGGGCACCCAGAATTAAGGAGCTTTGTGTGTCCCACACTCTGGCAGGGCCCAGACCATATGGGGGAGGGGCCCAGGGACGGGCTCCCGAGGGAAGAGGAGGAGAAGGAGAAGGGAAGTAGGGATCCAGTCCCAAACTGGACAGATCAACATCGTCCCTGTGTCATTTCGTTTTCTGGCCCCCGGGGGTGTTGTTAATAAGGCAGAAGCTGCAGCGGGAGAGGCTGCCCTCCACACATCCGGGCTGGCTTCTGGGAGCTGTAGGTGTTCTGGGTCTTGTCACATCTCAGCTCCGCTGGGCTTCCGGCTATTAAAGTGTCATAGCCCCTCTGTTTCCAGGCTTGACTTATTCACTTGTACGTCTTAGGGTATTCCAAGGCACTGACAATCCATCTGGAGGATGGAGGGCTCACCACAGTCCAGTGTCACCCTTTGTCCTGTTATGACACCTAGGTGTTTCTAGCCGAAGGAAAATTGTTAAGATGAGGTGGACCCTCATCTTTATTATCACTGTCATTGTCATGACTTCTGTTGTGTGCTCCCCGTGTGCCTGGGCCTGCTCTCTCATTTCATCCCCGCAACAAGGACTCTACTAGGTGGGCGCTGTTAACTACCTTAGATGGAGAAACTGAGGCTTAGAAAAGCTTTATGCTAATCTATGTCCAAACAGCTAGTAGGTGACAGCCAGAGTCATGCCAGGTGTTCCTGATCCCCAACGCTAGCATAATTAACCACAAAGCTACATCACCCCTCGAGGCCCCTGATCTCTCCCTTCTGCCTGGCAGTATGTTTTCAATCCCACAACCTCTACCCTATCTCCCATCCCCTGGGATGTTCAGGGATTTCACTTGCTTAGAAAACTTACAGACAGGTGACTATGAACAGGAGGAAGATTAAAAAGACAGGTCAGGAAGGAAAGATGGTGCCACCACTACGATGGTGCCAGGATGGGTTTTGGCAGGTGAAATGCATAGGTGTTTAAGCATCATTTACTGTTTGGAAAAGGCAAACAGACCAGTCCTTCAGGAGAGACACACTGTTCTGGCCTTGAGTTCCAGGAGAATTTCAGAGTGGCAGAGCTAAAAGGGGCCTTAGAGTTCAGGTTGAAGCTCTTTCTCCTTCTCCTTTGATGTGGGTTCTCTCCTAAGACAGTCTAAGGTGTAACAGACATTTTTGATGGCTGTTTCGGAAAACCCAGCCATTTCTTTTCCCCCAACCTCCTCCCTGCTCTCCCCTTCTTGATAACAGCTTTAGTGAGATATAACTCATATCCCATACAATTCACCCATTTCAAGCATATAATTCAGTGTCTACTGGCCAGTTCTGCACTGTTGAAAGTAGCAAACCGGCTGTACCTTAGCAAAGGCATTTCTGCGGAGAGAACTTGGGTCTGTTTCCTCAGGAAAGCATGTATTGCACTCCTGCTGGGTGCCAGGATCTATGCTGGGCACATTCCTTTCTGCTGATCTAATACGGTGGTTTTCAAAGTGCAGACCCCAGGCCAGGTGCATCAGCATCCTCTAGGAACTTACGAGAAATGCCAATTCTGAGGCCTCTCCCCAAACCCCACTGAAGCAGATCAGTGGGGTCCACTGACCTGGATTTTAACAAGTTCTCCAAGTGATGCTTGTGCATGTTAGCGTTCAAGAAAAACACCGATCTGACTTAATGCAGAAGGTGAGATCAGAGAAATGAATCTAGGTCAACATGATCATATCAGGATTTCTAAATGATTAGAAATGGAACCTCAGTTTTCCTGCTAGAATAATAGAAAAACCGAAGTTCTCCAAGGAGGGCAAGACTATTTGCTGGCCTCCAGTGAGACTGTGAAGGGGATGGGTCCTGGCTTGGGTACTGTACCTCCATCTTCATCCTCGGACTCACGGTGGTCCCCACCTGGCCTGGGCTTCCTTCACCTCTGCAACCCTCCTGTCACCTTCAAGCAAGAGAAGCTCTAACAAACGAATATTCCTCCCAACAGGTTCACAGCAAGGGTTCTCAAACCTTGGCCCCAAGAATCCCTTGGGGAACTGGTTTTCACAGACATTCCCCATCGGGGAACAGTGACTTTCAAACCTTTTGACTGTGACCCATAAAAAAATATGCTTTCCGGGGCGCCTGGGTGGCTCAGTCGTTGGGCGGCTGCCTTCGGCTCAGGTCATGGTCCCGGAGTCCTGGGATCGAGCCCTGCATCGGGCCCCCTGCTCTGTGGGAAGCCTGCTTCTCCCACTGCCATTCCCTCTGCTTGTGTTCCCTCTCTCGCTGTGTTTCTCTCTGTCAAATAAATAAAATCTTTAAAAAAAAATATATGCTTTCCATAATGACCTGGTGCACAGACACATAACTGAAATATAAGGTGGGATGCACTTAGATATGTTTTTTTCTATTCCAGCCTCTTGTATTTCATTTTTGTTAAAAAGCTGGTCATGATCCCTGAAACTGGTGTCATGACCTTCCAATGAGTTTACTATAGTCCGAAAGACCCTGCCCTGGGGCACGATCTGGAACCTACAGTGTTAAAAAAGAAGCCTTCCTTGATCCTTAGGTCCTCGGCCATGGCCCCTGACTGTTGCTGTTGCTGTTACTGTTTTTTGTTTTTGTTTTTTAAAAATTGTATTTATTTATTTGACAGAGAGAGATCACAAGTAGGCAGAGAGAGAGGAGGAAGCAAACTCCCTGCTGAGCAGAGAGCCTGATGTGGGGCTCGATCTCAGGACCCTGAGATCATGACCTGAGCCGAAGGCAGAGGCTTTAACCCACTGAGCCACCCAGGCGCCCCTGTTACTGTTGTTTTTGCCAGGATTCTGAGAAAGTGCCCCAAGGTCCACTTCTACACCCATGACAGCCCCTGCACGACCTCAGGAGGCCGTCACGAGAACACCTGCGTGTTGATTTGAGATCTCTGGAGTGCCACATCAGGGGAGAAACTTATTATGCCCAAGTGGCCAATTTTCTTCTGCCAGGGACTTATCTAAAGAGCATATTTAGGTGTCCTTCCTTGCACCGTAAGAGCTGCTAGGAAAGTGTGCATCTCGGGGCTTTTGCATCTATGGGTCTTATTGTCCCTGTAGCTGGAAGAAATAAAGGACACGGCAGATCTGAGGGAACCGAGCCTAAGCTCATTGTCAAAAGCCACCATAGCTCCAATATCCGGCAGGCTCACCTTCTGATTCAGGGGTTTCCACCCTATCCTACTCAATGTCCCTATATGTTACAGATGCCTTGTACGGTCCCCTTTAATACCTAAAATAAAACTCATCAATAATATAACCTGCTTAATACCCAATTTGAACAACTCTAGATCATGCCTCAGCCGTGATATAAAGGAGACATGATAAAATAACATGCGTCCCAATATGTCAGTGCTTGGGATGACTAGGAGAAGACAGAGAAGCGGCCAAATGCTTGTACTTACAGCCTCTACTGGCTGGCTTACGTTTTAGCTCAGTTACCACATCAGTGCAAGTAAGTGCGCTGGCAACTCAAGTCCCAAGAGCAGCACCCAACTGCTGTTGATGATGTCATTTCCTAAAACAGGGAACAACTTCTAGAACAAGTACAATCTTCCCTTGATATACATGTATTCCTGGCAAAGTCAGCACATGCCTGGGGGTAGGCGAGAGAGCCCCCTGGGGGAGAACACTGCACACGTCTGTAAGCTGCTCTGAACAGTAGTTGGCAATTGGAGAGGAGAGAGAGGAAGAGAAGGTTGGGTAAAATGCTCATAGGCATGTTCCAGGAACAAAATACGTTTCTGGGGGGAAACTGAGGGAGGAGGATGGGGAGCCAGTAAGGCTGGGCGCTGTGTGGCCCAGGGACCTTGGGGAAACAGGAATGTCTAGTGAAAGCTGTAAGTGGGTTGCTATGGAGTATGTGATATGAAACTCCTCCTCTGTCTCTTCCCATCAAGCGTTCAGTAAAGTTGGAAGTCGTCCCTGATACCTGTGCACACGTGCATTCCTTCAGGGGGCTCTCGGTCCAGGGTGTGAACAGGGGGAGTCCCCGGAGCAAGGCCAGCTGACTCAGATGTATACCCGCTGGGTGCCAGGCCCTGTCCTGGGCTCTTGGCTGGCTCCAGCCCATGTAAATCCTTCGCTGCCACCCTGTGGGGGTCACCCCTATGGTGCAGACGGCCCATGGTCCCACAGCTGGTAGCGATTCCCCTGGAGCTCGAGCCCAAGTCTGTCTGTCTCCACCACCCCTCTCATCTCTTAGACGCACACGTGAAGTCTACTGCTCTGGCTCCTTTCTGAGGACGAACGGGAAGTAGACCTCCAAGCTAAAGATAAATTGCACATCTTCCCCAAACATTTGCTTTGAAACCACAAGCCCCTCTGTTCCTTGGCATCACATTACAAATCACCCCGCTCCTCGGGGTACAGGTATGTGGCTTGAGCATGCCTTTGGTGATTTTAAGAATGAATTATGCTCCTTCCTCAAGCAATCACATCCACCAGCCAGCTCCCAGAAATAGAAAGCACTTCATCACACAAATTAACTCCTCTCCCCGATTTCACAGAAGATGAGTAATCTATGAAAAAAGAGAAGCTATTATCTAAACAGGCAGCCTTATCTGCACTTTTAATTTCAACTAAATGCCTTGGTTCCTTTTTAGCGGGTGGGCAGGGCCATAAATCTGTTTAATAATCAGATGATGAATAAAAATACTCCAGAAAACACCACGATCAAGTTAATTACAGCCTCCCCTGTTTTCCGAAAGCAACTCCCCACCAATCAGCTACAAATGAGAAGAGAAGGTCGGGGCCCTTGGACTCGGCCCACCCCACTTTTTCACCCAGTTGGAGCCCGTCCAGGGGAGTAGATTCATGGGCAGTTCGAGCCATGGGCTCTTGGTAGCTGCTCTTAAATTATGTCACATTGTCAGTGTTGGAGAGCAACACGTGTTTCATTTAGGGCGCCGGCTTCCATGTCTATCCTTTAAGGTGTTATTAAAAAAGGGGAAAAAAAATTCCTCCACTTCAGCAACAGTGTCAACCTGTCAGTTTCATATTTGTTAAAGGGCAAAAGTATTCTCCTGGGGGAGATTTTCCTACTTGGCGCACAGGAAGAGAAAGTGGAGCATATGTCAGAGCGTTTCCTTACCACCCCTCTAACTACTGCCACCCCCTCTCCCCCAAAATTCCCCATCCCAATCATAGCTCTCTGGAAACCTCTGCTCTGCAGAGTCCTGCAGACTTCTCATCCGGCCCCTCCCCTCCCCGCTTCTTCGCTGCTCGGTGTCACAGCAGATACCGTGGGATCTTCCGCTATTTACACAAACTCCCACGCAGAAATTAATCTGGGTACACAGGTCTCTGGCCCCTCATCCTTCACCTCTCATCTTATCCACACTGTTGCTAAAGCACAAGCCTACTGATGTTATCTGGCGACATTCCAGGCCTCTCGGCGGATGTCCAAAGCCCACCTTCCCAGGCCAACGTCCCATCTCAACCCTGTAGCTGAGCCTCTCAGCAGATACCCCTCGACTGCTTTCTTGCCTTTATTCCTTTACTCTTACAAATCCCTTAGCTCAGAGCATCCCTCCCTGCTTCTCTGTCCCAGGGGATCCTATTCTTCCCTCTAGGCTCAGCTCACAGTGCTCCTGGATGACCAACTGTGTAAATGGCATTCCGCGATGATTCCCACGGATGGTAGCGCATGCTCTGACCACAGCTCCATTTGCATTCCATGCGTGTTCTGGTCAGGACTTGTGCTAACCTGCTTGGCAGCAAGCTTCTTGAGGGCAGGACCAAGATGGATTTATTCCCCGCCCCTCACAGCACCTGTAATTCTGTAGGTGCTCACAGATAATCTGGGAAATGATCCCGACTTGGTTAGTTTTCCTGGTCATTGGCTGCTTTTATTTTTTTAAAATCTGTACACACAACATGCTTCCAGAGGATTCAACATGTCACCCAGGGGAAGAGGTCAGGCACGTTTGGGGGGTCCCTGTCATCCAGGTATTCACTTGTGAATTTTTAAACACAGGAGGTAGCCAAGGGAGGCAAAAGTCATCTTCCAGCAGGATGTTTATCAAAGAAACGGGATGTTTATCAAAGTTCTCACTGAAACATCACTCCCCACTCACCAAAAGGGTATCTCTGCCTAGCACATCCATATCTGTCTGTGAGATGTGACCACTGGCAGTGTAATCACAAACTGATTATAAGCTGCTGCAGAGAGAGCGGCAAAAGCAAAGGCCCTGAGGCAGAGGGGGCAGGACCTAAATAAAGCAGTCACTGATTTTCCTGGTTCATGTTTAAGTCAGACACTTGCACTGAATCCCGTAAGGGCATGCCTCAAAGATTCAGATGGCCTGCAGGGAAAGATATACAGCTGACACAGAGGGACTCCCATTTTCGGATAGGAGGTGTTCCGGATATTTCATTTTTTCTTTCAAAAACGGAAAAATACTGGGGCGCCTGGGTGGCTCAGTGGGTTAAAGCCTCTGCTTTCGGCTCAGGTCATGATCTCAGGGTCCTGGGATTGAGCCCCGCATCGGGCTCTCTGCTCAGCAGGGAGCCTGCTTCCCTTTCTCTCTCTGCCTGCTTCTCTGCCTACTTGTAATCTCTCTCCCTCTGTCAAATAAATAAATAAAATCTTAAAAAAAAAACCCCAAATGGAAAAATTTTTACTATTTTTTGAGATTATAAATGTGATACATTTGTTGTAAAAAGAGCTTTTTTGATCATCGGGAGGAAAGTCACATCTGAACAAGCCAGTCTAGCGTCCCCCACCAGCGACGGCCACCCGGTAGTTCGGTGTACTTCTCAGCCATCTTCTCGATGTTTCTGTGCTTATTTATTTACTTTTCCTGAAACCTGCTTTTTCTTTTTTTCCCATGTAACAGTACATCATAGTCATCTTTCTACATCAGTGCGTGCAGATCTAGCCTGTCCTTTTCCCCACGATCTTGCTCGGTCCTCCAATGAACCCAAGTGAGGGAAAGAGCCCTATTCTGTCTGACACAGAGACCACGAGGTTGGAGAGGTGGAGTGTTTGGCCCCAAAGTCAACAACCGGGAGATTAGCAGACAGGGCTCTCTCACTCGACAGCTCATGCCCTGCCTCTGACACCAGGCTGTGTGCCTTCAGAAGAAAGGGCCAGGACCAGGAGACCAAATTTGCAGTTACAGTTCAGTTCGATACAAAGAAAGAACATTCTAACAGCAAGAGCTGCCCAGTAAGGGGTATCTCATCAGACAGTGAGTTGTCCACCATGGGAATCACTCGAGCAGAGGCTCAACTCATTATACACACCACAGAAGAGACTCAAATGTGGGGGAAGGACGACGTGGCCTTGAGGGCCCCCGCCAGCCCTGGGAGCGTGATTCTACAGTTATGAGATGAGATGCCTGTCCATACCATGAGCTCCAAAATGGTGAAAATCCAGCTCCGAGGACCTAAGCCTTTAACTCGAGGACTCCTGAGATGCACTTAGTAATCTGCATAGAGAACATGGTTTTCTTTTCATAAGGTCTAGCCTATTTTATCTACCTCTATAATTTTCTCCCTGCCCCGGCTGTGAACAAATTTTACTTTCAAGGTTGCATTTGTTTTATTTGTCGAGGGCCAGAAAGCACACGGGATGCTGCCTCTGGCGGAACGCCACGGGTGGGTCTGCGTCAGGCCATGTGGGCTGGGAGTTCCGTGCATTCTGAGCACAGAGCAGCACCACACGGAAGACTTTTCCAGTCCTCTGGTTGTGGATGAGTGATTCGATGCCCACCTGCTCTGATTTGTTAACTTGTGCTCAAACTTCCACAGCCCTCTAATGCCCATCGCCAACGTGCCCTGGAGAGTTGTCTCGTTCCCAAGCAGGGCCCAGGTGGCTGGCAGAGTGCCAGGGGCATAGCGGACTGGCATGACCCAGAAACCAAGCAGAAAGCCCTCGGCATGCCAGGGACGCCCCCCAGCTCCTCAGTACCTGTTCGATTTGGGTCCGTCACAGTGACCTGACTTTCCCCCATTCGACCCGTTCCTGTGAGTTACCACATCTTCCCTCTGGGGAGTGGGGCATTTAAAAATTGAAGTCATACATGCTCGTTTTGAAAATGAGATGTGCAAAAATCAATGAACTAGCACCAATTAGCACGCTGTCGGGTGCCCTCTTCTAATCCTTTGTGGTCTGTTGGGGCTTTTATAGCCCCTTCGTAGAAAATCCCTCTGATGCGGAAGGTCATCCTTCCATACTCCTTACTGCAGCCCCACACTGAACTGAGCCTCCTATCTGACGGGGACAGGGCAAGCTGTTCACGAGGATAGGTGAGCTCAGGCCCCAGGTATACCGAGGGAGGGATTTCTGCTGCCAGAAGACCAGGAACAGCAGCCCCACAGTGAGAGCGACTCTGGCTCAGGTGCCGCGCTCTGCCTCCTGCGAGTATTATCTCATTTCCCATGCCCATGATCCGACGAGGTGGGACTGTCGTCCCCATTTTAGGGATGAGAAAACTGAGGCTGGAGAGCTGGCACGTCTTCCACCTCCAGGAAGTAGCAGAGCAGGGACTCGAAGCGGGGGAGGCCGGCTTCAGAGAGTGTGCTCCCCGTGACAAGACCCGCAGCAGGGAGCTGGGGACAGGTGAACCTCGGGGAGGGGACCGCGGGGAGCAGAGGGCTCCCGAGCACAGTTTCAGTGGACCCCTCAGTGGGGTCAGGTAGAGAAGGACGTTTTAGGCAGAAAGAGCCACCTGTGGAAAGAAAACACAGCCCTGAAGCAGTCGAGTTTCCTGGGAACTGGACAGAGTCCAATGTTTTCTCATCATGATAAATTTTAATAAACAACGAAGAAGTAATTCATGATTTCTTCTAATTAAAAGGGAGTATTTCCTAAGATTAGATAAGTATCAAACAGAAACACAAATTTAGCCTATAGAGGATTAAGACACAAATCCTCCCCAACCTCTGTAGAAAGGGAACATGCTAAATCTCTAAAACCTTACAGGAAATAAATTAAATAAACCATCTCCTTTCCTTCAAGACTGTATTATTTTTTAATTAAATGCAAAATAATACACGTATTCTCCTTGTAAAAAAAAAAAATTACAAGTACAGGAGGGGGTCAAGCCTCTTTTTGCCTCTACAGATCTTCGGTCCTGCCTTCCTCAGGGATTACTCCTAAGTCAACATTGCTCGCAGTTTGGAGTGTATGTGTCCACACATTCTTCTACATGCCTGTACGCACACATGCACACATGATGAAAACATACAGAACTGCTTCTGTTTGTGTTTACATAAACGGGTTCTATAGCTTGCTTTTTTGTTGTTGCTTCTTACTTTTTAATGCATCTTAGAGCTCTGTTTGTGTCATTTAGATTCAGTTTCTTGTTTTCAATGGCTGCTTCATACACCGTATTAGGGATACGTCAGAGTTTATGCCCCATTCCCTACGCAGGGGCCCTTGGGTCGTCTCCAATTTGGCAACGATTAGAAACAGTGCTGCGGTGAGAACCTTTTATGTGCCTCATGGCACGCACACTGCACAGTTCTCTAGGACAGACACTGAGAAATGGTATTCCCGGATTTTAGGACATGCACATTGAGATTTGATACTGCCAAACCGCTCTCCAAAGCGGAATTCCCAATTTTCAGTCCCCTCGGCAGTTTCTGTTTAGAGTGGTGAGAATCTTGGGAAGGAAGGTGGGGTGGAATGAGGACAGAGGTATTTTAAATGGCATATCTGATATCAAATAAAATAATTACTTAGAAAAACAGCTACTGTTTTCATATTATACACTAGATAAAGTAGTGTGGGACAAAATCTTGGCGTGGGGTGATACACAAAAGAAAGGTTCTCCAAGAGGGGCCAGGCCCTGTCCTCCAAGAATCTCTGGTGAGGGCTGGAGATGGGATACGACGGGCCTTTTTCTCAAAGGGAAGGAAATGGTTGAAAACAAGACCCAGGACCCTGTTAGGATTTGGGTGAGGGTCACTGACTAGGGCCTGGGAAGCAGGGGGTGGGGTGGGCAGACGATGCTCTCCTTCCCCATGCCTGCTCCTGGCTTCTGGGGCCACCTGTTTTAGGAGGCAAATCTGGTCACCATCAAAACCACAGCAGGGGGCATAAGTTCCCTGGGGCTGACGGCAGGGCTGCTCCTCTGGCCTCACAAATGGCACCCTGGGTCACACACTCCAGCCTGGCCGGTCCGAGTGTGAAGGTCTGTCTAACCTGGCTGGGCCAGAATTTCAGGGGAAATGAGGTTCCTGGGTAACTTAGTAAAGCCGTCTCTGTGGACAGTGGTGGTTAGAAAGGCACGTTTCCTGCGGCTTTTAACACGTTAATGGTATATGAAGGAGGAGACAGCCCTTCAGAACACAGCCCTGCTCTGCTCCCAAGTGTGCACCAATTAAGATGATTACTAGTTTCCTTACAACACAAATACTAATGGCCTGTCACGCTCTGGCATATTTTTCTTGGTAACCTTCAACTTGGAATGATTAATATGGCTCCTGTGGCAAGGCTCATACACGCAAAAGCAGAAAACGGGGGGTGGAGGGGGGCACCCACTTCCAGGGAGGCAGACGGCTGTGAAAACAAGTTCTGAAGGGCTGTGCGACCGTGGGAGGCCACGGTCATGATCAGCAGGGGAGAATGTCCTGGGAATGCTCTGAGGCATCAGGATCAGGGCTAGCTGTGTGACTCCGCCGGGGTCGCTGTCCCTCTCAGTTCCCCACATTTAAATGGGGATTGTAATCCCTTTCCTGCTTGCCAGGCGGGGTGTTTATATGGGAGGGGGCTTAAAGATGCAGAGTGGGCACTTCCTTACTATGGCAGTAGTTAAAACGAAAAGGCCGGGGAGGTGCACAGACGTAAAGGGGTGCACAGCATAGCTCGGCAGCTAAGACTTAACAATGCCTCGCCTTTCTACATTCCATCTCTGTAAGCCTCAGTTTGCTCATCTGAAAAATGGGGATAATATAGAACCGCGCCTCCTTAGGGTGCTGGGTCAAAATGAGATGATGTGTGCCGAGTAGCCGGCAAGCCCAGTGTCTGACACAGACCGAGGATCAACACTGTGGCCACAGTTACTATTCTTGTTGCTGTTACACCAAGCTAGGGAAACCAGCATCAGCTTTGAAGCTCCCAAGAAAGCCCCACCTCCCCAATTTACATTGTCTAGAGACAGATCCCCCCATAAAGAACACTTCAAATTCTCCTTTTACGTCATCGAGGCCAGGGAGGGCGCCCAACTGCCCTAGACAGAACTCCTTCCCAGCGTAACATGAATTTCATTCAGGGAGAAAAATGGTAAAGACTACCTCCATTGGGTCTTTCAGATATGTGAACTGCTAGGTAGAGGTACCAACCCCTCACTGAGGCTGTTGGTCTAATATTCAGTAATTAATGAGGATGTAATCACAGGAGGCTCCCCTAACCATCCCTAGCATCTAAAGTGCTAGGTCTGTGACTCCCCGGCCCATTCTTCTTATGTAAAGCACAGTGCAAAGAGAATCTCAAAGCCTTCTGTCTCAACTTAGTCATCACCCCCGAATCCTACATTTTGGAGCACCGTGGGCATGTCTCTACTTCAGCTCATTGGGGGAGCAGACCTTATGGGATGCTTAAAGGGCCCGAGAATGAAGAGCAGAGAGGGGCTCGCATGCTTCCAGGGCCAGGAAGCTGAAAGATGTATATGAAATGGGCCAGATGGAAACCCACAAACCCAAGTGGGGTCACATGAGGCTGTGGGCCCAGAGATGCTATCAGGAGAACCAGAGGTTCAGATTTTTATGGGAATCCTCCCAACTTCCAACTACTGGCAGACAATTCACTCAGATTCTAAAATTATTTTGAAAGACTAGTAAGCAGGTCTACAGGGATGTATCCAGCACCTTGAAGGGAACATAAACTCTTCAAAGCCAGAAATTTATGACCTAGAGCAAAGGAGGAGTAATTCACCAAATGGAGTTCTCTAAACCAAAGGAGTTTAATGGATCAGAAAAGACAATAAAAACCACCCGTATTTCTGCCACCCAAACCACTCCTAGCATTTTATGCTTTCAAGCATTTTAAAAATATATGTATGCTTGCAGATGTTTTGCCTGGTTTTTATATTTCATAGGATGCCCCAAGTGTGCATGCAAACCAATGTGTTGTTGACTTTCTTCGCCTGCGCTCACCTCCACTTTGCAATCATCTTTGCATGCTGCCCTCTTCAGGCAGCTCCTTATAGCAAACCCTCTTCCTTGTCAAATGTGCTTACTGGGCCCTTTCTCAGGAATGCACTGAGCCAAAGTTTCTCCAAGTCATGGGTGGTACCCATTAAAAGAAGCAAACTACTGTGGGCTCCTCCATAAACACACCCAGGGAATTATCTGAGAAATATTAGCCAAAGCAGCGAAGCTTTCTGACTTCCAAGTGTGAATTCTTACTGCAAAAGGATTTTCACTGCATCTTCATAGTCGGTAAAATAATTTTTTAAAAGATTAAAGCTCAAAACAAAAAGGCAAATCAAAAAGGTCCTGGCTAACTCTTGGATCCACTGAACCCCAGTGGAGAAACACTGCTGTAAGGCACAGGGACGCAAGGTCCTTGTGAGCTGAACCTCTGAAGCTTCTCTCTGTCTGGGAGCCTCCCCTCTACCCACGGGGTCTCCTTCCCTGCAAACCACAGGGCTTAGAAACCACAGAGGCCACTAGTTTTCACCCACGCACCCTGGGGCCCTAGAGTTGAACCCAGGTGTTCCTCCCACCTCTGGAGGGCGGGGGCGGGGTGGGGGGCATACTTGAAATTATTTTCTACATTGGGTTCTTGGGCAGGATTTCGTTTTAAGAAAAGTTTTCACTATTGAAAAAAAGGGGGAAAAAAGTTGGTAAAGCACAGATGAAGGCCATTCCCCTCATTTCACAGATGGGGAGATGATGATCCGGAGAGGGGCAGGGCTGGTGACAGATGGGCCTGAGGACATGAGTTTTCTAATGGGCTGGCGCTCCCTCCCTCAACCACTGGCCTGCCTCGGATTCCTCCCCCAGATTTCTCTGGCCTTTTCCCTCCCAAACCCCTGAGGCCTCTCAGCTTTCCCGGTACATCCTGTGTCCTCCCTGAAAGAAGCACCAACTCCTTTGGTTTTCAAAGGTTCCCTACGTATTTCTGATGTGTAGATGGGAAGACACAACGCGCCAGGGGTGATCTGTGGAACACAGGGGAGCCTCCTGTTGAACCTGGCATGGTGTCAGATGTGTGCCCCCGAAGGCCTCTAGCATATTCGGGGCAGGGGGTTGGCCCAGCTGGCAGGTCTGTAAACACAGACATAATCTTCTTAGCTAGAGGCACTTTTATGGTTCCACAGAAAGAAGAAACAAATTCAACCTCAGAATCCATTCCTGTTCTAAACGTTAGAACGGAGGCTTTCAGGAAATGGAGTCTTGTAGCCAAACTTCTATCTGATGGTGGCACTAAAGTGCTAGGTCTGTGACCCAGAGGAAGAGGAGGCAGTGGGGTGGGGGTGGTCCTTGGTGGACCTGGGTTCTAGACCTGCATGAGGCTGGCCTCACTATGTGACCTTAAACCACTCATTTATCCTTCTGGGCCTCAAGTTCCTCATCTCTGAAATGTGGCCCCTGCCACAGAGCTGACTTCGCTGGGTTATAGTAAGAACGGACACATGGGATGGTGTCAGTCTGACAGGTCTGTCACTTAACCCCTGCATTTCAGTCACCTCATCTGCAAAATGGGAACCAACCAACCAACCTCCTCACGCTGGGAGGCATAGAGAGGTATCAGAGTCTCACTGAAAAACAAAGTTAGGATACCCAAAAATCAATTCTTTGACACACAGTTGTGGTGGTTGCCTCAAACACACCATTTTTAGCAAGGGCTCATCTACACAGTAAGCTTTCAAGGCAGGCACACTCCCCGCGCCTTTGCCCTTCAACTGCTCACTCTACAGCAGGAGAGGCAAGTGCCGGGCCTGGAAGCACACGGACCAAGCATCGAGGGCCCACCTTGTAGGCTTAGCATCCGAGCTTTGGGGCCCCAGGTAAGGGAGACCAGCATGGGCTGGAGTATCAGAGAAGACTTCTCAGAGGACCTGAGCAACTGGGGCCTTGCAGGGTGATGAGGAGTGTGAGGAGGAAAGAGGGTGGCACTGGGGGCTGAAGGGGGCCGGGCAGACACCGGACTCGGACCCCTTAGCCGTCCCATCTCGGCCCTGCGAGCACTGGCGAGGCCCTATGTGGTGAGAGCGTCCTACATCTATCCACTACCAGTCCCAGAACCTGGCAATCTGACTGCGGAGATGAGAACGAAGCAAAAATAGCGTCTAACTTCTCAGCCGGACTTGGAGTACAGATGGCAACATACACGACTGGCGAGGCTCACCAAGTGACAGGCTCACGTGGCCATACTGGAGCTCCAAGAGCCACCATGCCATCATGTGTTTGTCCCATTCAGGGCACAGCACCTGTGTGTCATCGTGATAAGGACAGTCTAGTCACACAGCTGTGGGTTTTCTCAGAGGTGGCGGCAGAGGGCATCCCATCCACATCCGGTCACGTGGACACTTAGAAAACACCATACATCACGGCAGGGGATGGAGTCTGGCTTTCTGAGGGGTCACCAAGGGTCTGGGAAGGGGTCTGAGCTTTGACCAACAGCAAACCGGGGAGAGAAATTCCCCTCTTCTCTCCCGACCATGTGCAGGGACTAGGCCCAGATGCTGCTCCTTCTCACAGCCTACGAGGGAGCCCCCCACCCTGCTGAGAGCACCTGCCTGCCTGCCCACACCGGACCTGACTGTGCGGTGGGAGCCTCTGCTGGAATTGCCGCTGGTTTCTTGCTCCTTCTGCCTTTTTTACCCTCCCCCTCATTGTCTTGGGCTTGCTCCTTGCTAATCGTTGCTTAGGGACTGTTTCTCAGAGGACGGAGACTAAGTAAGATAAAGAAGAACCATACATTTGTTCTCATGTGTAAAATAAAAGTAAGTCATTCACAAGCACGGAGGCTTCAGGAGTTGTCAGTAACAAAATGACTTTGCCTGGGGCACCTGGGTGGCTCAGCTGGTTAACTGGGGACTCTTTCTGATCTCAGGGTCCTAGGATCTGTGCTCAGTGGGGAGTCTGCTTGAGGATTCTCTCTCTCCCCCTCTGTTCCCTGTGCCCCTGATTGCACACACACGTGTGCACACACACACACACACCCCCATGCACACATCCACCCACACACACTCTAAGATAAATCAGTCTTAAAAAAAATGACTTGTATGCAACATGCAGTAAAACACGTGCCCACCCAGTGTCCTGACACTATGGAGGAGAATGCGAGAGGAGGAGACAGCCTCAGGCAGGCTTTGATTCAAGTACTCCAAGGTGCTCTTGTATCTGTCCATTCATTCAACAGATATTTAATGATGCTGCTCTGTGCCTGGCATTGTGTGGGGTGCCCGGGATGCAGAGGCAACTAAGACATGGTCCACATCCTCAGGGAACTTATGGTTGAGTAGGAAAGTGGACACGGCAATGCCGGGGTGGGCACCACACGGGAGCTGGGTATTTCAGGAGGAGGGCAGAAGGAGGGAAGGATCCTCACTCTCCTGGTTGAGGACAAGAAGGGGGAAGGGATGGCTTCACTGAGCCTGGTCCAAAAAGGTAGCCCTGAGTCTGCCAAGAGACAAGGGCTTTGTTCCACTCCTCTGGGTGAGGTGGAAAGGGCTTCCCCTGTAAGCACCAGGGCAAGGATGAAGGATTAAATCAAAAGTGGGGGATGATACTTAAATAAATCCTGGGGACCAGTGGTGGTAACATCACTGCTGTTTTTGCTCGCAATTGCTGCTTCACTCCCTTTACTTACCTTTCCCAGCCCCCTAAAACCCACACAAAAACACTGGGGAGATAGAAGCCATAACCAATAGCAGAAAACTGAAACAAACAAAAGTTTCTGGCAAAGCCAAGGTGCTGGCAGAAACAATACATTTGGAGGAACACGTCCTGCGTAAGCGCCCAGCCCTCCCCAGGACGCAGAGCTAGGCAGAGCTGGGCTCAGGAAGTGGGCGGTAATCAGAGAGCAGGGGTAGGGGTCAGAGCAGGTGAGGAAACCTGGATCCAGGGGTCACTTTCAGATGACAGGGTTTGAGACAGGAAATCCCATTTTTTAAAAAAAGTTTACAGTTTTGTCTGCCTGAGCGAAATCTCTTCCTTGCCGCACTTACAACCTGATGTAAGACTTCAGAGAGAACAAAGCTTTCTTAAACCTGAAAACATGAATAAAATGTCCTCAGCAGCTGCTACAGGAGTTGGGCCCCTTGAAACATGGAGAAAATAGTCCATGGGAGTGCAGCCGTCACTTGGTGTCTGTATTCAGGCTCAGAGCTCCTCATCACCTTATTGAAGTTGGTCAATCGGCACTCACACGCCTGCCGGTGTCTCTGCCACTCAACCCAGGCTTTGCCCAGTTAACACTAACCATTTACAAGGCTTTGCCCAGTAAGTGCCACCCAACAGGCTTCTGCAAGAACAGATACGTAACTGGCATAACTTGAAAAATGGCAGGTGCCAGTGGTGGGTCCAAGGTCATTTTCCTTCTGCTGCCTGATTGATGGGCAAGGTCTCTGAGGGCAGGGACCAGAGAAATGGCAGAAAGTAGTGGGAAGGGCCTGGGGCCCACTCATCTCAGACAAAGCCCTTGTCTCTTGGCAGGTAGGATGTCCCTACCACTCACAAGCTGTGTGACCTCTGCCAAGTCACTTCACCTTTCCAGCCTCAGGGTCTGCAAATGCAAAATGGGGGTCACATTATGCCCATGTTACAGGGTGGCCACGGAGAAGTACTGAGACATGAGTACAAAGCACTCTAGCATTGAGCCTGGCACCCAGTAAGCACCCAGTCAAAGGCCGGGAGACTCCGATGAACAGGTGAGCTTTATGTCCATCTGGGGAAGGGTGGTCACACTTCAGAGTTGCTGCCATCACAGTGGGCTGTGCTGAATTTGCCAGGCATCTGTGCCACGGACTGAGCCACGTGGATGTCGTGAGAGCGTGACTCACTGCTACCACCCGATGACAGCCGAGACCTCGTGCGCTGCACATGTGCTTGAAGAGCTCAGACGATGGAGTAATACTCCTACAGATGTGTTCTCAGGATCTGGTGTCTTTTCTCCTCCCCTCGAAGGATGTCCAATCCCCAAGCTGATCTGTAACGCTGCCAGAGACTCTTTCAACAGAAGTCTCGAAGCCAGCGGTGGAGTTCCCAAGCAGCCAGATTGCATTCGGCAGGCACTATTTTGCCTGGCGGGAGCACAGGGAACAGAGGAATGAGCATCGCAAGAGAGCCCACAGCTAGCTCCTTCCAAGGAGATACCCAAATTTGCTAGCAGCAGCCCTGATGCTACGTTCTTGAAGTAAATAAGGTATTTGGTATTCAATTAGACCATGAGTATAGCTGCTAATTACCATCCTCTGCCTAGTTAGGGAAAGAAAAATGAGTTTGTCAGGAAAGCAAAGATAAAAGCAGCCCACAGGTCTTCAAAAATAAAGGGAGGGGGCGCCTGGGTGGCTTAGTTGGTTAAGTATCCAACTCTTGATTTCAGCGCGGGTCAGGAACTCAGGGCCGTGAGACTGAGCCCCGAGTTGGGCTCTGGGCTGAGCGTGGGGCCCGCTTAAGATGATTCTGACCCTCCCTCTCCCTCTGCCCTGAGCCCCCCTTCACTTGCACATGTTCTCCTTCTCTAAAATTAATTAATTAATTATTTAAAAAGAAGAATAAAGGGAGGTGGCAGTTAATACTGTAGAAATCAGCAAATGTTCCCAACCAGGGCTCCCCACCTTCACTAAGGCTGTTGGTACTTTTTACCCGCACGTCATTGGTTATTTCCATTGGTTTTGGCTGTTAACAAATAACACTACACTAAACATCCATGTCCAGACATCTATTTGCTCATCTTTGATTGTTTCCTCTAGAGATGGAATCGCTAGCTCAAAGGCTATTTTTAGGGCGTTCTGATCCACACGCCATCACCCAACACTCCTGCTAGCAGGGCAGGCTGAGTTCCTTTCCCTGCATCGGGTAGAGCGGACATGGCGCTGCAGAGCCAGGATTCCGCACCTGGCCCCCGCCGTGCTGAAGATACAAGGCAAGTCCGGACATTCTACACCAAGCACCACCTCCTGCTCTCTTCTCCCTCCTCTCCCGCTCGGTGGAGACCACACGTCACTGCTGTTTGATGCTTGGCCCTCTGGAGTAGCACTGTCCAAGAGAATTTTCTGTGATGTTCTGTCTCTGTCCCCTCCTACGTGGTAGCCATTCGCCATGTGAGGCTCCTGAACACGTGGAATGTGTCTTGTGCGAGGAGAACCTGAATTTTTAACTTCACTGAGTTTCAATTTAAATTTCAATAGCAACCTGCAGCTGGTGGCTACTGTTTCAGACAACACAGCTCTGGGGGTTCAGGAGGGACTGTGGCTTATGGTTCTTCTGTAATCGATAGTCATGGCCACGAGAGATCCTGCAATATTATACCAGCTCTGATTTAAAATATTTTGTTCCCACTGATCCATAAACATTGACATTCTGGAACTTCTTAAGTGTTTGGAAATTCTGATATTTCAGAATTTAAATTGCACTTTCCCAGACTGCATTTCACACCTAGAAACTTCTGTCACGTTTTGTCCCCTTAGGGACTGGGAAATATTGGGCTCCCAGCTCAGCAGAGAAGCAGAGGTCTGTCACTCAAGGGGTAGAGTCTTTCAATAATCACTACTATCAGTCTATTGCTGATATACCATCCTGCCTCTGTGCTTTTGCTTATGCTGTTCTCTTAGGCCAGGGAAACCCCTTCACTAGGTAGTGATATCTCCTCTAGGAAGCCCTCCCTGATTATTTCCTTTTAAAATTAAAGGCTGCACTCTCTTTGTGACCACTAAACATTGCTCATGGCTCAGTTGAGAGCCTTGAGTCACCACTTGGGACCTACTTAACATCTATTTTATTTATTTATTAAACATTTTATTTATTTAATTTATTTATTTTACTGAGAGAGAGAGAGAACGTGATATCAAGGGAGGGATGAAGGGAAAAGGATAGAGAGAGAATCTCAAGCAGACTCCACACCCAGCATGGAACCTGATGTGGGGCTCGATCCCACGACCCCTGAGACCATGACCGGAGCTGAAATAAAAAATCAGATGCTTAATGAACTGAGCCACCCAGGTGCCCCTAAGCCCTATTTTAGATAAAATTTGAGTAACTTTAATACTGGATTTTTTTACTCCAAAACTTATTTGAAATAGCAAATGAGGAGGGAAAAAGCCTCATAGAGACAGAGACACTGGGGGTGATAAGAAGTAAAAATCATCTAAGAGTCAGGCAGTAAGGGTTAGACAAATACATAAATACCAAACCTGGGCTTCTGAAAACTGAGACACTGGGTCATCTTGTATGAAAGCAAATACTTTTCCAGACCTCAGTATTTCTTGAGTGTAGGGCTATAGTGAATAACTGATACTCAATTAAGACAACTATAAGGCATCGAGCGCTAACTCTAAACACCGGGGAAAAGGTGTGGAAAGTCATCCTAAAGTGCTAGGATTTCAAGCTTGACAGGACTTTAGAAGTCATCTATACTTTCTAGATGCAGACACTGAAACCCAAGGAGATGATATAATTTGTTCAAGGTCACATAGCTATTTACTGGCAGGGCAGGAACCAAAGCTGGTCTATTGGTTCTCATACGAATACCTGGAAAAGTCACTTAATGGGCTTTTTTACTCCATGATGCCACTGAACTGATGAGTAATTAATGGAAGAAAAAATACTGAATCTTCTTGACCCTGCTACATGAAGATAGTTTCTCTTGTCACTAATGATAAACACTGGAAAAGGATATCCCTTTGTATGGAAACAGGTGTCACAAGGAAGAATGACTCAGGAGTTGGCATTTTTATTTTTATGATGAACACGGTGTGAATAGCATGACTTGGGGGGGTGATACAATATTTGAAAGAGCATTCTCTGATTGGGGTGATTAATATCCAAATTGGTATCACACATGGGCAATACATTCAGTCTGTAGTGAAAATGCAATCCCCCAAACACATGATTGTCCATCACGATGCAAATGGCAGAAGAGAAAAAAGTGGCTGATGATACACAAATGATTTCAATACTCTGTGCATCCCCAGCCATTTATTTTAGGGCTTTGACCATGGAGAACGGATAATAGGATTGATCTAAGGCAGTTATAAGCCACCACTGATAGATAAATATACATCTCACTCTATGCAGGAGCAGGTATTCAGAATAAGGTGGTTCACAGAGACAGACAGCTCTTTAAATGATACCTTGCAATTACACTGCAGCCTTCCACCAGATAATAAACCTTCGATGTCTTGAATAATTTAAAATTTTCCAGCGGCATGAAGGTTGAAAGGAAAGAAAATCACACTCTGCTTTGGAGGGAGGAAAAAAAAAATCCTCAGCAGATCAACTGTGGGAATTCTGGCAGAAAAATGCCCAGGTTTCATTCGTTGTCCTGATAGGTGGATACAATCATCCCAGCCCAACCTGGTCCCTGGTTTTCAAAGTCAAAGAGCCAAGAGTGAATGGATCGATGAGAAATAAAATCAGAAAATATAAGGCAGTAAATCTTTACGTGTTATCACAATTGTCACAGAGGTGGTAATACGTAACGGTGTATTATTCTGGATCCTAATAAACTTGAGTTTGGATCCCAACTCCACCACTCATTTGTGGTGTGAACCTGATCTTTCCGATTCTGTTTTATCACCTGTAATATTCAGGACAATAGTGCCGATCATAGCATTCAGTGAGATTATGAATTAACAGTTCCTGGCATATATTAAATGTTAACAAACTATGGCATTAATTATTAGTTTTATAAATTACTATTGTTAATAATGGTAGTTTAAGTTTTGGGGGTCTACAAGGTGTAGTTACAAAGGAAGATGAAGGAAAAATAGGACAGATGAAAAGAGTTTCATATCAAGGAACATTATGGTGTCTACATTAATGCTTATGATATGTTTACTCTGAGCCAGCCACTGCTCTCATCCCTCTACAAGCAATATCTCAATTAATCTGCACAGCTCTTATAGGAAGTAGCCCAATTTTACTCATTGAGACACAGAGAGATTAAGTGCTAGTTCAATGTCAATTGTCTGACTCTAGAGCAAGGGTCCTTAGAAGCCAAGGATTCAAAGCTCAAACCACTTGAGGTTTAAGTTTTGTATTTAAATTTTTTAAAGATTTTATTCATTTATTTGACACAGAGGGAGACAGCAAGAAAGGGAACACAAGCAGGGGGAGTAGGAGAGGGAGAAGCGGGCTCCCTACTTGGCGGGGCTTGATCCCAGGACCCTGGGATCATGACCTGAGCAGAAGGCAGACGCTCAATGACTGAGCCACCTGGCGCCCCTGCATTTAATTTTTTAAAAATAATTTGCACAAGCATAGTTTTATGCCATTATAAAAACAACAGTATCTTTAGGGGAGTTGATGGTCATAAACGTTGATCCCTGGTACTGTCAAGGTGGGTTTTTGTAGATACTGTCATGAGAGCATTGTCATCAGAGTCCTTCGTGAGAGGACTAAGAATACTATATGTGCTGTGTTAGCTAGCTCAAATGTTAAGATGGGGTGGACACACGACAGCACTGGCTGGGAAACATATTCAAGGCTGAGCTTTGGCACATATCTGGCTTACACAGTAAGTCAGTGAAGGGGAAAATAGAAGGACATGACCAGGGTGTCTCTATCTGCTACCGTAGCCTTGCCCTTTAAGCCCAGTGGACGGCTGGGCCAGCAGCAGTGCACCCACTGGGAACAGCCGGACTGGGAGACAAGATTGTGTCCCTGACTTCTGCAGGTGCCTGATGGCTTGCGGGGGCTGTGCCCACCCAGTGGCAGGTGCTCCTGAACCAGAGCAGGACTTCGTCACGAACCTGTGACAAAGGGTCCCGGGGGGCCTGCACTTCACATCTCAGAAATGTGCAGGCTGGTTAGAGATTCCTGAAAGTAGAGCAGAAATTCCCTAAACTCTCAAGTCGTACTGCCTGCAAACACTAGGCTTCTTACCATCGGTGGAAAGCCTTGATTTCTTCCAGATTTAAAAACAGATTTTGCATGTGGGTAACTTGCAAATGCCTGAACTTGAGGTTTTGCATGTGGAGAGCACACTAAGAGATAGGATCCGTGGGAGTGTGGAAGAAATATTTAAAAATAAAGGTTGAAATGTGAATAGAACCAGAGTGTCTGTTCTTGAACTTACTCTACCACCACATTTTTAAGAAATCGATCTTGCAGGGGAAGGAACTTGGGGGTGGAGATACAAACAGGGTCTTCTGAAACCTGGGGGGAGCCGTGGGAAGATCAAGGCAGAAATAAACCTGGTTGACGGATGTCACAGGGTGGAATGATTTTAATTCAAGATGAGGAGACGCTTTCCCCAGAGCTGCTGGGTTCATCGTGACACAGCAGGACGGACCTGGCACTGGGGTACGGGGGGCCATCAGCAGCACCGACCTAGCCTTGTGAGGCTTGTGGAAAACCTCAGCAGGTGAGTATGCTGAGCTGAAAGAACCAAAACCCTGGGTACCCTGACTGAGCATCTCTATTTCCAAAGTCATGAATGTGGTAAGAAGTGGGCTCATGTGGAGGAAGCCCTTGGGGCAAAAATGTTTATGGGGGAGTTTTAAATGTGTCCAGAAAGGGCCAGAAATCCATGGGCTTTGAAGTCAGGGACCCCCAGGCTGGAGGAGATGTGGGTCTACCCCAGAAAAGATGGGACCCGTAACAGAAAAGGCAAGGAGCTTTTGACAGAGGACCAGGCAGGGACCCAAGCTCATTCTCACGTCAGAAGAAATTTTTTTTTATTGGATGTTTCAGGAGGAATTTCTTCCAGGCCTGCTGCACTTAGAGTTATGAGCTTGGTTGGGGCCTCAAACAGGTGATTATGGTAATTTAGGGAGAAAGTAGAAAGCCATTTCTGTCACAAGGCCGTTCCAGCTTGAAAATAATAGTGCCTCCTTGTATTTATAGAGTGCTGAATACTTTCCAAAGCCCTTTCACATCTATTATCTCATTTGATCTTTACAACGGGGCCAGAGATGTGGCTTGTGGCTCTGCTGCGGGGCTTGGAATGACAGCTTTCCCCTCTCGGGACTTCAGTCTCCCCACGGCGGTACAGGGACCACCTGCATTCGAATCTCCAGAAAGAGGGGCAGAGTGCAGATTCCCGAGCTCCACTCAGACCGAGGACCTGAGTGTTGGCTGGGGTGTGGCCCAGGAATCTGCATGTTAGACACACTTCCCAGGTGATTCTTATGCAGCAGCAGTGAGGTCTTGTCCTATGAAACACACACGCTCGGCCACGGGAAAAACCCTGAAAAAGCATAAAATTCTGACGAGTGGGGAGCAGTCTGGTGTTGGCTGAGTGTATGCGATCATCCAGATAATAACAGCCTCTCGAGGATATAATTAGTGCCCTCGAAATTGGACTATGACTGTTTAATAATTTAAGTGAGATCATCAGGATTAATGAATAGCAGTTGAAATTAAATGTGGGTCCATAAATCCACACGGCCTGTTCCAGGCCGGCACTTATTTATGACAAGGAGTCCTGGAAAACAGGGGTCTGGATGAGGCCGAACTTGTGTCTTCCCGCAAGGGCTGTGTGTGTGTTTGCACCTCAGGCAGCCCAGACTATACACAAGTTCACAGAAATCACCATCCCACTGTATCGCACAGCATCTGCCTGTTATGTATGTCCTGCCATTGCTGGAATCCAGTGTTCTCCAAGTCTAAACACCGTTTCAACAGCATCAAACTAGGATGATGCCGGTGAAGAGTGCGGATCACCACTGACCCAGAATTTCCATGGGAGGGCCCTGCCAGCCCGCGTTTTAACAAGCTCCTCGGCGGACGCTTACATGGAAGAGTTATGAACCGCAGCTTAAACCCCGCTGGAACTGGCGGCCATGGGGGACACAGTCCAGGTGCGGGCTGTCCGCCTTGGAAGTCACTTTCTCCTTGGCCAGCAGGCTGGTGATTCCTTGGGGTTCTTTCCTTCCATGGAAATGGCATCCTCTTCAATGTCCTTATGGAGTTTTAAGCTCATGAGGCTCTTACACTTTTCTGATTTCATCTGAGCCCTAGAACAGGCCTGAGGCAGATGGGGTAGCTCAGCGTGCATCACCCCACTTCCCAGTTACCAGTAATAGCCGCCACCACCACAGCATCATTAACAAGGACCATTTGCTGAATGCCAACTCATGCCAGGCCCTGCCGAACACATCGGCTCATGAGATGGGAAAGGATGGGGGTCGAACTGGTTGGGCTCAGCTGGCACCAGAGGCCAGCCCCCTGGATGAATCCCCATGGCCACGAGGAAGGGCCGTCACTGGCCAGACGGGCCAGAGCCATCCCCATGGCTTCGTGCTGTTATTGCCCAGCTGTCCCGTCAGGAGCAGAGGAACAAACTGGGGGCGAGGAGTAGTTCACCACAAATAGATTCCGGCCCTCATCGACCCTCAGCCGGAAGGCAGGAAGGAAACAGGGTTTTGTGTCTACTACAAAGAATACGTAGAGCCAACTCTGCTTAGGAGCAAGGTCCATTTACAGGTCGTTTTCATTCATTCACGAGTTCAAGCACTGCTTCTTATGTCTTACGGCAGCAGGGACGTGTTTTCTGGGGAAGGTCAGGCCTAGTCTTTCCTCCCACCCAATTGAAACAAATCTGCTTGCTATCGTTGGCATTACTGGGAAATTAATGGTTAGTTTGAATTTTACGTTAACAGAGACTGGAATGCAGTTATTATTTAGAATATTCTAGAACAGATATATTCTAGGACAGCATACAGACAATAAAAACAACCCCTAACAGTTTCTGAGAAGACCGGGCACAAAGCAAAGCTTTATAATTCCCCCTCACTGCAGATTGTTAGCAATGCACAATAAATCCCACGCATTAATAGCACAGGAGTGGAGGACACACAGTTGATGGTGGGAGTTACTGGTTATTTTGAGATTCCTGGATGATCATAAATAACGTGGGCCATCTCTGAAGAGGTCTGCATTTATGAAGCAAACAAATAAAATTAATTTTTTTTAGTATTCTGGGAAGAATGAGTGCTTTGGTCTTTCAAGAGAAGGAAGTGAATATACACAAGGATCCAGAAAGTTTGGAAAAGGCAGTCTGAATCTGTTAGTACTTTTCAGGAACCGACACCACTAAGCCACATGAGAGGATGTTACAGTGAATGGCCTCATACATGCCTATTTCTTTGTTCTAGAGAACGATGCAAAAATAGCATTTTCAGGAGATTTTTCTGCTTGAGATAGTAAATCTAGAGGTTGAAGAGAGAGGGAGAGAGGAGAGAAATTAAACTTCCAATGCCCATGAACACTAGATTGACTGGCAGGAATGCAATGCTTTCCTTTCAAATTTGGGGCTAAGTAAATAACGTGTGAGTATGTGGATTGGGCCTGCTCGATCTTCCGAGCTGTCAAGTACTGCCTATTTTTGGCCATGAAAATTGGTTATATTTTAAGTTGCTGTTTACAGTTCTGAAGCTGCCTCTGGATTCAACTCAAACCAAAATCGGCTCTGGAGTTGGGAGTTGCCCAATAAAGACGTGCTCGAGCCTCTTGGGGCCTAGAAGTTCTGCAGGGAAGTTGGGAAGAAACCCTGACGTATTTTTCCGCAGTAGGTTCAGTTGACAGCTGCCTGTGTGTCAGGCGTTGGGCAGTAGGTGAGAACTAATGCCTATTTTTCGGCCAACGTGCTTCGTGAACGGGCTAGCAACTGTATTATTTAGAGAACTGGGCTGATATTTATAGTGAATGAAAACAGCAGGACCTATAGATTAGACACAAGCATTTCTTCACCTAGAAGCCTTTTGTTTTTACCTAGAAGTTGCTTTACTCAGGAGGTGGGGTAGGGAGAGGAAGAGAATTTCTCGTGCTTTGATTTGTACTTTCCACTAAACGCGAATTTTCCCTTCAGGCAAATGTTGGTGACTAAGAGGCTTGCTATGAAATCAAATACGACGCGTCTGAATCACTTGCAGGGGTGCCTGGTTCACAGTAAGTGCGACGCAGGTACCACGCCACATTCTTGTCATTGCCCGTAGGGCCTGGGCCTTGCTGGGATGTGGCAAAATCAGCCCTTTCAGCTCCCCACCTAATGAGCTAAGTGTGAGCGATGTAAAAAGACTTGGTTGGTTTGAGCCAAATCAAGTTAGGTACTAAGGAATCTCTTCCTTTCATTACAGCCTCAAATTTCATCTCCCTCAAGACCCTGAGTAAATAACAATTCATGGCAGCCCTAAGCCGACGGCTTTCTGTGGTCCCGCTTCTGGGGGCCTTATTCCAAAGACCTCCAAAAATAACCTGCTCTCTTGGGTGTTGCCTCCCCCGATTATGTTTTCAAGGAAATACTAAAACAGTGGAAAGCGTTAGATTTTAATCCTCACAAGAAAATCAGGAGAATATCAGCAATTTAGCACAGTTGTGCTGCACCAAGTTTCCAAATTGTAGAAAGCTCACCCACCTCAATAGAAGCGTCACCTTTCTGAAAATATAATGCAGCTCTTTTCCACTACAGAAATGATTCTTGCCCAAACATCAGTTTTTGATGCTTCAGACGCAGTCTGAGCGATTTATTTGATTTTTTTTTTTTTGCTATCTCGGTAAATCATTTATACACAGTGCTTGATTCACAAAATCCTGGTTTTTTTTTTAAGATGCACAAAATATCCCATAAAAATATTGACTCCCACATCCAGTTGCTCCCGCCTGATATCCACCAAAAGGTTTATAGATTTCCCTCACTATAAACTAATTGATATTCTGTAAGAGCTCTAATCTGCTTAGTAGTCCTCTCCTTCAGAGTCCAAGAAAGAAGCATTCTGGATGTCAAAGATATTACAGGAGAAGGGAATCAAGAAGCCTGTGGGTTTTCTCAGTGGTAAGACACCCTAGAGACTGATACTTAAGATGTGGCATTCTTAAGATTACGGAGCCCATTGTGGAGAAGATCAATCCCTCCTGTCAAGTGGGATTACCACCCAGCAGGAGACTAGCTCCTTATCCTCGGTTTCACTATCTTTGGTTTCACCAACCTGCAGTCATCGGTGGTTCTCAAGGCAGGTGACCCTCCTTCTGACATATGGTCAGAAGGTCAACAGTAGCCTGACGTCACCTCACAGTGCCTACGTCATTCCCCTCAGCTCATCTCCTCGTGGAGGCATTTTGTCGTCTCACTTCATCACCAGAAGTAGAGGGAGGATGGCACAAGGATATATTTTGAGAGAGAGAGAGAGAGAGAGAGAGAGAGAGAGAGAGACTGCATTCACATATAGCTTTTATTACAGTCTACTGTTATAATTGTTCTATTTTGTTGATAGTTGTTAATCTTTTATTATGTATAATTTATAAATTAAACTCTATTACATGTAGGTATGTATAGGAAAAACTACAGTAAATATGGAGCTTGGTACTATCTGTTGTTTCAGGCATCTACTGGGGTCCTTGGGACATATTCCCACCCATGGGGGGGACTCCTGTACTATAAGGGCAGGTAAGCAGTTTAGGCCACTTAGCCCCAATCTCTTTGAGCCTTGGTTTTACTGTCTGTAAGACGGCACTGCTTCTCCTGCCCTCCTACTACAGAGGGGGCAGTGTTTCACGTCTGGGGTGGCCGGGGGGGTAATGCCAGGCGGGCCAAAATACAGACAGTCATTCTGCCTGCACGGCCTGCTTCATCCTCTCTTGCCTGCAGCGCGCTCACTGGCACGGGCTCTGTAGAGCCAGGGAGGCTCACAGATCCTCGGCCGCTAAGCTTGTCCCCGGGGTCACTTAGCTCAGGAGGAGGGCGGGAGGAACAGATCGATGCTGTGTTCTCTGGATCAGCCTGTCCAACAACACAGCTCATATTCTGGGGTCATCTGACTCCCGTCTCTAGGGCACAGTTGCCTCAGAGGAGGAGAGATGTGACAGTTTATAAGGACAAAGGGAACTGATTGTAGAAAATTAAGTAAGAGAAACCCGGATACAAAGTGAAATACGACCAGATGTCCACGATACAAAGTGCAACCTAAAGGCACTAAACATAGGCTCACAGTGTGGAACGTTATCTAGCTATTAAAAAACAGATGAGTTAGCTCTCTATCTTTTGACTTAAGGGATGTCTGTGATACATTAACAGGAATAAAAAGAGTAATGTATACGGGATAACCCCATTAAAAGGAAAAAAAAAAAACCATTGAAGGGTGAGGGGTAAAGGCTTTAGCATCAGCATGCATGGTTTTAAATCAAAGCTCTGCTTCTTTGGGTTAAGTACATGCTGAATACTTACTTAACCTTTCTGTATCTCAGTTTTCTCATCTGTAAAATGGGGATAAAAATATGACCATTTTTTAAGTAGAAAAAAGTGGTTTGAGATCATTGAGTCCAGTGGTTTTCACACTGGGAATGACAGAACCCTCAAGAGAGACGATGGTAACTAACGCGTGAATTTGCTTAGCACAAAGTTAAGTGCTCACTAAGTACTAATTCTTGTTATTACATGCGGTTACGTGTTAGGTTACTGTGAAGGTTAATGCACACCAGATTATTAGCATTAGTTACATCAGTGGGAGTGGAGCTAGAGGGGGATCAAGAGGGTATGAAAAAGGAAATGGAAATGAAAAGACACTGGACACCAAACAAGACATACAAAATGGCAGCGAAGCATGTGAAAAGATGATCGACAGCAAAGGTCAGAGGGAAATGCAAATTAGAGCAACAAAATACTCCTACACACCTATCCAAAAGGCACAAATCCACAACATTGACAAAACCAAATGCTGACGTGTGTGATGATCAACAGCAATCTCATTCACGGAGTCTCTCACACAACTAAACATACTCTTACTATGTAATCCAGCAACTGTGCTCCTTGCTATTTACCTACGTGAGGCGAAAACATGTCCACACAAGAACCTGTGCATGGATGTTTATAACAGGCTTATTCATAACTGCCCACACTTGGAAGCAACCAGGATGTCCTTCAGCAGAAGAGGAGATAAATAAACTACGATACCTACAGATAATGGAATATTAGTCTGTACCAAAAGGAAATGAGCTACAAGCCATAAAAAGACAAGGAGAAACCTTACATGCATATTACTAAGGGAAAGAAGCCAATCTGAAAAGGCTACATACGGTATGATTCCAGTTACATCAGACCCTCTGGAAAAGGCAAGACTATGGAGATAACAAGCAGGTCGGTGTCTGCCAGGGGGTAGGGGGAAGGAAGGATGAACGGGCAGAGGGCAGAGGAGTTTTAAGGCAGAGAAACTATTCAGTATGACCCCATAATGGTGGATATATGTCCTCACACATTTGTCCAAACCCACAGAATATACAACATCAAGAATGAACCCCAATCTAAAACTATATATTTGGGGTGATAATGATGTGACAACATAGGTCCATCAGTTGTCGCCGATGGAGCACTCCGATGGAGCACTCCAATGGAGGTGCACAGCACTGATGGGCCTAGGGGCTAGCTACGTGTGGGATGAGGGTGGAGGGGTATATGGGAACTGTCTACACTTTCAACTTAACTTTGCAGTGAACCTAAAATTGATCTACAAGATAAAGTCTATTAAAACAAACAAACCAACCCTGGGGGGGGAGGGGGGAAGACGGGACTAAATGCTAATAGTAATTGCCGGCAGATGATGGGGTTATCAGCTCTTTCTGCACTTTCAAAGTTTTCTCCTTCACTCCTACCCTGGGCTCACAAGGTTCTCTCAGTCTCCTACACTCTTCCCCTCCCACACTCTTCCCCTCCTATGCCCTGGAGGGTATTATCTACTTATCCCTTAGGACTGAGTTTAACTGGAATTTTCTCTGCGAAGTCTTCCCTGACCTTCTCTGTGCTCCGTAGAGCCTGGATCTCCACCGACAGGCACACACTCCAAGATCTTATGACTGACTGTCTCTTACCTCGTCTTGTTGGTCTGCCTTTCTAGATGTGAGTCTTTGGGGGGAAGTCTGTCTTGGTTCTGGCTTACCCCCGGCGCACCTAGTACAGCATCCAGTCCAATCAATTCATGAAATTTGTTGAATATACGAATTTGAATTAAATCAGGACAAGTGCAGAAAAAAACAAAATACACTGTATAAATCTCAGGGTGAAAGAACTGAAACAGTACAGTGCAAGTGGGGAATGGCCACCCCAACAGTCGTGGGGGTCCTGGTAACAGATGGAGGCTGACAGAGGAACAGACCCGTATGCTCAGGGGCAGTGCCAAGAGCGGTGTGTTGAAATGCAGAGCAGGACAAGGGAAAATGGATGTCCTTGATGGGTCCCCATGACCCATGGGGGTACGAGAGTGCAGGTCAGAGTTAATAAGCCCATCATGGAAAGGGGACCCAACTCTGGCTTCATCAGTGAGGGCCTCTCCTGTGTGAGCCAGTGGGTCCAGCAATGTCCCAGCACCAATCACTGCCGACTATCACTAGCTCTGCAAACACTTGAAACACTTGCTTAAGATTTCCTTCTAGGGTACCATTCTCTGTGCACGTGTTTGTTTATTTGTTCCCTGATGGGGGAACATTCCAGGGAGCGCATCATCAAGGAGCCCATATTGCCAAGGACAATAACCCTTTCCATTACGACATATCCTATTTTTCTGCAAAACCAACCCTAATTGAAAGTGGGAAGGAGAGGGAGAAAAGGAATAGAAAAAAAAACCAGATGAACAAAGGCCTCTCTTGTTTTTTCTTTTCTTTTCTTTTTTAAAAGATTTTATTTATTTATTTGACAGAGAGAGAGAGAGAGATCACAAGTAGGCAGAGAGGCAGGCAGAGAGAGAGGGAGAAGCAGGCTCCCCACTGAACAGGGAGCCCAATGCCGGGCTCCATCCCAGGACCCTGAGATCATGACCTGAGCCGAGGCAGAGGCCCAACGCGCTGAGCCACCCAGGTGCCCCTACTCTCGTTTTTTCTAATAAAACATCTCCCATCCAGGCAGTGTAGTCTGGAGGCAGGTCTGCTCCTCTCTACCCTCATCTCTCTCTCCCACTTGTGCAAAAACACCTCTCTGTCCTCCTCATCTTCAAGCAAAGCTCACACATTTGAAGAGCTTTTGGACACCTCTAGAAAACTCCACAGCGCTCTATTGGCAGGCAAGGCCACGACCGTTCTGGGGTCAGCACCAGCCTCCAGTCTAGTCCCCAGTGCTGCCTGCACAGGGCTCTGGATCTTATTTCAAGCATTCATCTGCTCCAATTTTGTCTCCTACCCAAGGTCTCAACCCTTAGCTGAATTACAATTAGTTGCCCTGAGGAGCCTGGAGGAGACTCATTTCAGAGGAAAATGCCTTCTGCTGGGCAGCGCCAATCTAGTCCGTAGTTAGCATCTATGAATTTCAACTCTGAGAACTGCCTCCACTCACATGGCCCAGAGAAATCTGTCTTTTATGATGGCCCATATTCACTGTTCTTTGGACAGGCCTCTCCATAGTTCTGAAATTGCTTCTCCCAAATCTCATTTTTAAAACAATCACTGCTGAGTAAGTTTTCTTCCAAAGCTGCCTTAAGAATTCCTTCTTGAAACCAGAATAATGATTGCTTTTCTGAAAAATGCAGGTTGTGAAATGTGACAGCCACTGCGCAGTACCGAGGGGCATGAGGTAAGAGTTGGCCTCTGGAATGTATGCCTGAGTCATTCATTGAGAAAAAAGGGCAACAATTAGGGGCCTTACTTGTCATTCTCATCTGGGAAATGGGGATTAGTATCTCTTCTCTTTCTATCTTATTAGGGTCTGGCAATGGCACCGCATTGAACCAATATTTTTGCTCTCTGGAGAAAGAGATGCGCTTGGAAAATGTCATTCTTTTGAAATTTACCTCTTCTTTCTCAACTGTCACATTCTTTTATTATTGGGGGGGTGGGTATGTCATATTGTTTTTATCACTGAGGAAATTGGGATATTAGAGGTGCAAACCATTATAGCCCAGGATTGGATGTGTTTTCTGATGAGCTCTTTTTAGCAAGGACCCTGCTCTTTAATACAATGGGAAAGTAATTTATCGAGAAGTGTCCTTAGGGATAGAGAAGAGTGCCGCACTTCTGCCGATGTTTCTCATAACCAGCTGAGGTGAGGAGGGACAGGCTGCCCTGGGAGCCCGGAGACAGGCTTCTCGTCCCTCCTCTGCAACCAGCCAGCTGTGAGCTCTAGTTAAGCCCGACCACAGTTCCAGGCCTCGGGTTTCCCACCTGTAAAAGGAGCAGGCTGAGTGATACCTGTGATTATCACGCATTTTTAAGCAGTGCAGCTCCTCTTAGTGAACACCTTTTCAGAAACCAAATACAGAGCATGCCCGGAGAGGGAGCGGAACTCACCTCCCCGCCCCCCGGCACCAGCGAGGCTCACACTACTGCTCACAATGTTCCCTGAGGCACCCCTGGGCCCTTACTGCTCTGAGATGCGCACTGAAAGCCAGCAGCCTAGATGGTCTTAAAATTCGTTTCTAATCGAGCAGGGAGAAACCTCGTTTCTAATCCAGTGGGTGTGTAGTTTCTTCTACCTCTGGGGGACTCATGCCCCATGACACTCAGACAGGATCCTGCCAAGTGGTAGAGGGTTCCCCCCAGGACAGCTGCTGCTTCAGAACACAGGTGACGAGGACCTGCGGCTGAGCACAAAGACGCAGGCTAGCACCAGCCATGGAAGAACGTTTGTGTCTTCCCCAGCCACGGCTGTCTCCATGGCTGCAGATGACCCTGCTCCTGGTGTGGCTTTGTGTGTGTGTGTGTGTGTGTGTGTGTGTGTGTGTGTGTGTGCGCGCGCGCGCGCACACGCGTGTGTGCATGTATGGCTGCCACATATTTCCTTCCTTCCTCCCTCCTTGTCCATTCATTCACGCAGTCACAGGTAACACAGTTACCCTGCTCTAGACCACGAATGATCTAGTGAGGGGGACCGACAACAGCCATGCGACTATGCAACGACACACGGAGAGGAGTGAGCCGTGCTGGTGACACACCTAACTGAAGACGGTGTGGGGAGCCAGCCGTTGGAAGAGCAGGCAGGAGGACATGCCCCCAGAGGGAGCAGCAGGGAAGATCCCGAGGCAGGATGGAACCTGGCCTGCTGGAGGAGAGAGGGCCCCCACTGCAGCTGGTGCCCCCGACGGTATCTAGTAGAGTCCTAACTCTAGCGGCTGTCAGGTTCAACCAGGGCGGCGAGCCCGCTCAGAGCAGGCGGGCTGGCGCTCAGTCTCCTCAGCTCTAGAATGGTGTGGCAGAGACCGGAGAAGGGCTCACTCAGCACCTTTTCTAATGCACGTCTCCCTTTCTCACCTCTCTGCAAGAGGCCCCAAATCAAAACACTTCCATTTCCAAGCACCCTAGCAGACAGGGAGGCCTAGATGTCAGAGTTCTGGCCAGAAGTCTTTCCTGAATAAGGCAAAATCTTGAAAAAGGGAGGCTTGTTCTCTTTACCCATCTTCCTTCCCCCTGTCTGAAAGGTGGACTTCCCAGAAGTGCAGCAGCCATTTTGGGACCATGAGGATGAGAAAGAAGGAACAGAGAAGCCAGGTTCTTTGATGACAGCTTGAAGCAGCTGTACCAATCCTGGATCTTATGATGAAATGAATGAATGAGTGAGCCCCTTACTTGTTTGAGCTATTGTTTATCGAGTTTTCTGTTATTTGGAGTTTAGTGCACAGCAATACAAATAGGATAAAAACAGAATCTACTTCATGGGATGTTGCGAGAACTAAATGAGATACTGTGTACAGGGCCAGGGTCACGGCCAGGTGCACAGCAAGCACCAGTAAATGGCGGCCCATCTGTTGGTGCTGCTGAGGAAGAAAACCTGCCACCCCTTTGGCCAGTCACTGGAAGGAGCATGGGGGGCAGGAAGCTGGGTGGGTGGGCCCTACCTCGATCACTGAAGTCATCAACCAGCACGATCTCGGCGATCAGCTCCGGGGGTGAGCGATTCAGCACACTGTGGACGGTGCGGAGGAGGGAGGACCAGCCCTCATTGTGGAAGGGGATGATGATGCTGGTGTTGGGGAGCGTCTCCAGGTAGCGTTTGCTGTTGCAGCTAGAGGGAGACACAGGGCACAGGAGACAAGTTCAGCTCTAGTCTTGCCAAGAGGACTCCACAAGCACACGGGTTGGCTAACTGCAAATGCCACTCTTTTCTAGCCTTCTGGGAACGAGTGACAGCTAGGGACACCTCAGTCACTTTTGAACCTCCTCCTGCTTAGCATCCTGAAGTTGTGCCTCCAATTCCTGCACACACGGTAGACAGGGGTATGTCTACAAGAACCCCTTGACTCTGTAGAGGAGCAGTTACAAACCCATGACAGCGGCACTGGGGTTTGGTGTCTTCCATGAGCTAACTTGTTTAAGCCTCAGTCGCTACAGGAACATGGTTACCCGTCCTCATGATTCCAAGGGGAGGACAACCGTTCAGTAACGCTCTGGCCTCTCCCTCACCCCTCGCACGCTCCTCGCCAGTGGAGGACAAAACATTGACCCCGAGTTTGGAAGAATACACTGGGCATCACTGGCTCAGCCCTTCCACTCTCCCTCCCCAGGCTCTGCTGGCAGAGGGTACATTTTCCCCTTTCTCTCCAGAGTAGCATGGTAAGCTTGGGGGTGGTAGGCTCTGCCCCTGTGAGCCTTGACTATCACTGTGACACCCAAAAGGATTAACATAGCTCTTTAATATCATCAAATATCTCATTGGTGTTTGAGCTTCCCTGATCTATCTTTTCACAGTTTAAATCAGGATCAAGACAAGGGCTACAGCTGCCTTTGGCTGATGCACCTTCTAATGTCATTGCTGTGGTGTCTCTGAACATGTTCCCCTGTCTGCCCCTCTTTGGCTTCCGTAAACTGGTAGCTAGGTCTAGAGGTCTGACCTAAGTCGGTGGGATATTCTGGCAACCTCTTCATGGTGGTGTGAGCCTCCTACAGGAAACATGTACTGTCCAGTTGTCTTTCCTTTTGTGATGCTGGTGGCCACTGATGATAAATGCCTAAATCTTTCAGTTCATCAGGGCTTGCAAAATGGTGATACTCTTACTCTATCATTCTTCATTTACTAGCTGGGATACTATAATGAAAAAAAACGACCACATCAACTATTTGGTTGAGGTACAAGAAAGTATAGAAAAAGTACAGGAAGGACATGACACATTTTTGATTATCATTTTTCAAAATGACTTGGTTCCCTACCATGTTCCAAAGATGGCCAATTATTTGTTTTCATTATGAACTTATAAATTTTCACATAATTAGTGTGTTTCGTTTCAATGCAAATATTATTATTCTTAATCGTTCCCAATAATACCATCTTGAGTCGAAGAGAATCTTCTCAAGTTGGCTCTTAGTCCTTTGGATATGATCATAGAGTACTGATAACTTCCTTGTTTCCTGATAAAAGATTACAAAAGATTCTCCAGGCTTAACTGTACTGAGTTACATTTTCTGCCCCAACCTGGATCAGCCATTCTGCCAAGGAATCCCGGCTCCTAATTATCATCGAGATCACCATTTGGATACTGCAATATGGGTGCTAAGGGCATTTGTTACTACTGGATTTGGTTATGGTTCTCTTGGGTATATACCAAGAAGTAGAACTGCTGGACCATATAACTCCATGTTTAACTCTTCGAAGAACTGCCAAACTGTTTTCCAAAGTGGTAAGAACATTTTACATTCCCACTAGCTGCCTATGAGAGTTCCAATTTCCCACATGCTGGCCAACTCTCGTTATCATCCATCCTTTTGATTATAGCCATCTTAGTGGGTGTGAAGTGGTAACTCGTTTGGTTTGAGCTGCATTTTCCTAATGACTAATGATGTTGAGTATATTTTCAAATATTTATTGGTGGCCATTTGTATATCTTCCCTAGAGAAATGTCTAGTAAATATGTATTTCCTTTTTAGATTGTTCTTACTAATATATAGAAATATGATTGGTTTTTGTACATTGAACTTGTGTCCTGCAACTTGCTGAACTCTCTTATTAATTCTACTAATTTTGTGCACATGTGTATTCCTCAGGATTTTCTCTCTATATGAGACAATGTCATAAGCAAATAGAAAGTGTTACTTTTTCCAAGCTAGATGCCTTTTATTTCTTTTTCTTGTCTAATTGCTTTGGCTAGAAACGCCAGTACAATGTTGAATAGCAGTGGCAAGAGCAGATACCGTTATTTTGTTCCTGCTCTTAGGAGGAAAAGCTTGCCATTTTTCATCAATAAATACAATGTTAATGTGGGTTTTCCACAGATGTTCTTTATCAACTTGATAAAGTCCCCTTATATTCCTAGTTTGTTGAATGTTTTTATAATGGAAAAATGTTGGATTTTGTCAAATGCTTTTTCTGCATCTACTGAAATGATCACATGGATTTTATTCCTCTATTCTTTTAATAAAGTATATTACATCAATTGATTTTCATATATTGAACCAACCTTGCATTCCTAGGATAAATCCTACTTGGTCATGGTGTACAATCCTTCTTATATATTGCTGAATTTGGTTTGCTAATATTTTCTTTTTTTATATATTTCTTTCTTTCTTTTTAAAAAATTTTTATTAACATATAATGTATTATTTGCCCCAGGGTACATGTTTGTGAATCGTCAGGCTTACATATTTCACAGCACTTAACATAGCACATACCCTCCCCAATGTCCACAACCCAGCCACCCTATCCCTACCCCCCCACCTCCCAGCCACCCTTAGTTCGTTTTGTGAGTCTAGGAATCTCTTATGGTTTGTCTCCCTCCCCATCCCTTCCTGTTTCATTTCTCTCCCCCACTCCCCCCAAACTCCTACCTTGCCTCTCAAATTCTTCATATCAGAGAGATCATGTGTTAATTGTCTTTCTCTGACTGACTTATTTCGCTTGGTTTGCTAATATTTTTTTGAGGATTTCTGCATCTACATTCAAAATGGATATTGGTCTATAGTTTTCTTGTGATATCTTTATCTAGTTTTATATATTTTATTTCTTTTGCTAAAAATCTAGGTTCTTAACATTGTTACTTATTTGCTTTTTCTTATAATATATAACTGTTTCAGAAAAGCAATTCCAATAACAATCTGATTATATAAAATTTGAGATTCCTTTTGTTTTTCACTTCTTTTTTTCTGTGAGGTACATTTCATTAAAGATATTAAGGATTTTCCCAGGGCCCAGAAGATGAGACCTGAGGATGAGGAAGGCTCAGAGCTAATGTCAAAACTGTCTACTTCATCTCCAGTCAGAAGCCAGGTATGGTAGGCAGAGTATCAGCCCGAAGACATCTAAGCCTTAATCCCCAGAAGCTATGGATATGTTACCTTATATGGCAAAAAAGACTTTGCAGATGTGGCTAGGGTTCTTGAGATGAGTTTGAAGAACTTGGGTTACCCAAGTAGGTCCATGTAACCACAAGTGTCCTTAAAGGAAGAGCACCTTTCTGGCTGGGTCAGAGAGACAAGAAGGAAGGAGTAGAGAAATGAAGTGTGAGAGGGACTCAACTCATCATTCCTAGCTTTGAAGATGGAGGAAGGGGGTCACAAGCCAAGGAAAGTGGGCAGCCTTTAAAAGCTGGGAATGATCTTGCTGAAGGCCAGCAAGGAAACACAGTTTCACTTTTCATAACCAGTCTGCCAACAACCCAGATAAGCAAGATTCCCCCATGGCCTTCAGAAGGGAATGCAACCTGGCCAACTCCTTGATTTTAGCCCAGTGAGACCCATGTTGGACTTCTGACTTGCAGAACTGTTAAGAATAACTTTGTGTTGTTTCAATTGCTAAGCTGATGTTAATCTGTCAAGGCAGCTACAGAAAACTTGTATACAAAAGTCATCTTAGATACCCTTTGCCCAGTCTATAAATGTTATTTGCAAACACTTCAAAAATACAATATTTCACAAAAAATCCTTGAGTCTCAAATGGCAGCAGGGGGCTGGAGTTGACACCCTCTCCATGGGACAGGTGCTCTCTGGGTCCCTTCAGCTTTTACCGCTCCCCACAGCCTTACACTAGAGCTGTCTCACTCCCTTACACTGCCTCCCAGGCCCTAGAGACCTTTGAAGTTGAAAGCCCAGAAGTAAAAGACATTGTGGGAAGGAGCTAGCTCCACAAGACCAGTAAGAAGTTTTTTGGAGAAAATGTGGAACAAAAGTAACAACAAAATATCTCCTTTTGTATGCCACTGCAATCCATTGTTCAACTGTCAAAATGCATCAGGGGTGCTCTGCCACTTACTTTGAAACATCTCAAACAATAAAATAGATTGACAGATGGAGAGAGGGATGGACAGAGAGGTGACAAAGCAGGGAGAGAAGTGCTAACTGCAGAATCTAGGAGGTGGGAACACAAGCACTCAACGTGCAATTCTTTCCAAACTTCTCTATGTTTGGTAATTTTCAGAAAGAAACATTGGGGGAAACGGGTCAGGGTCCACAGTCTCACTCGTTGCAAATTCTATCTCTGCTAGAGGCACCAAGGGAAGCTGGGGGTGGGGGGCGGGGACAGGAATGAACCCCTGGTGTCTGACAGTGAGCTCAGGTCCAACTGCATGGACAGGAACCCCCCATTAGAGCACCCCCCAACTGGGCCCCCCACCCCCCACCCGCCCACTGGGCCCCCCACCCCCCATCCCCCGCCAAATTCTGCCAGTCCAGTTTTGCCAGACAAGTCTGTCTCTTTCCTCTTGGGACCCTGGGGCTTCTTTCAGGTGCCGTCTCCCTCCTCCACCTGGCTGGATGGTTTCTAGCCAGGCCTCACGCAGCAACCCTTCTCTGGCCCTTCCCTCACCTCTAATCCCTTTGGTCACACCAGCCAGCTTTCTCAGGGAGAAACTGGATTATGTGGGTTTTCGCAAATAAATGAAAGCACCTCTTAAGAAAAATCCCTTTCCCTTGACTCAGCTGGGTCCTCTGTGGCTAAGAAAGATGGCGATATCTAGTTGGTTACAGAAGTTCCTGGGGCGCCTGGGTGGCTCAGTCGTTAAGCGTCTGCCTTCGGCCCAGGTCAGATCCCAGGGTCCTGGGATCGAGCCCCGCATCGGGCTCTCTGCGCGGCAGGGAGCCTGCTTCTCCCACTACCATTCCCTCTGCTTGTGTTCCCTCTCTCGCTGTGTTTCTTGCTGTCAAATAAATAAAATCTTTAAAAAAAAAAAAAAAAAGAAGTTCCTGCCTCCCAGGGGTGCCTGGGTGGCTCAGTCATTAAGCGTCTGCCTTTGACTCGAGTCATGATCTGAGTCCTGGGATCGAGCCCCGCATCGGGCTCCCTGCTCTGGAGGAAGCCTGCTTCTCCCACTTCCATCCCCTCTGCTTGTGTTCCCTCTCTCGCCTGTTTCTCTCTGTCAAATAAATAAAATCTTTAAAAAAAAAAAAAAAAAAGAAGTTCCTGCCTCCCATCCAATTTCACAGGAGGCTGGTTCGACTGAAGCAGGGTTGGGGGGGGAGGGCGGTTAGCAGTAATAAGTTGCTTGGAGTCCATGGGGCGAAATACAATAGAGCTACCACCCTGAAGAGAGGCCTGGCTCTCTCAAACCCCAGCCTGGGCCCCACAGCCTGCCAATAGACACACAAACACCATCACGTATTAAGGGAAATAGGTAACGCCACAATAGACTAAATTCACTTATAATTTGATTCAGTCATGGAATTACAGATTATTCAGAACTCAAATGAAAGGCTCAACTTGGATCATAGCCTTGAACATGTACCTTTTTTAGGGGGCCTGGAAACTAGTCCTTTTCTCCCTCCTCTCGACTCATTTATTTACTAAATAAACACACAACGGCACTTTGTCTTTTGCCATGGGCACTAGTCATCAGTTGGCTTCCAGCTTAGGTGAGGCTCTTTGCTTAAATAAAAAATTGCCTGCCATGCTGAAATCAATCTCTCCAGAATCCAGCAGGAAGCATGGTGCCACAGACCTGTCCACAAGCCCCCTTCCCGTAAGGAAGCTCATGCAAAAAGCCCCATCTTTCCTCTTCTTATGAGGCCTCAGATACCAGCAGGAAGAGGAGGCTTGGGGATGGCAGGGAGGAAACGGAAGACCCCTGCCCCACTGACACGGCCACTTGACACGGTCCTCTTTAAGACCCGTCCACATGTTGTGTCTTGAGATTTCACCACTGGATGGTGGAGTTATGCCCAGTTCTTTGGTGTGTGATAAACATGAGGCATCCCTGTGCCCAACACCTTTAGAAAGTGGTCACGGAGAATGTGGTCTCCAGGAAGGGAAACCAGGGCACGATATTCCCAATGTAAGGAGGCTGGGTTCGGCCACGACCAGACAATAACAACTCTGTCTTCCCACGGTTCATTGTGCCTGATGGTTTCCAGAGCACTTGTCCTTATCTCTCCTCTAATCTGTACCAACCCCAGGGAGAGAGGAGAACCGGAGAGTGCCAATATCATTCTCCACAGAAGGAAAATAGGGCCCAAAGAGGTAAAGGACCTAGATCCAAGATCCAATCTAGACAGTATTTTATTTAAAATAACACTTATTTTAGCCACTCTGACGGGTGTAAAATGATCTCTCACTGTGGTTTTAATTCACATTTCCCTGATGATTACTGATATTGAGCATTGCTTTATACCTGTTGGAATTGTTGAAATAGAAAACACAAGGAATAACAAGTGTTGACAAGGATGTGGAGAAAAGGAGCCCTCTTGCATTGTTGGTGGGAATGCAAACTGATGCAACCACTCTGGAAAACAGTATGGAGGTAGCCCTCAAAAATCTAAAAATAGAATTATCATAAGATTCAGTAATTCCACTACTATTTACCCAAAGAAAGCAAAAACACTAATTCAAAAAGATATATGCCCCCCCCATGTTTCCTGCAGCATTACTTACATTAGCTAAGATATGGAAGCAGCCCAAGTGTCCATTGATAGACAATGGAATATCATTCAGACATAACAAAGAATGAAATCCTGCCATTTGCAACAACAGGGATGGACCTAGAAGGTATAATACTAAGTGAAACAAGTCAGAGAAAGATATCATACCTTTTCATTCATACGTGGGATTTAAGAAACAAAACAAACCAACAAGCATAAAAAGAGACACACAAAAGAACAGACTCTTAATTATAGAGAACAAACTGATGGTTCCCAGAGGGGAGGTGGGTGGGGGATGGGTGAAATAGGGGATGAGGATTAAGAGCATGCTTATCGTGATGAGCACTGAGTAATGTAGAGAATTGTTAAATCACTACATTGTGCACCTGGAACTAATATGACATTGTATGCTAATTACACTTGAATAAAAAAATACCACAATGTTTTTCTTGATGAGAAAAGTGATAACTGCGTAGGGATAAAAGTCTAAAAAGCACAGAAAGGCTAGTGAACAACTGGTAACAATGGCAACATCCTGACACTTGGGGCTGACCTCTGCTGAACATTTAGGGAATGTCCTCTTCTGCGCGCTTTCACGAACATGCATCTGTTTCTATGACATGGCATGTGGCAAACCCACTCAATGGCGATGCCCTCTTGCCTCAGTATTTCTGGCCCCAGATGGCACCGTAGAAGAGGTGCCTGTGGAGTTTCTATCCTTACAGCTAGACCTGAGTGAAAAGCAGGCTGCCCCTTGCACAGGCATCTGTACTGTCTTCTTTCTCCTTCTTTGCTGACAGCATCTTGCTTTTCCTTGAGGAATCTTCCACCCCTCAGTTCCACAGGGTTCGGGGGGGGGGGGTCTTTGCCTTGCCTTGAGGGTGGGCAAGGGAACCTGGCTCAGCCAACCAGAACACTGCCTCTCTCCAACCAGTGACAGTGCGGGAATGGGCACCTGTAAATCAGACTACATTCTGGCTAAGAGAGAGATCGGATCCTTTCTGCTGACACTGAACATGGGAGGATAGAAGTCTGGTCTATCTGGGGCCACCATATGTGTTCCCTGTCTTCAAATGAATTTAACGGAGTAGAAAATAGAGCCAAGAGTTGGAGAGAGGTTTCCACTGGCATCATTTAGGGACTCGGATCCAGCTGAAGCTGACGCCAAGCGCTGCTCCTGGCCTTTTCAGTTACGTGAGTTAATACACTTTCTTCGGTTAGTCTGAGTTAGGTCTCTGTCACTCATCACTGAAAGAATCCTTGCTGTCATAACTGGATCATCCCTAAGCCCTCTCGATCAAATGAATCTGTTTTGGAACTAAGGGTGGCTTCTGAAGGACAGAGGCAGAAACGACCCCCCAGGAGTCACCTCTGATCTGCAGGGGTAGCCTCTGTCCCCCACTGCAGAGTTCTGCCTGGGAGAAAGGGGCTGGGCAGAGGGCCGTGGTGAGGGTCGGAGGGCGGTGGGGCGACTGGGAGATGACTGAGCCCATCTGTGGCTGAGCAGTCCCCAATTTAATATTCCCTGAAGGATTCTGAGCTCTTGGGACCCAAAGGCAAATCGAGTAAACTGGCCCTTAAGATGCCCCCTCAGGGCTTAATGCTAGAGCACTAGAATATGACAGAAAGGAAGTTAAAATCAAAGGGAAGCATTTCAAAAATCTTTTCTCCCAAGCCAACTTTGAATAGAACAATCCAATCATTTTGAAGGGGATTATAGAAGACACTTAATTCCCTAGCATAGGACACCATCCACAGACCCAGCTGAAATGCAAGTTAATTGAACAAACCTGAAGTTGTACGTATCTAAGGGAGCAAAAAGTGCTCTCGACCTGGCTTCGAATCCTGACTCTGCCACTCTGCAGTCATGAGACCCACGGGTAGGTTTCCATACTTGCTGGGCCTCGGTCTCTTGTCATGATAACTAGGTGAGACTGAGACTGTACCTTTAAAACAGCCACGTGGATGGAGCGGCTAGCTCTGTCCTTGGAGATGGGGAAATGTGGAGAAAAACTCACAGCAGAAGAAAGCTCCTGATTTCAATTCTCTAGGAATCAGGGATGGACATTCCAGAGAAAGGCACAGGGCTTTAGTAAGGCCTGGATAGAGTTTTGCTCCTGTAGACATGCGTCCCATCCTTGGTACCCCAGGCGTTAGCCAGCTCATGGCTCAAAACAGTCTCATCTGCTCACTCCCTTAATCATACATGTATTCAAGAAATGCTTACTGAGCACCTACTATGTGACAGTTACTATCCTAAGCCCTGGGATTATACTGGTGAGGAATGAGTCAATGTCCCTAAGGGATACAGAGTTGAACGGAGGGAGAGAGATAAATAAATGAGCAGTAATAAATTATGATAACTTTCTCCACCTCCCTGCATGTGGCTGTAAGGGGAAGGCAGAATGAAAACGGCCTGGAAAGACAAAGCGTGAAGGCATTACAAAGCAGTGTATCCTCATGCCCAACCTGCACCTTGCCCACAGGGAGTAGGTGATTAATGGTTGCTGGGTTGAACTGGAGCTGGAAGGGCCTAGTCCAACCCTTTTGTTTTCCAAGTAGGGAGGGGAGGCTTACAGAGGCTGTATGGGGATCCCAGGCCACATGGCTACTGGACTGGGAACTGGGACCGGTTCTTCAGTTTAGTCACAACACAAAGAGGAATGCCTTTGGAAACTCTGGATGTAAAGAGTAAATCCGAGTCATACAGAGTTTCAAGGACCTGTAGTCTGCTGTCACGTTCCAAGTGCTACCTGGGGGCTTTGACAGATCGGTGGGTGGCTGGACCATGCAGCCCAGAGAAGTGGGTCTCTGGGGGTTTCAATGAACTTCAGCATAAAAACTACCCCTAGTAGGAAGGTGGATACTTTCAATATGCTTGCTGATGTCCATTCAATGTTTGTTCACATTTATCAGAAGTAGTTTGTGTGGATGTGGAGCTGAAAACACCAACTGCTAGTTGCCTAACTCTGCGTAAGTTACCAAACCTCTGCAAGCCTCAGTTTCTTCCTCTTTAAAATGTATCTGCAGGGGCGCCTGGGTGGCTTAGTCGGTGAAGCATCTGCCTTAGGCTCAGGTCATGATCTCGGGGTCCTGGGATCGAGCCCCATGTTGGGCTTCCTGCTCAGTGGGGAGTCCACTTCTCCCTCTGCCCCTCCCTCTCACTCATGGTTGCTCAAGCTCCCTCTCAAATAAATAAAATCTTTTTTTTTTTTTTCAAATAAATAAAATCTTTAAAAGAAAATGGCCTTACAGGTATGAGCTAAGAAGTGACTAGGACAGGAACATCTTGGTGCCCGGCAAAGAAAAGAGTGCATCAAGGGCCATGTTGGTCCAAAAAGAAACATCTCTGCTCCTCAGGTCAACCGTGGATGCCTTCTCCTTGAATGGAAATAGCCATGCCTGAGGAAGGCTGAGGAACAAGTCCTGGATGGGCCCCATGACCATACCTTCCCTGGCCATGATGGTGCCTGGTGCAGGGATAGAGCCCTGACCCAAGGGCAGCCAATGCATCAACTTGCCTGTGGTCAACAGCCTAGCAAGAAATGTGCCTAGATGGGGTGCACCAGGCCATCAAATCTCTTTCTCTTTTGTGGAGATGCACCTGATGTATGGAAAGGGAGTCCCAGAATTAACGAGCGAAGCAGACACACAGCTATACAGAGAAGAGTCAAGGCCTCCTGATGGATGGAATCCAGAAATTTCTACCATTGAGGGGGTCATAAGAGACTCTGGTGGCCAGACTTGGAAAGATCTTCCCGTTTCAGGCACCGGGAGGCCCGGCTATGCCTTGGTTTCACTTCTTCCTCCTCAAGAGCCTCACTGGTTTTCCCCACATTCCAACTAGCTACATTCCCTTTTCCCTTTACTGCCCCTGCCTCCTTGCAGGGACTGTCCCATCAGGCCAATAAACTTGTGGCCAAGGAGTCCATCCTATTCCCAAGTCCATTCCAAGAAAAGAAAAACAAAAATAAGCACCCAAAAGTTGTACTTGAGCTGGATGAAGTATCCTTATTTTTTCTTTATTATTTTGAAAAGAATGGACTCTTACAGAATTAAGTTTTCTAAACTCCAGAAATAACACTGATATGGAAATCAGGACTCCCGGGTCATGGACACTTGTGGCTGCTGAGCCACACTGTATTGTTCCACGTGATTAGCGAGGCCCTACCAATATCGGGCCCACTGAGCCACCTGGCATCAGGAGCAACTACCCCACCTGTGGGGTTTGCCACCACTGCTCTGTACACTAGAGAGTGAATTGTTCTTCAGTGAATGTAAGGGTGAGGGGTGTGTGTGTGTGTGTGTGTGTGTGTGTGTGTGTGTGTGTTTAAGGGAATGATCATTTGAAAAAATCCTTGTGGAGTGACTGTTGTTTAAAGCTCCCAGTGTTTGTACTCTTAGATAAACCATCTTCTTCTAGAAATGGGTGCACCATTTTAGCCCCTGGGAGTCAAATCAACACACCTTCCTCTGCCAAACAGATGATAGTTTGGGGTTTTCCACTGACCAGATGGGTCTTTGGGAGTTGGTTTGTGTGTCTTGGGGGTGGCAGAAGCCAGGATCTCTTTGAGTTGAGGAGGAAGGCCAACTACTGCACAGCTTCAAAGTGAAAAGCCAATGAGAATCACTGACAAGGAAGGCTGGAAGGGCCTGAAGTTCACCTTGTTTGCACTCCTTATTTTATAGATGAGGAAACTGAGGCCCAGAATAGGGAGGGACCTTCCCAGAGTCAGAGTGAGATGTTACACAGATTATCTCAAATAGTAGCTCACGAGAAAGGGTACTTCCTGCAGTAGCAATAGCAGGTGTGGTGAGGGAAGGGGCACGGGTAGAAGAGACTCTTAGATCTGGGTCCAAATCCCACATCTGTCATTTAGCAGGGGTCACCTTGGGAATGTCACAGCTTCCCTAAGCCTCAGTTTCCACCTGCGTAAAATGCAGATATAATTCCTTCCTATTGAGGCTGTCACAAGGAATGAAAGAGATACTACAGGTGAATACAGCTGGTACAGTATCTGGCTCAATAATGCGAGTTTCCACCTTCTAGAGACCACAGTGTAGGGCATTTTCCTGTAAATGGTTTAAGTTCAGTATTCTAGTGTTTTTCCCTCTCTATTTTACATAAAGGATAGTCCCTTATAATAAAACATTCTCAGTAAGACTGTGTCCATGGTCTCTGGAGCCACCAAGAAGCTAAGAGGAAGTTATAAATAGCTCCAGGCTCTGGAACAAAAGGAAGAAACTGGGTCTTAGTGGGCAGAGTGTGAAAAGATCCTGCCCCCCGCATCCTCCTTCCAGATACAGATCTGGGCCCTCTCCTGACACATCCTGACAGCAAGCCTTCCCTCCTCCGTTAGGGCTTGGCTCCAGCCCTTCTCTAACCCTCTCGGGGGGATGGGATAGGTGCTGGCTTTCTCTTGCACAGTCTGGCTGCAATCGAGGAGCCAGAAGATTAGTGGGACAACATGTGCCAAGGCTAATGTCCTTAGGAAGGCCCTTTTCCACTCAGGGAGGCTTTGCTGGAAGCCAGCAGCACCCACCTGCTCCTTCCTCTTCTCAACAGCTCAGAGAATCACAAAGGTTTATTATTATTACCTATGCTCCCTGCACTGTTCATTCATCACCAGTGTTGCACCCCTAACCTGCAGACTTCAGAGCCAAGCAGTATTTAAGGGATCTCGGTTTGTATTTCATTTTCCTTTCCCTTTGAACTCACATTTTGGAAAGCTTTCATTCAGACCATATCTAGTTTTAAGACAGTTATGAAAACAAAACAAAACAAAACTTTTTAAAGCACACAGCAAAATCCAAAGGTTTCTTTATGTAGCTGTCCCACACGATACGGTTGGTCCTCCCACAGATGTCATACGCAATGTAGTCCACGTGCTCCAACTCCCAACACAGGCTGACAGGGGAAGAACTCTGGTTAATCGATACGGAATGGGAGGTCAAGGTACCCGGAACCAGCAGCAGGAAATAACCATCAGAAGGACCACACTTCAGGTCCTGGGTAAACGCCAACTGCTGGGCAAACATCATTAGGAGGAAATGGGCTTCAATAACAAGATCCTTGATGATTCATGAAAGAGGAAAGAAGAAAAAGCAAAAATGTAAAGATCCTTGTTCAAGGATATTGTTGCCGCTCTGTGTCTAGAGACAGAGACCGGGAAGAAACAATCTGTATGCCCAACAAGAGAGTAATGGCTGCATAGGTTGGACTCTTGTGGAATATTACATGGCTCTTAGAAATGTCTTGGAAACATGATCATAATATATTAAATTAAAAAACCTACTTGTAGAATAAAATATATATAGTACAACCACATTTTTCTAAAAAAGGCCCCCAAGCCCCACAAACAAAAAAACAAACCCCTTCATCTGTCTATATATGGTGCATAAACAAAGATGAAAAAAAAAAACTACAGAAAGCTAAACTGTTGGCATTCACTACCTGGGCAGGCTTGGGATTGCAGGTGGGTGCTGGTGGTGGGGAATGCTACTGATTTCTTCCCCCCGGAAAGGTGGGAGCAGGTTTACAATCAGGAGTGAATAATGTCCTATTCTATTTATTTACTGTTAAAGATTTATTTACTTATTTGACAGAGAGAGAGTGCGAGAGAGTGTACGAGTGGGGAGGAGAGGGAGAAGCAGGCTCCCCACTGAGCAGGGAGCCCAATGCAGGACTCCGTCCCAAGACCCTGGGACCATGACCTGAGCCGAAGGCAGACGCTTAACCGACTGAGCCACCCAGGTGCCCCTGTCCTATTCTATTTAACAGCACTCCTCCACTGAGCTGCTCTGCTGGTCTTACCACCACGTTGCCCCAGATGCCATCTTAATGAAGGGAGAGATCTGATCATCGCCTTAACTCATAGTCATCATTCTCTTTTTCCTTCAACCCTTTCAAGGCCAGCGCCACTTAGAAATCAAACCCATCTCTGTAACCAATTTTTCTAAGTGCTATCTGTCTGCTCCTAGACAAGCATATATAACCTTCAGCACGGTGAGTGAAATGCAACCTGAGTCATCTGTTGGTTGTGTCTATTTATATTTATCTCACCAATCCTGCTCGCCATGCCTGGCCCAAGAACCTTCATGCACAAAGGATTAGAACTTAAAAATGTCTCGCTTCTTCTCTGCAAGGGGGGGGGGGGGTCCTCAGTCTGTGTGTGAGGCAGCAGAAAGGGCATATGTTTGGATCCAAGTTTGAGTCTTCCCTGCTCTCTGCTGCCATTCTGAGGTCCAGTTTATCTATCCGTAAAATGGAGCTAGTGGTCCCAGTGAAATACAAACAATTTCAGAGAGGCTGGAATCACACAGAGTCGTAAGAGTGCTTCTGTACATGAGAAGACAGTGTTGAATCAAAGGAAAAACACATCATGCAAAACCTCAAAGTTGGAAGAAGTAAAATGAGGCTGGAAAAGTGCTCAACTCCATGCCTGGCACACAAGCACTTGATAAATGGGAGACATTGTCATTATTCATGGAGAAAACAGCCTCCATTTCTAGATTCAGGAAATGCACTGGTCTGCACAAACGATAAAAGAACAGAAACCACACATCAGCTCATGCGGACGTCAAGTGGTTCCGCCTAGCATAAATTGTAGGGGACATATACCCATTTGATTTCTTAGTTGACAGGCAGCCATTTTTGCTTACCAGTCATCTATCTCTGTAATTTCAACCAAGGGCTGAATTCACTGAAATCTGTTCTTAAAATTACAGAAGTCAATCTGAGAGATTTTATTGGCTGCCATTTTATTTTAAGGCTTATGAGCAACTTTAAATCTCAATATTAGGTCTGAGGGATCAATAACTATTGTCTTGAAAGAAACACCACTGTTCAGAAGGGAGTCAGGTAATTGCACAGGAGAACTGATTCAAGCCTCCTGAAAAATCAGTGATGCTCCAAAGAAATCTGGACTTTTTTCCTTTCTCTGCTCACAAATCACTCGGGCTACAGCCCTTCTTTCCATCCTCCTGCCCCTATTACACAACTGCCTTGCTACCAACCTGCCAAACCAGGGCGTCCTCATCCCTCCCAGACTGAGCATCTCAGGGGTGCTAGGCTTATACTGAAGTTCTCCATTAGCAACCGTCAACCAAGCTCACTCCGGCACACGTATCAGGAGAAAAAGGGTAAGAACTGCAAAAATACATACTAAATATGTCTTCCAAGCCTGTCGCTGTTCCATGGAGGGTCTGACACACCTCTCAGCACCGTAGCGGGCGGGACAGGGGTGGATGCAGACTCCAGCCATCCAGTCCCACTGCAGAGGGTGGGAGGAGATGTGCGTGTCCCTGCCACGAGCCGCACACCGGCCACAAACGCCATTGCCCCGCACACCACGCCACAGCCCACAGCTGATCTCGGATCACTTCTCGATTCACTGTCCATTACGCCTCAGGCATTTCTCGCTATTCGAGGAAAGCAAGTTAATTAAAACCACAATAAAAACAGAGCAACTCAGAAAAGGATCCCGGCACCATTTCCATTTTTCACAATGTAAATGGCACCATTTACTAAACTGCCTACTTGACCTCATCATTTGGATGTTTAATGACGTCTTAAACTTGACAGAAATAAAAATCTTCGTTTCCCCCAAATCTGCTCTTCTCAAAGCCTTTGTTTCTGTAAATGGCAACTCCATCTTCCCAGCTGCTCTGGCCAAAAACCTTGGCATTATCTCCGTCTCTTCTCTTCTCTTCATATCCATATTGTCTATAAGTAAATCCCGTCATCTCCACCTTCAAAGTCTATCTAGAATGCGGCCACTGTTCTCTGCTACTTCTCTGCCACTGTGGTCTGAGTCACTGTCGCTCTCCTCTGCCTGGCTGTAACAAACTCCTAACTGGTTTCCCTGCTTCCACCCTTGGCCGCCTACAGTCTGTTCTTAACATAGCAACTGAAGTGATCCTCTGAAAAGGAAAATCAGATTCTGTCGCTCTCTGCTCAAAACTCTCCAGCGCTGCCCATCTCACTCCCTTTGGTAAAAGCCAAAGCCCCATGTGGCCCTGACATCTCTCCAGCCTTGCTTCCTATCATTTTTCTCCTTGCTCATTGGGCTCCACAGGCCAAGCATGATGGCCCCAGGGCCTTTGCACTTTGTTTCCTCCTCCTACAGAGCTCTTTCCCCAGTTAACTGTCCTGCTAGACCCCTCATTTCTTCGTATCTCTGCTCATATGTCATCTTATTAGAGAGGCCTCCCCTTCGCACTGAAATAAAATCCATCCCATTCCCATCACTTTCTCTATCCCTTACTCGGCCTCTTTCCATTTCTTATGTTTATTTATCACCATCTGAAAAAAATAGTACATTTATCTGTTTATGACCTCCTCTACTCTGTAGAATGTAAGCTCCAGGAAAAAAAGAAATTTTGCCTATTCTGTTCACTGCTGTTTCCCCAGGGACTAGCTCATATACTAAGCACACATGGTAGGCACATGATAAATATTTGTTGAACGAATGAATGAAAGACTTGCAGAGGCAGTTTGAGGTGACTAATAGGCTTGCGATCTCCTTAAGGCAGGAACTGACACTTGATCATTTTAGTATAAATGAGTAGGGGCTAGCTATATTTTAGGTGGGCTACAGATGTGGGGTGGAGGCGTGGGAAAGAAGCCCCTGATCCATAATTACTTTAGATTAAGTTCCTGATTTAATTAGCTCGGAGTACATCCATAGGTGGTCATGCAGGGCAGGAGCCCAAGAACACAGGCGGCAACTCTGCCAACAGCTTCCCTTGGCCCCCAGGGTCCCCAACATAAATGTGCAGCTGGCAATGTCTTCTGGGTCAGGAAAACTCAATTCTTGTTACGTCCCTGGCCTTTCTTGCTCAGGTTCACATTACCATTTGAGAAGATTCTGCTTCTGTTTCTGGGGATATTTATAAATATCAGGCTCTCCTAGTTCTCAAGCGCTCAGCGCTGCCAGCTCTCCTGGGCCCAGGGAGCCATTTCCCCTCAGGGGTCTCCTTCCTCCCAATTCCTTACCCTTTTATCTGGGTGTTTTGGATACTGCAATGGCTGGCAAACCACCACAACAAATCCATTTCCAACTGGACTCCAGCTATAACTCTGCCCAGGTGTACCTGTGTGACTTTGGCCACAGGTCACTCTCCCTCCGCCATTTTGATTCTCTTATTTGCTGATCTGAAAAAAGTGAGCAATGATGATGATGACAATAACAATAACAGCACCTGTTCAACTCACTCATGAGGGATGCTGGTCTATAATTTAATTTTCCTGCAAGATCTTTGTCTTGTTTTGGTATTAAGGTAATGCTGAGTTCACAATGAGTTGGAAGTACTCCATGCTCCTTAATCTTTTGATAGAGTTTAGGTGGAGTATATATTATTTCTTTTGGGGGAAGGGGGAATTCACCAGTGAACCCATCTGGGCCTTGAATTTTCTCTGTGGGGAGGTTCTTAACTATATTATCAATTTGGACTATTCTGGTTAATTTCTTTTTGAGTGAGCTTTGGTAGTTTGTGTCCTTCAAGGAATTTATTATTTCATCTAAACTGCTGAATTTACAGGCATAAAGTTGTTCAGAATATTTCTTTATTAGTCTCTTAATAGGTATAGTATCTATCGTTATATCAACTCATTCTTGATATTGGTAATTTGTGTCTTCTTTTTCTCTGAAGCAGTCTGGTTAGAAGTTAATCCATTTAATTGATCATCTCAAAGAGTAAGCTTTTGGTTTTATTGATTTTTTCCTATTTATCTATTTTCTACTTTTTTGATCTCTGATCTTTTTTATTTCCTTTCTTCTGCTTATTTTGAATTAACTTGCTCTTATTTTTCTTGTATCTTAAAGTAGAAGCTGATGTCATCAATTTGAGACCATTTTTCTTTTCTAATATAAGCACTATATGCTACAAATTTACCCATAAGTATTGCGGTAGTGACTCTCCACAAATTGATACACTGTTTTCATTACCATTTGGTTCAAAACATTTTCTAATTTTCCTTTTGATTTCTTCTTTGACTCATCTGTTATTCATACATGAATTACATAGTTTCCAAACATTTGGAAATTTTAAGAGACTGTTCTGGTATTGGTTTCTAAATTTAATTCCACTGTGGTCAGAAAACATACTTTGTATCACTTGAATCTTTCTAAATTTGTGGAGACTTGTTTCCAACCCAGAATATGATCTATCTTGGAAAATGTTCTGTATGCACTTTAAAAGAATGGACGTTCTGCTGTTACTGGGTAGAATGTTCTATAAATGTCAGTTGGGTCATGCTGGTGGATAATGCTGTTCAAGTCCACTATATCTTTGCTGATTTTCTAATCGTTCTATCAATTTTTGAGAGAAGAGTGTTGAAATCTCATAATTGTGGCTATGTCTATTTCTTTTTGCCCTTCTATGAGTTTTTGCTTCATGTATTTTGAAGCTCTCTTATGAGTACATAAACATTTCAGGTTGCTATGTTCTCTTGATCAAAGACCCCTTTATTGAATTATGAAACCACCTTCTTTATCCATGATATTCTTTGTTCTGAATTCTACTTTCACTGATACTCACTCATTTGGCCACCAAAGCTTTCTTTTGATTGGTGTTAGCATGACAGATCTTTCCTATCCTTTTGCTTTTATCTTTATATTTAAAGTGTGTTTCTTGTAGTCTGCATGTAGTTGAATCTTGCTTTCTTATCTAATTGGACATTCTCTACCTGTTTCAGTTACAATTAGTGCACTTACTTTTAATGTGACTATTGATATGGTTAGGTTAAAGTCCATTTGCTTTCTCTTTCTCTCTCTTTTTTTTTTTTTTAAAGATTTTATTTATTTGACAGAGAGAAACACAGCGAGAGAGGGAACACAAGCAGAGGGAATGGTAGTGGGAGAAGCCGGATGCGGGGCTCGATCCCAGAACCCCGGGATCACGACCCGAGCCGAAGGCAGACGCTTAACGACTGAGCCACCCAGGCACCCCCCCCCCTTTTTTTTTTAAGATTTTATTTATTTATTTGACACAGGAGGAGACAGCAAGGGAGAGAGCACAAGCAGGAGGAGCAGCAGGTAGAGGGAGAGGGAGAAGCAGGCTTCCTGCTGAACAAGAAACCCAATGTGAGGCTCCATCACAGGATCCTTGGATCATGACCTGAGCCAAAGGCAGATGCTTAACTGACTGGGCCACCCAGGCACCCCTCTATTTCTCTTTTCTGATCTCAGTTCCCTTTTCTTTTTCTGCATTCTTTTGGATTAACTGAATATTTTTCATTATTCCATTTTGTCCCCCTTGTTGGCTTATTTGCTATAACTCTTCGTTTTGCTATTTTAGTGCTTGTTTTTACAATTTATAGGATACATTTTAAAGTTATGACAGTATACCTTTATATGATATTATATCACTTCACAAGTAGTATGAGAATCTAATAATTTCTCCTCTCTTACCTTCATGTTGGCATACATTGTACTTTTGCATAGATTTAAACCCAACAATATGTTACTATTTCTGGTTACACAGTCAGATACCTTTTGGAAAGATTTAAACAATAAAAAAGAAATAGTGTAGAAGATGGGGTGGAATGGGGGTGGGGGCGGGGAGAAAGAAATAGTTTATTTACCCACATAGTTACTCCAGTGATCTTCATTCTTTGTAAATGAAATCCCTATTTCCATCTGTCATCCTATTTTTCCCTAAAGGACTTCCTTTCTTACAGTACATAACTGCTGTGATAAATTCTTTCAGCTTTTTTATGTCTGACAAATCTCTATTTTGCCTTTATTTTTGAAAGCTATTTTCCCTGGGTGTAGAATTCTGGGTTGACAAGAGTTTTTACTTTTAGTACCTTCAAGATGTTGTTACACTGTGTTCTTGCCTCTGTCGTTCCCAGTGAGAATTCTGTCATCCTTGCCTTTGGCCCTCTCTGTATAACGTGTGTTATTTCTCTGTGTACTCTAAAACTTTGTCTTCATCACTGGTTTGTAGTCATTTGATTATGATGTACAGTAGTGTCATTTTATTCATGTTTCTTGGATTGGGTTTCATTGAGCTTCTTGGATCTGTGATTTTATAGTTGCCACTCCCCATGGAAACATTTTGGCCACTGTTTTCTTCCTCTCTTTCACGGACTCCAATTACCTGGATATTTGAGTACTTAACGTTGTCCGACAGTTCATTAATGCTCTTTTAATTTTGAAAAATTCTTTTTCTGTATTTTATTTTGGAGTAGTTTCTTTTTCTACTCTTCAGTTTCACTTTCCCCCTGCAATATCTATGCCATTCATCCCATACACTATGTTTCACTGCATTGTTAGCTTCATTTCTAGAAGTTCAGTTTGGGTCTTTTTATATAATTCACATGTCTACTTAATTTTTGAAATATATGGAATACAGTTATAATAACTGTTTTAGTGTCCTCTGCTAATTCTAAAATTGTCGTCAACTCTGGGTTTATTTTAATTAGTATTTTCCTCATTATAGGCCAGGTTTCTTGGCTTCTTTGCATGCCTGATAATTTTTGACTGGGTTTTACCTTAGTTCCTGCTGAATATCTTTGTTTTTTTTGTTTTTTGTTTTTTTAAATCTTTGTCTTTCTATAGTTTCAAGCTTTGCTCTGGAATGCAGTTCAGTTACTTAGAAACAGTTTGGCCTTTCTGGGTCATAATTTATGATTTTTTAGAGAGCACTGTTCACTCTAGGACTAATTATTAGTCTTCTTGAGGTAAAAATCTTTCAAGTGCTGTACTCAATTCTCCAAAAGTTATGAGTTACGGGGTTTCCCAGTCTGAGTGGTAGAGTCTCAGCCCTGTGTTTAGCCCTTTTGGATGACCCCTTTCCCAGTCTCAGGAAGCTTCTGCACAGGCAAGTACTCATCAGACATCTGCTGAGTAGTCGAGGGAACCCTCTGCAGATCTCCACAACTCAATCTCCATATGGCTCTCTCTTCTCTGGGACCTGGTCCTGTGAACTCTGGGCTCTTTGGTCTCCCTGGACTCTATTCGAGTTCCCTTCCCTACACCATGGCCTGGAAACTCTCTCAAGACAAAAGGTGGAGAACCTGTGGGGCTCATTTGTCTCTAATCTCTTAAGAATTACTGCCTGTCACCGTCTGATGTCCAATTATCTTATAAGCCATTGCTTCACAGTTCGTCCTTTGTTGTTATTTCAGGCAGGAGGATGTCCCTGTTACTCTGGTTTGGCCCCCAAACAGCATTTTTGTATGCCTCTGTGTATATTCATATTGGGGACACTATGATTATCATTACAACTAGTGTTATACATGTGGTTGATTTAAACTCATGCTGACAAGTCATCTTTCTTTCCATAGTATATATTTGATAAATGTTTGTCAACACGAATAGGCAATAATTGCCTCCATTATTGCTTTTGTAACCCATTGGAGATGTAAAGGTGATCAATAGAATACTGGCCTATTATAATACAAACTTCTAAGTTTTTTTGAGGAAATTCAGCATATGCCATAAATCAACAGAATTAATTTAGCAAAAAGCAACAAGCAAAAAGAAGCATGGAACCAAGAGTCTGGGCGATTTGGACCTTTCACTGCAACAAAGATTTCATTCAGGTTCATTCATTACTGAAAGCTAAACCAATGGACTGGAGAAAGCAGGTCAAGATTGTAGGTAGTTTTCATTCCTACCATGAATGTTGACTGCTTGCAGTCTCACCATGGACAGTCTTTGCATGGGAGAAAATGACCATTTTCTCAGAGGAGAAGTTTGCACAGGAACCTTCAGACCTCAGGTACTCCAGCAGTTGGGGCTGCTGCTATCAGCTCTGTGCCCTGAAGGGGCCTCTAGGCATGGCTGCTGAGCAACCCTCCACCACCCCCCGGGGGGAGCAGGGAAAGTAATCCAGTGCACCAGCCAGTCTCCATTCGGCTCCCTCAGCTGGGGGTGCAGTGGGCAGGTCTCCTCAGAGCCAGCTGGCCACCTCCCACACGCAAGCCCAGCAAGTCGGGCCTAACTCCCTGGTCTCCATTCTCTACAGCTCCATGGTCCCTGGTGCAGCTTCTGGTGGAAGCAAATGCACCTGGCACAAGCAGCCCCTCAGTCCTGCTCTTGGCATGCTATTGCCAAAATTCAGTTGAAGAAGTAGAAGGCAAACTAGAGGAGTTGTTTCAGCTCAAAGAAACCGGAGGGAGAGAGTGTCTCCACTGCTCTAATTTCCTCACACATTTCTGCTGTCTGCAGGAAAGATCCACCAAACCCCTTCAGCCCCAGAAAAAATAAAAGCTCTTCAAGACATCTGTCAATTCATTTCTGGAAAGTGAGCTTCCACATGGGGAATTCTAAAAAGTGTGCATTGGGCGGGGGCTGGGGGTTGTCAGGAGCACTGGATTTAGGAACATCCTCCATGGTGACTTGGGGGGGGGGCCTGAAGCGTCCTTAGGCTCAATTCACACCCCCCTAGAACAGTGGTTCCTCACCAAACTGATGCCCTGGACCCCTCTGCCTGGCTGCCAAAGCCTGTGTGTGGCCGCTTCTCAGAGCAGCGTTTACCATGCATCAAATAAAATAGGTCAGATGATAAGGCAAACCAATTAGACCGAGATACAGTTATCAAAATAATAAACAATGTGAAATATAGTAATACAAGTATTTCCTTATGAACTCATTATACAGCACGATCCACTGGCAGTTCTAAAAACTACCTTCACTTCAAAGCAGGGGTGAGTATTCAGGACATTTCGGGACACCTGTAAAGTGATGTAAAGGTAAGTGATTTCTTTTGGTGACAACATCGCAGGTGCTTCGTTGCTTTCGGTCATCATGGCAAGGAACACCACATTTTGGTGAGAGGTTAATGAAAAGAAAGATGTAGTGTTTTGCCTCGTTCAGGTTTACAGACCTGTCTGTGGGCCCCAGGACTCCTAGACTAAGAAGACCTTTCTTTTCCTGAGCTGCTGGGGCCTCTAATCAGCTGGGAGCCATCAAACTTGTAATCAGTAAGCCAGAGATCCCGCATCTCTTGCCTACTTCTCCACCTTCCCTGTCTTCCCGCAAAGGCTGGGGCTGGGTGGGGGTGCCCTCTGTAGTTCTAAGTACTCTGTGTCTACTCTTATTGCTGGTCTTCTCATCTGGGACATAATGACCTGTTTGGCCTCTCTGTCCCCATCTCTTGCACAAGGCAGCAATAATGGCTCGTTTATCATTGTGATCTTGGTGTCAAGCACAAGGCTGGGCACACAAGAGACACCATGCCTGTATATTTGCTGACTCAGATGAATGGACGGATGAAAGCTATGACCACACCTAGCTTCTCTCTCTCTTTACAAAAACATTCCTTATTTCACACCAGCAATTTCTCAACCCCAGTTATATAAGTGAGCACTGCTTTATGAGATTTTAAAAACTACTAAGACCCCAGATGCACCCCAAGAGACTCAGATTCTGGTGGTCTGGGGTGGGGCCCTGGCCTTTGTCTGTTTTTAAAACCACCCCAGGGACAGCCAGAGTTGAGACCCCACAGTAGCACAAAACAGCTGCTGAGGTCAGAGTGCAGTGCTCCCAGATGAACTTCTTTTCCAGAGCCAGCAAGAAGAAATTAGTGCAGAATTCCGAACTCTGCAAGGGGCTAACCACATAAATTGAGTTTCTGACCCTCAGAGTCAGGTCACAGTTCTGAATCCAGCAACATCAGTAATATCTGAACTACATTCTCAGACTTAGATGAAAAATCTGGGGCTCAAAGTGAAGACCATGAAACAAGTCATTGCAAACGCCATGGACAAGTACTCCGAGGCCCCACATTCCCTCCCCTCATGGCAAGAAGTCCTTATGAATAGGGCCCATCATGGATAAGCAGCATATTTTCTGGGGGACAGATTCCTGGCTGGGGTGGTTTCCTCATCTACAAAGTAGAGAAGATAATAATAATAATAATAAGGTCAACTTCAAGGTATTGTTGCAGGAACCGAAAGATGGAATGGGGCAGAAAGCATCTTGTAAGTAGCCCAAACATGCTATCAAGACGAATTCTTTACTATTGGGATTAGTATTTATTTATGGTCACTTCACTTTACTGTTTTCCAGATACTGTGTTTTTTTATGAGGTGAAGGTTTGTGTCAACCCTGTGTTGGGCAAGCCTGTTGGTGCCATTTTTCTAACAGGATGTGCTCGCTTCGTGAGTATGTCACATACTGGTAATTCTCACAGTATTTCTAACTTTCTCACGATCATCATTCTAGTTGAATTGCGGCAATCTCATGATGAAACTGTAATGGATTGGAAGCTGCTTCTTACGGGTGAGCAAAAAAAGTGGCTTCTTGAGATGGAAACTATTGGTGAAGACGCGGTGAAGACTGTTGAAAGGACAACAAAGCATCTAGAATATTCCATACACTGAGTCGATAAAGCAGTGGCAGGGTTTGAGAGGACCGATCTCAATTTTGAAAGAAGTTCTCCTGTGGGTAAATGCTATCAAACAGCATCACGTGCTATAGAGAAATCTTTCTGGAAAGGAAGAGCTGATTGATGCACCAAGTTCGTTGTTGTTTTATTTTAGGAAATTGGCACAGTCACCCCGACCTTCGGGAACCGCCACCCTGAGCAGTCAGCAGTCACCACGTCGAGGCAGACCCCTCCACCAGCAAAAAGATTACGAACCACTGAAAGCCCAGATGATGGTTAGCACTTTTTAGCAATAATGTATTTTTTAAATTAAGGTATGTATGTTGTTTTTTAGACATGATGCTGTTGCCCATTTAACGACAGCATAGTGTAGATGTAACTTTTTTTTTTTTTTGTAGATGTAACTTTTCTGTGCACGGGGAAACCAAAGAACTCCTCTGACTCACTTTACTCCGATGTTCTGAAGCGGAATCTTCAGTATGTCCGTGCTGGGCATGTCCTGCTTTCTACCAGTGGAGCTCTAGGTGGAGAGACCTTGTGGATTACAGCGTCAGGTCAGACTCCCCACCTTCAAGTTCTGGCTCCATTAACCCGCTGTGCCATCTTACACAAATCATCTAACCTTCTCATGCCTTGTTCCTTATCCGTAAAATGATGGTAATAAAGGTATGTACCTCGCTGGGTTTTTGGAAGGTTCCACTGAGTGAGATAAAGCACTTAAAGTACCTAGAACATCTTCTAAAACTTAAGTTTTGCATCAGAATCACCAGGAGGGTTTATTAAAACACTGATTGCTGGGTCCCTCTCAAGAGCTTTTGATGCAGTAAATCTAGGCTGGGAACAGAGAATGTGCACGTCTAATATGCTCCTAGGTACCCATGGCATTGCTGGCCTGGAAGCCACACTTTGAGAAGCACTGGCTCAGAACCAAGCCTGGCATACAGTAAGCACCAACTAAATGTTAGTGCTATTATCTTTTCCTGGGCTCTACTTTCTAAACCCCTGAGCAAAACACTGTGTGTTCCGGTGCCAGTTGGTACTGTCTTCCTGTAGAAGCTGTTTGGAATTCTGCCTGTGGAGGTTCCCAAAATGTGGGACTCACATTTTGGCCCCAAGATGAGCTGCACTAGCATCACATGGGAGCTTACTTATGACGCAAGTTCTTGGGCCCCAACCCATCTATTGATTCGGGATTTATGGGGGTGAAGCACAATATCCTGGGCTCTAACATCCATCCAGGCAACTCTACTGCAAACTGACTTGAAGAACTCCTGCTCTAGTAGAAAATCACTAGGACCACCGCAACAAGCCTCCTGAAAATGGCTAGGGAGGCAGGACAGCTTAAGGTCCCGAGTATAGGTTTCGGTTGAGCTGGAGACCTGGCTCAGCTTCTTTGCCACCTCGGAGCCATGAGTTACGACACTCATTTAAGCCTCAGCTTCCCCAGTGTAAAATGGGCACCACTGTAGGACCCAGCTCACAGGAACCTCAGACACTGCAAACAATGCATGATAACCGTTTAGGGAATGTTTGCTGCCACTCCTACCCTCTTAATCACTGCTATGATGTGTCTAGTCTCAAAGCCATTTGAGACAGCTTATTAAAAAAATACATATAGGTGCACAGCCCTCTTTTAAGAAAAGGAAATAAAAACGTAGCACACAGAAAGTGGGGAGCATGAAGGTTGAAACTGAATGTGAGGTTTGCATGTCCCCACAGGCCAGAACAGAGGGGAAATGCAGAGGTCCTACGGTTCCCACTGCTTGAAAAGGGGAAGGAGACCAGCTCTTTTTCATCCCTCTGTCACCCCACCTCTAAATCTCGAAGAATCTGATCATATAAACCTCTGTACCAGGGCCCTGTGTACCAAGGAGGGAATTTCCTCCAGGCTGCTTGATGTACCTGTTTCTTTAATTAATTCTCATCAAGAGCCACAGGCAAAATCCTTAGATCCCAGAAGATGAGAGATGTCACACTCACTTTGGGTGCCGGATGTCAGGGAGAGAGCGATTCAGGGAGATTTTATCGCTGACGTAAATGTTAAATCCATTTTCTCGATATGCCTGATCCACTCTCTCCGCGTCGGTCATGGGGTAAGGTCTCCCTTGTTCTCCATTTCCTAGGAGCAAAGAGCAAAGTCAATGTTGCTAACTGAATGGAGTGGGGGAAGAAGGATCAAAGATATGATTAAACCACAGAGATAAAACTTTATACATGGATACAGAGTGGACTTCCAGACTTTGTAGGGGGAATCTAAAGAGGGGAAGGGAACGAGCATTTTTTCGGCCATGCCCATGTCATGTACTTTACAGACCTGTTCTCGTGTCATTCCCACAGCGAGCTGTCAGGGTGGACAGGTGAGCCTGCATTCTATGGATGGATACATTGGAACTCAAGAAAGTTATAAGAGCAGGTTTGCAGGCTCCAAAGTCCGTGTTTGCCCTACTCTGCCAGGGGCCCCAGACATTCCTGACCATGGCATCCCATCAGCTGGATGGGAGGCCAGATCCACTGCGTATGAGCTGACCAACCTTGGGCCAGTCCCATCAACTCTCTAAACAGCAGCTTTGCTCCATCTGGTACCCACACTCTACTGAGAAAACCAAATGTGAAGTTGCATACATGCTGGAATTTGTAAACAATATTACGATTACTCTCTAGGTGAGGCAAACTTCATATGCAAATAAAAAATCCTACAAATGATAAAAGGTGCTTTGATCTTTTAAGTCAGCAAACAATTACGATCTGCCTAGCCTAGGCCACAACTGCCGAAAAGTCATGGATTTGGGTGGATAAAGTGCCAACTGTCCTTTCTCTGTCCAATCCAACTGGGGGAAAGAGGCCTTGATGCTCTAGGAAATTGTTCTCTGGTTCCTAGGGTGCAGATAATGAGTAGGAATGTCCACACCCAACCCTGCAATAACAGCATAGTAATCTGGAAGTGGACAGAGTCTTGAAGAAATGGGCATAAAATCGGTTCCTTAAAAATCACCTCATCTTCCGGAACTTGTAGTCTGAACAACACCCTATTTACTTTGCAAAGTACATGTTGACAACATCAGCTTGAGGGGAAGGTGCAGGCTGACAGGTGGGGCCGTGGGCTGTGCTGACTTGCACCCAGCCAGATGAGAGAGAGGATGCCACCATCTGTAACTCGGAAGGCTCCACGATAAGACGCTGCTGGCTCGTGCCCAGGATAGATTCCGCAAGGGATACAAATGCAACCAGTAGAAAAAGGACAGCCAGAAGCATCTGCTTAGGGAGGGGAGTTTCAGGAAGGCAGTACAGGGGAGCGACTCAGAGTTCAGGCCCTAGAGTCTGGCAGAGAGCAGCGTGAAGCCCAAACCCGCTACTCGCAGCTTTGTCATCCTGGACGTGCAGTTAGCCTTTCTCTGATTGGGCTTTGCCCTTTGTATGAATGGGGAAAGAAGGTTCAATGTAGTGATTCAGGAGCTAATGCAGGGCAAGATGACTGGCTCAGAGTCAGCACTCAACACAAGCTGGTTATTATTACTCCTAATAATGTCTCCACTGCTTACTCTTTTTCTTGCTAGTTAGCCCATGTTCTAATAATTCTGGTATGAAAACTGCCTGGAAAATCAGCTTGTTTCAAATGTTTCCTTTCTCAGTTTAAGCAGCACCCACCTCCACTTCATTTTCAATCGCTGCCCTACAGAAAAATGCATGTCGTGTTTTTAGATTTCCCTGACCATCGGTTATTGTATCAGCTCTAATTAGAGCCTTGCTGTAGTCTGGCTTTTTCATAATGTAATCTAAAAAACAAAAAATCAATAGGGGTGGGTGCTCTTAAATAAGATAAAAATGAATAAAATACCAATCCCTATATTTCTACGGTGCTTTCCAGTATTGTAAAGTTGCTTCATACCCATCACTTTATTTGTGTCACCTTCACAACAACACCTGAGGTTGTCTGAGCAGGAAGCATGAGCCCCACTGACACATGGGGAAACCGAGTCTCCAGGAACAAGGGGGATGATGGTCACGGTCAGTGGTGCCAGAGCTGCCGTCCTGACTCCTAGTCCAGGCTCTTTCCACATTAATGTGGAGATGACTTTCCACATTATTTCTATAAACCCCACTCCTCCTCACCCCTTCCCAGCTCCCCACTGTAATAGGAACTGTTCCAAAGACTAACTAGCCAAAGAAAACCTTAGCTGAAGCCTGCTAAATCCATTGAACCTTGTGGCTACATCCAGACCTGGGTTCGAGTCCCGAGCCTGCCTGTTTCTCACTGTGTGACTGTAGGCAGATTACACCACATCACTGAGCTCCAGGTCCCTTCTCATCAAATGGGCCACAGAAGGTGACTTAGGGTTTTCCTGAGAAACTGTGCAAAGTGTGGAGCCTGGGCCTTGCTCACTGCAGGTGTTTAATAAATGTTGGCTCTATCATGACTACACTTCATTTTAGTGGTAAACTATCTCATAAGTGGGGAGACATCATCTATCACCCTGTAAAGGTGGCAGGGACAATTCCTGAAGGCAGTGGGTTTGGTGATGTGAGTGGAGAAAGGGATCAGCTAACAGGTGAAGAGGGAGCCCCCTACCCCGCCCCCAGGAGCAGGGGAAGGGATGACGGCAAATGGAGAGGGAGTGAACAGGAGGTCTAGACACGCCTGCTAAATGTGCGCACGCAGGTGCACGCATGCGTACGTGCTCTTCACAGGACCCGCCAGCACACGATACTGCTCTCCATACCTACGCGCTGGGCGTCCCTCCTGATGGCTTCTTTGTCGTGCCAATCCTTCAGCTTCTGCCCATCTCCCACGAAAAATATCTTCTTCTGCTGATTGTGGGAGCCCTTCAAAAAAGATAAAAACAGTGAAAAAGAAGGAAAGAGGAAATAAATTCAATAACAGAGCCCCTAGAAATTGCACTCTCTGTGGGAGCTTTTGGTGCTGACTGACGGTCTGTCATCATCTGCTTATTTATGAATCCCCGCAATCTGCCTTTGTTAGTGCTGCCGCATGCCAGTTGGGTGGGCGAAGGTCGGCAGGATGACAGGTATGCGGTGTCCACCCTCCTGGAACTCTGAAACCAGCAGGAGAGAAAGCAGATGGACACACAGTCCTTTCCCCCATGGGAGAAAGTGGAAGTGTAGCTCTGTCCATCAGAAATACGTGAGCCCTAAATGTGAGCCACATGTGTAATTTTAAATTTTCTAGTATTCACACTAAAAAAAAAAAACAAAAAACAGATGAATCAGTATTGATAACATATTTTACTTAACCCAATACATTCTATCTAAAATATTATCCTTTTGACATACAATGTAAAAAATCCCTGATATATTTTACGTTATTTTTTTTTGTACTAAGCTTTTAAAATCTTTTTTTAAATAATTTTATTAATGTATTTGTCAGAGGAGAGAGAGAATGAGTACAAGCAGGGGGAACAGCAGGGGGAGGGAGAAGGAGAAGCAGGCTCGCTTCTGAGCAGGGAGCCCGATGTGGGGCTCGATCCCAGGACCCTGGGACCATGAACCTGAGCCACCCAGGCGCCCCTAAGCCTTTGAAACCGAAGTGTGTATACACTTGTGTTCATCTCAATTCAGATCCTTCCAGTTGGCTCATGGCTACATACTGGACAGGGTGGGTAAGTGAACCTCAAATAAGAGGCCTGGAGAAACCTCAAATAAAGGCCACATAAATGAGAACGGCCTCAAATAGGAGGAATTGACTTCCACTTGGGAGAACAGGGGGAAATTTCACAGACTTGAGGGTGTTTGGGCTAAGTGCCAGGTAAGCAGAAATGAGAGGCAAGGCAAAGGCTTCCAGAGGCAGCAGAGAGTGGCAGAGCTGGGCTGGTTCTGAGGAGCCCTGAGCCCAGAGAAGTCGGGTCTTCGTCACTTCCACAGTCCCAACGACCCAGTCCCAAAGAGGGTGAACATTTGGCCATTGTGTGAACAATGTATGAATGTATGAACAAGCAATTGGACGGCTGAAAGAAAATGGGAATATACAGGAGTCACAAGAGAGCGGCCCCTACGGACTGGGCTCTGAAGGCATTTATTGTGTCTGGGAGGTAAGTCCATCCTGGTGGGCCTATTAGAAGCGGTTTCCCTAATTAAAGGAGTTGCATTCCAGTAGCTGGGGTCATCAGAAAGCGCCAGATGCTTCCCCATGCCAACATCAAGGCCAAAGACTTGGCCCGGGGGCTCAGTTAGAGCCTTCTCCAGGTAACACTGCACCGCACGGCTGTCTAAGGATCTTCCTGTGTTCACGTAAATGAGAATGGCTTTCCACATCACCTTGCCTATTAAAAATCCTGCAGACTTGTTCTTGCCATTGTGGTATGCGAGATCCAAGAGTCCTATTTCCTATGTAATTAGCTATGAAGGCCCTGAGCATGTGGCATGCTGCAGCATTAGCACTAACAAGAAGCCACCAGAATAAAATCATCCCCAAGCCTATTTATTAAGTCTCTGGCTGATCCTTGTGTTAGCAGATTTTCCACAACGGCTCAATATCCTTACATCAGCTCTAATGATAATAACAACCCTTTGTGTTCCCTCTCCTACGGACCTCTCTGAGCTGCAAGGAGAAGATTCTAAAAGCTAGCATGCCAGATGTGCTGGTCAGAGAGGGAAAGAAAACTGAAAACAAAGCCCATGTGCCCACGAACAGTTCTCGGGGTTCTCAGAAATCACAGAAGCTGAGATGCAAGTTCCTTAAGCAAGTTTCAACTGCATTCAGATACATTTCTACAGGAGATGCTTAGCACCGCCTTGGGAGGGGGGTGCTGAGAGTGGGAGCTCGACCCCCTGTCAACCAGACCAGCAATGCATCTATCTGTTTTCCAAACCATGGTTCCATGTGGATTTCATTTTAAAAAGGCCCCCTGCTAAAAACAAATTAACAATCAAATCTCCAAACAAGTGAATAAATCTACTTGGAAACTGACCAGGGCCACTTTTCTATTTCACAGAGCAGCCGAGTCTTGGCGTGGGTCAGGGACCTGCACAAGGTAAAATCCTCCATTGCTAAGAGGTCAAGAGGGATCGGTCATTGGCTGTTTAGCAGTCTTTTCTCCAGCCCTCCCTCCCAATTCCTTTTTCCCCTTCTGCTACCCAAAGACTGCGAACCTCAGTTGACTGCTGAGGTCACTGGTGGGATGAAGAAGCTCAGCAAGCTGAGGCTAGCTTACTGGAAGGAGTCCACCTGAAGAGGTTCTCAAAGTGTGAGCAGCACTGCCCCATCTGGGACCTCGTTAGAAATGTTCATTCCTGGGGCACCTGGGGGGCTCAGTCGGTTAAGTGTCGGCCTTCAGCACAGGTCATGATTCCAGGGTCCTGGGATCGATCGGTCCTGTGCTCGGGCTCCCTGCTCTGCGGGGTCTGCCTTGCCCTCTTTTCGCTCATGTGTGCTCTCTTTCTCTCTCAAATAAACAAGCAAACAAATAAATAAAGTTTAAAAAAGAAAAAAAAATAAAGAAATGTTAATATCTGGGCCCTGCCCCAGTCCTCCTAAGGCAGAAACTCTGGGGATGAGGCCCTATGATCATGTTTTAACAAGTCCTCCAAGAGAATCTGATGCACACTCAGGTTTGAGAATTACTGGTCTAGAAGGAAGAAGGCCATAATCCTGCCTGTCTGGGTGCTGGTCAGACCAAACCTGGGCTCTAGTATCTAAGTTGAACAGATGTGTTTACCATCAAAGGTCATAAAAACCTTAAGTATGGTCGCTGGCAAAAACAAGCTAGTAGCTTTTGAGGTTTTATTTTGTTTTGCTTTGCTTTTTTAATTGCCAGTGTTGGGGAAAAAAGGGGACATTTCCTATTGTTAAGGGTCAGGTGACTCTCAAAGGACAATTTCAGGAATCTAAAAATCCATGAAGGGCTCTGTTTCCTCCATCCGCTTATGAAATGCTTCCCTCGATTCTGGGAATGGGGCACGGGGTTGAATCTCCTAGCTGTGACCTCATGGAAGGGGAGGCCTTGAATCTTCTTCTCAGAATGAAGAGTGAATTGCTGGACTGACAGGGCAGAGAAATAAGGTTCCAAAATTCTGGGAATTTCACACCCTCAGCTTCTACCACCTGCACTGCCTTTGCTTTCATGATGTTTGGCCCTCTGGAAATGTTCTACAGAGAAGATTTATGATGTTTAGGTGGTCTCAATAACACTTCCATCTCCCTAAACTAATAGGATGTCAGAACCTGCAGACACAGGGAGTTCTGCATGTCTAAGCACGTAGTTTTAGAGGAATCTCAAACATTCAAGCTAAGCAGCTGCTTAGAATCAATTAATCCTCTCCTCTACCATCTCACAGATGGAGAATCTGAGGCCCAAAGAGGCCAAACTACCCAACCAAAGCCACATAAGCCGGCAAGAGGAAAGGAGCCATGTGTGTTGATTCCCAGGCTAGTTTTCAGTGAAGAGAACCCCTGCATGTGACCTTGGACAAGCTACAGGAGTCACAGGTGCCCCAGTTTTCCCACCTGGAAAATGGAGGCAGCATTACCTACCCAATAGTTACTTTCAGAAGAGGTGAGAAAAATCAGAAAAATAGAATGTATCCTGAGCACTTCCAGAATCTACACATAAAATGTGGACATCAGCTCCTCTAGGATTTTAAGAATCTACTGTAAACTGACATCTCATCAAATCACCTTGATAAAGAACTCAAATTCTGCTACACGGGTTAAAACGCTTTCCAAGTAATAGGTCTGAGCATTTGGTAGGAGAAAATTTAGGTTTCAATCCTAAAATCACAGTGCTTTCAGTGCCCAAAGGACCCTTTGAATCCTACTCACATACCTTAACAAAAAGTGGTCTATTCTAGGTAGTTCAGGACTCCCTGAGGTCCATCCATGGAAAGCCCACAGATGGACCATCCAAACTATCACCAAATGTTTATCAAGACCTACCCCGTGCCAGGCACTGTACTAGGCACTGGGGATAGAGGCAAGGCAACACAGATCTGTAAAAGTGTTAATGGGCTTTACAGCCAGATCAGTATCTCTCAAAGGGTGGTTTTTGGAAACCTGGGCCCTCATTATAGATGTAATTTCTTGGCCCCACCTTGAACCTATTAAATCAAAGTACCTGGGGGGTGGGAGGCCAAGATCTGTTTTTAAACACATTCTCCAAGTGATTCTGATTCACAGTAAAGCTGGAAAAACCATTTGTCTAAATCCAGCTGCCCTGATTTATAGATATGAAATCTGAAGTTAAGAGAATAGAATAGATTTGCCCTAAATCCCATAGCCAGCCCCAAAGATCAAACCAGATCTGGCTGTTCTCTCCCTGGGATCGACTGTGAGCTTCTGGAAGGCAGGAGCATCTCTTGTTTTGGTTCATCACTGTGTATTCCTAGGCCAATACCTGGCCCATCTTAGGCCCTCAGTAATTATCAGCTGAATGAGCGAACGGCCGATCATTAACGGGGCAGGCAGTTTAGCTTAATGACTCATAGCACTCTGGTTTCAGAGTAGAAAAAAACCTAGGTTTCACTTTTGGGGCAGGTGCACCCCAATTTCCTTGACTGATAGGGAAAACTGACAGAATAACCATAATCCTTGGGTTGTTGGGAGAACAAGCTGAGCTCATCAACACAAAGCATTTAGCTCAGTATCTGGCACAAAGTTAGGCCTTCTCAGTAAAGGGGGCCTATTAATACATTATTTTTAGAGTGCTAAATGATCCGGTGCTTGTGATGGGCACGGATGGGAATCAAACAATAAAACTGTAAGCCCTTCGGAGGCAACCTAACACCTGAGCCAATTCAACTGGCCATTGCTGATAACAGGGTTTAGAGAGTCTCCTCATTCACAGCAGGGCATGTGCCCATGTGGAAATTTTTCAGACAAGAACAAAGTTCCTAGTTAACGGTGGCATTCTGCAATAGAAACAAACGTCACAAGATCTTTAGCCACAAGAAAGGCATGGACGACACTTCTCAAAAGACAGCAATTCCTATGCAATGGCAATCACTTAATAATGTGCAAGAAAGCACATCTGGATTTTTCAGTCCAGAGGTAGCTGTAGGTTTCTTTAATTCTGTAGGCTCAAATCTTCCTCTATAAAAGCTGTGATTGTCTGTCCTTGGTTTCCAGGGGTCCTGTTGCTACAGGAAGCAAAAGGGTTGGGAGAGCAGAGCAAGAGAGGTGAGGGAGAGACTTTGGAGGAGGCTGGCAGAGTCAACGTGGAAATCCCATTAAACAGTAAATTGGAAATGGATTTTGACTGGCTGCTCTAAGTACCCGCTTCTGGTGTCTGCGTGCTTTTACTTAACATTCCCCGGGAAGAATCGATTAGTGTTCAAACTGCCACACACTCACACACATAAACGGAATTTTAATCTTTTGTTTAATCACTATTTAGCGTGCCTGGCACCCTTTGGAGGGACGAAAGGAAGGTGGTGAAGCAAGCCAATGGTAGTCTGCCCAGGGAGAAAGACCTATCAAAGGGCATGCTCGAATCCCAACAAGGCAGACGAGGCGACTCCTGCTAGAGGAACCCGGCACCTCCAGCTGAGCTGGCCGGTGTCTTCAAAATACGGGGGAAGGGCTATCCGCTCTGAAACTGCGACACTCCAAGTTACACCGAGCAGGTCATCTGCTGCATCTAGGGTCTGAGGACATGTTATGGACCAGATTCTGCTGCAAATTTTAGCATGTCTTCTTCCTCCAACCCCCCTTATAACTAACCCTACAAAGACACTGGAATGATTTTGCTTTGAGGTTTAGATGACTTTATATAATTCCAAAGTTCTGTCTATCTGCTAAGGAGATTATTCTATTAACCTTCCCAGGCACACACACACACACACATACACGCATACAGCAAAGCATTCTTTTCAAGGTTGCTTGCAAGGTTGTATTTCAAAGACGGCCAGATACAGCTTCATTTAGCTGAAAGCACAGCGTTACTTAAAGCGAGGGAGTTTGGACAATTGGATAAAGGTACTTCCTTTATCAGTTTTAAGGACCTAAGTTGGATTGTTTTTATGTATTCATTCATCTAACAAAGATGACTTTGTTGATAAATTGAGGACCTACTGTGTCCAAAGAACTGTGGGGGAGACAGAGATAATAATACATCCCTTGGACTCAACGAATAGCATGGCTATGAGACAAACATATAAGGAAGGAAAAAAAAACCCCACAACACTAACACGAAGGTCCCAAAGGTTGTATGGATAAATTCCAAGAGCCAAAGATTTCCAAGAGCCAAAGATTAAATTCTGCTTGGGACCATCAGGGAAGGATCCCTACAGAAACAGAGTCTTTGAGAGCTGCCTGAAAGAATGGGTAGGATTTTCATGGGTAGCAATGGGGGATCAGAATCTAGCTGGAAGAAAAGCATGTGCAAAGAAATGGAGGTCATCAAGTAATGGACAGATTTACTTAATGGCAAGGAGCATGATTTGGCTGGATTGAGTGGGTTGCAGAAGAGAGTTACGAAGGGTGCCTGCGTGGATCAGCCAGTGAAGTGTCCAACTCTTGATTTCAGCTCAGGTCATGATGTCAGGGTCATGAGACTGAGCCCTGCATCAGGCTCCCCACTCAATGGGAAGTCTCTTCTCTCTCTTCCTAGCCCTCTGCCCCTCCCCCCACTCATGTGTGCTTTCTCTCTCTCTCTAAAATAAATACATCTTTAAAAAAAAAGAGTGAGAGAGTCATGAGCCGTGAGGCCAGGATGTCTGGACCAGTATCTGAGGGCCTTACACCAGAGCTTTCAGCAGGTGGGAGCCACAGAAGGTCTCTGAGCAGGAACAGGCTGGAGTACCACTCCAAGAATAAACCTCTACTACCTCGCCACTTGCAGTTAATCTCAGAATCCTCCTCTCCCTGAGAGAGATGGCAGAAGAAAGATGATCTTGTTTTCATTCAGAGGAAACGTTCCCTCTTTGTGGGTTGAGGACCACTCTCACTCCGGCTTCCTGCAGGTCAGATTTAAGTGGGACCGACCGAACCCCAACCCCAGTGGATAGGGTGGCTGTCCTGAGACCTACCTTTCACCATAACCAGCACCAAGCTGTAGGAGAAAACAAACCTAAAGGGCACTGTTTATGGGGGGACGTAGACGCTACAACCCAGCAACCATAAGACTGCCTACGTTTGCTGAGCCCGGGTTCCTCGAGTCGGCTCCTCTACCCACCAACTGGGCGGGTCCATTTTCCTCGCTCGGGTAACTCACTCCATGGTCTCAACACCAGGATGTTGGAATCTGAAATCTAGAAGGGGCTCCATTTCCAAAGAGGACCAGGTCATTCACAGACAGGAACCACTGTTTAAAAAGGTTAACCTTGTACTTCCAAGGGCAGAACCATACCACCTGTCCAATTCACCCTTTGTTTTGAATAGATGGCACTAGAAAAGGTCATTTGCTACTTAAGGTGTGAAAGCTCATTAAGAGACTTTTTCAACAGCAGAGAGAAAAACAGCCAAGATATTTTGTAATGTCTATTATCTAAAGGGCAAATGGAATCTTTAGTAATTTCTCTCTTCCATTCTAAAAGAATGATAACCAACTTGTACCATTTTCTTCAGAGGAAGTTCCTGTGTCTTATCACTGGGGGTGTATGTGTGGGAGAACAATACTCTGGTCAGTGGTTTGACAGTGTTCACTTGAGTCTCTCACCCACCCATCCACCCAACCACCCATCTGTCTGTCTGACCATCCGTCTATCCACTTAAATGTTTAATGAATACAAGCACATGCGAGGCTCTGTGCTAGGTGTCTAGGATACTGGTGAGCAAGACAGACAAGGTCCCTGTTCTCATAGAGATTACAGTACTGTGTGTGGCAGGGGGAATACACACTTGATTCCAGAACCACAAATAATAAAACAGCTACATTGGCATGTGCATAAAAGAAAAGTACATGGTACAAAGAGAGTCCTTTTCTTTTAGATCAGATCAGGAAGGTCTGATCCAGTCAGCAAGGTCAGGAGAGTTGTCCTTGAAGAAAGACAACGAGTGTGATTAGGAGTTAATTCAACAGAGAGAGAAGGGCATTCCAGACAAAGGGCAAACCAAGGCTGTGCAAAGGCCCTGTGGCTAGGCAAATATGAAACACAGGGAGGACTGAAGGAAGGGCAGTGTGTGTGGTGCACAGACAAGAAGGGGAAGCCTAGCAGGGATGAGAGGTGGGAAGGTACAAGGACTTTGTCTGTCCAAGTATTTTATATCATAAGGAAGTGGCAGGATCAGGCTGCATTTGGAAGGTTCTCCCTCTCTCTCTCTCTCTCTTTTTTTTTTTTTTTAAGATTTTATTTATTTATTTGAGAGAGAGATATATCACAAGTATGCAGAGAGAGAGGAAGAAGCAGGCTCCCTGCTGAGCAGAGAGCCTGATGTGGGGCTCAATCCCAGGACCATGAGATTACGACCTGAGCCAAAGGCAGAGGCTTTAACCCACTGAGCCACTCAGGTGCCCCTGGAAGGTTCTCTTGCAGCCAAGTGGAGAAGGGATTAGGAGACCAAGAAGGGTGGAACTAAGGAAAGAGGCTATCACAGTATATATGTCTAGGCAGAGATGATACTGACATGGACTAGGAAGACAGAAGTGGGGATGGACACAGATTTTTTTTAAATAGAATCATGAGGATTCACCAGGTCTGTGAAATGCAGCCTGAGAACTTTGACACTTGGGTGATAAGTTTATCTTTAAGGTTCATAAGCCCAAAGTCCCATGGATGCAGGTGGGACTGACCTGGGACCTGAGCCCAGACTTGCCCTCGCCTAGCCTGCTGTCTGTTTCATCACATGTTACTTCCCAAGTCTGAGCCCTTGTTCACAGACAACCAGTCAGGAAATCAGACCTAATGAGAATTGTATCATATGTCTATTAGCCTTCAGGAATTAAATGACATGCAGTCAAAAAGAAAGAGAAGCAAACAGTAACCGGGGAGGCCGGTGATCCTCTCATCCCCATGCTCAGCAAGCCTGTGCCACGGAAGGTGTCCCTAGAGGCCTTGCTCTTCCTGGCCTTGGGAACGCAAGCACTTTGGTGTTGAGTGAGCTTTCTCTCAGAAGGTATTTTTACTACCTCGGAAGGCATTGTGATGCCTTCCACCAAACAAACTGTCATCAGTTTTAATGCCAGAGAAAAAACGGCTTAAAATGAACTTTGAGAGGTGGTTTGTCATTATATTTCATGGGCAACTGTCAAGGGTGATTCTAATTTTATGTTATTTCCCCCTACAGTGGTGAGTTTATTATAACCGAACCCTTTCATAAGATGAGACTTCACTATGTTATTATTGTCATTAGAGCCACTTTGAAGATGACAAAACTGAGGCTTGGAGTGAAAATCAATAGGAAAGTGTTTTACAGACTGCCAACCACCCCGTGAGTGTAATCATCGCAACTAATGGTTCCTTCCACACACATCTGCCCACTCCTTCCCACGCCTCGGAACATAGTCAGTTCTCAGGAAGGAAAAACCCGCTGGAGTGAATCACACTTCTGCGCCTTGTTCACAAGGGGTCTTGAAAATCTCAGTCCAGCTGGTAAGTGATCAACCACAGGAAGGTCTCTAAAAAGTGTTCTCAGAGGCCTGGCGGATCGAGCTCAACGGAAGGTCATTACAGTGTTCTGCAGAGCAGATGTGGGTGCATAAAGAGGACGGCAGCCAAATCTGGCGAGCTGGAGACAAGGCAAGTTCTAAACTCTCGGGGATTGAAAAATCTGCAAACACATCCTACTGGTCTCCTATTTGGAGAATTAGAGCTGAAACACCAAGCAATATTGTAGTTGCTCTAGTAGTGGTAATAATTACAATCAGGATACCAAGCAATATTGTAGTTGCTCTAGTAGTGGTAATAATTACAATCAGGATCCCCTACATTCTGAAAACAGCAAAACAAAGTACATAAGAGCACCTGCTTTGGAGTCAGAAACACTGAGGCTTGTGTCATAGTTCTGCTTTGCTTGCTGGCTGTGCGAACTGAGGCACATTACATTGTTTCCCCAAGCCTTGGTTCCTCAAGTATGTAAAGGGGGATATTAATAGTATCTGGCATAAAGGTTATTGTGAGGATTAAACGAAATACAGCCAGTAAAGGTCTTAGTGGTGTTTGGTATTTAGGAAGCACTAAAAATCACAGCTATCATGATTAGTTATTATTTGGATAGTACTTTGCAAGCTACAAAGCATTTCTATATATATTATCCTATTTCTTCACTACAATCACACCAGGATGAAGGGAGGCATCACCAACCTATCCTAATGCTCTTCCTTGGGGACCCCGGACTCTGAGAATCCTCTTAATACTGTGCTCCAAGTGGCCCTTCACAGTGAGCCAGCGATGGCCAAAAGATAGGACCTCTCTGCCATGCCTGCCGTGAACTGGAAGAATGAATTCCCAGGTACACCTGGTAGGCTGTGGTCCATTGGTTGATTTCTCCAATCTTAGATCTTCATCCAGGCTGGCTGACTGCTGACCACTTGCAAAGGTCCCCCAAGGCAATGGGGAGGGGAATTGGGGGACAGCAGACGATGACTGAGGCCGTCCCCTCCTCTGGTGCTGCCCTCCCCTCACCCACAACTGCCTGGGCCTTCCCATGGGCCATGCCCCAGAGTCACAGAATCTAGATGCTGAGTGGGAACTGAGCTGCTGTCTCCTGTGATGGCTCACCGGATCCAGTAACCCTTTCTTTGCTGCAGCACAGGCATGGTCCCTGAGATTGGCTTCGGCACTGAGAGGAGTGCTCTGTACGATACAGATGGCTACAGTTATTAGAAAATTCCTTCCGGTACTCAACTCTTTGGGCTCTGTCTTGGCTTACAAGGAAAGTCTCTGACTGGACTATGATCCTGGCCCCCTCCATCTGCCATCTTGGGACCTCCAAACTCTTCTCCGTTGCTCTTGGTGTGGGAGCTACAAAGGGGTCTGAACCTCCTTGAGCAGCACCCCCACCACCCCCCTATCCCCTCCCTTACTCTCACTCTGCCATTCTTGTTCTTACACACTCATCTCTTAGACATACAGTGGCCCAGGCAGGACACGTGAGGTGTGGTCACAATAGCACATAAGACGGGGTCCTCAGAACACACGACTTTGCTATGAAAGTAGTCAGTCCCTACAGGAATAAATCCCAACTCTTAGGCAGGCCTTCTCTGACTTCCCCCTGACTAGATCATAATCTCTAAGTGTGCCTTGATAGTATCCTTACTGCTCCTTTGTGATTCCACATTCACTTGGGTGATTACTTCATTATCGTCTGCCTCTCCCCAACTTGTGCACCCCATGATGGTAGGAGATAGCAATTTTTGTTGAATGAATGAATGAGGGGAGACATCTTTTGTTTTATCTTTTCCAGAGGAAGGAAGGTCATCCATGATTAGACATGTCTAATATAGTTACAGGGGTTTAATACCATAAAGGGTTCTGGGGATTAACTTTATCCTCTGACTAAAAGGTTTCAGGTCAACTTAATGGGCTACAAAACTAAAGAGAGCTGGCTTACCTAGATCCTAAAATGCTTTCTGAAAGATACAACACACTGAACTCTTCAACCTTCTTCCTTCATGTCAACTCTTTCCTCTCTGGATCCCTAACATTGAGGTTTGTGTGTAAATTGCTGTATGTTTCCCAGGAGCTGTTCTCTTCTTCTACCACAGTAATGGGAATTTTAGCTGGGAATAGGACTTCTCAGAATATATAAAGGCGATATTTCCCAGATATCCTGGCAGCCAGCTGTAGCCTGACTAGGTCCTATCTGATGAGATATGAGCGCAGGTATTGTGTGGCAGTCCATGGAATACACTGAAAGAAACTTTGATTCCTTCTATCTTGCTGCCTAGAATGCAAGTGCCATGAGGCCAGACCCTGAGACAGAGGTCCACACCCTAGAGATGCTGAGGATTTTGGTGGGAAGGAACCCCAGATTCCTGAGGACTTTAGGGAGCAGAGCTGTCACAACAGTCCTGGACTGCAAACCCTCAGATCTTCTTTTCCTAAAGCTTGAACACCTGGGAAATAACTTGGTGTGATGCAGAAGACCCTGAAGGACAGTTCAGAAAACCTAGGTTTAAGACTTCTGGCTCTACACTTATGAAGACTGGGACAGTAGGCGGGTCCCTTGTCTTTCTAGATCTCCATTTTTGACTGTAGAAGGGAGATCAAAATAATATCTGTCTACAACATGATTCTGTAAAAAATGCTACGGAATCTAAACTCACTAGTAGAACTGGTGAGTTTAGCACTGTCACCGGATATGAGGTTGACAAATGAAAATCAACCGTATTGCTAAATACCAGCAATGAGTCATTGGAAATTGAAATAAAATGTAGCATCTACAATGGCATCAAAAATATTAAATACTTGAGGGATTAATTTAATAAAATACACAAGACCTACACACTGAAAACTATAGAACACTAATGGAAAAAAAAATCAAAGCTCTTTAAATAAATGGAGAAATAAATGGAGAGATATACCATATTTATAAATCAGAAGACCTGATACTGTTGAGATGTCAATCCTCTATCTGTAGCCTCAATGCAATCTTTGTAGAAACTGATGTGCAAGGGACATAGAAAACCAGTCAGAACAATTTAGAGAAAGAGGAACAAAGTTGAAGTACTTAATATCTACTAATTCTAAGGCCTCCTGTAGGGCTATAGTTAACAAGAGAGTGTGGTACTTGAGTAAGGAAAGACATGTGATTCCTGGAGTCAAATGGAGAGTCCAGATATAATTGTCAGTTGATGCTAAACAGAAGTGCTAAGGAAATTCAATGGGAAAGGATAATCTTTTCAACAAATGGTGTTGGAATCACTAGTAAATGAATATCACTAGATATTCATACGCCTAAATATAAACCTCAATCCTTACCTCACACCATACACAAAAATTAATGTGAAATGGACCACTTACTTAAATTTAAGAGTCAAAACTGTAAAATTTGTACAAGGAAATATGTGAGCAAACTTTAGTAATCTAGGTTTAGACAATGGTTTCTTTAATAGGACACAAACAGCATAAAATATGGATAAATTAGAATTCATTATCACTTAAAAGCCTTCGCTCTTCAAAGGGCAAGCCACGGACTAAGAGGATATATTCACAAAACACATATTTGGTGAAGGACTTATATTCAGAATGCACATAGCATATGTTACAGCTCAACATCATTAGTCATTAGGGAAATGCAAATCAAACCACCATGAGATACCACCTTATATCTACTAGGATAGAGATAATTTTAAAAAATGGAAGATAACAAATGTTGGCATGGATGTGGAGAAATTAGAACCTTTGTACATTGCTAGAGAGAATGTAAAATAATGCAGGCACTGTGGAAAGCAGCTTGGTGGTTTCTCAAAGAAGTATCCAGATGACTCAGCATAACACCCCTAGCTACATATCCAAAAGAGCTAAAAGCAGCGACTCACATAGGTATTTTTATGCCAATGTCCACTGCAGCATTATTCTCATACCCAAAAAGTGGAAACGACTCAAGTGTCCTTCAACAGATAAAGGGATAAACAAAACACGGCACATATACACAATGGAATATTATTCGGCCACCAAAAGGAATGAAATTTTGATACGTGCCAAAAAGTGGATGGGTCTTGAAAGTATTATGCTTAATGAAATAAGCCAGACTCAGAACGATGCACATTACATGATTCCACTTACATGAGGCACTTAAAAAAGGCAAATTCATAGAGACAAAAAGTAGAACAGAGCTTACCAGGCGGAAGAGGGCAGTTGGTGCTTAGAGGGAGTCATTATTGTTGGGGATGATGAAAAAGTTTTAAGTATACTGTGTTAATGGTTACACCACTCTGTGATGTCTTTAATGCCACCGAACTGTACTCTTACAAATAGTTAAAATGATAAATACTGTATTATGTATCTTTTTCCACGTTAAAAAGAAATACCTTCCTCATTTCCCCCCTCCCCCCAAGAAGCAAATTCTTCCAATTTTCAACCCTTATATATTCTAATAACTCTCTTGGAAATTCACAATGGATGTTAACACATTTAGGCTCTGTAAAGTCTCAAAGGAAAGAAAGCTGCCTAACTTTGTTCAATCCAGCATTTCGCAAATTTATTTGACAGGAAGTCCCCCCCACCCCTGCCTGCTTGCAAATGATTAACACCCTGAGGAACTCAGGGCCCCTGTTTTGAAATGCTATGCTAATGACAGGGTTTATGAGGAGGAAAACAACATGATTCCTCCCTCTGCAATGTGCAGTTTTTTGCTTTTACTTTGAAGCATGTAGACATAGAACAATGACACAAAGATTTCAAGCTGACATACCGACGTGAAAGGAGGGAAATAAAGTTTATGATCATCTAAGATTTTCTAAAAGAAAGCTTTAGTCACCTGCTGAAGCCTCTGACATCCATGTCTATTCACCCATCCATTCATCCATCTGATAAACATTAACTGTGCAACTACTGTTTGTTGGCCCTGGGCTAGGTGTGTTGGGGAATATCATATAAGACACAGTTTCTGTCTGTGGTGTAGCCAGATTTGAGATCATTTCATTCTAGAATTTTTTTTTTTTTTTTATTTGAGAGAGAGGTCATGAGCAGGGGAGAGGCAGAGGGAGAGAAAAAGGGTGAAACAGACTCTCTGCTGAGCAGGGAGCCCGATGTGGGGCTCAATCCCAGGACCCTGGGATCATGACCTGAGCTGAAGGCAGACGGCTGAGCCGAATGAGCCACCCAGGCACCCTGAGATCATTTCATTCTAAAAATTGCTACTGGGACGTGGAAGAAGAACCATGAGTTATTCTAGAATATCTGTTCTGGAAACGGTTCTGTAGAGGGCACTGGGGATGAGCACTGAAGGATGAGCACAGTGTGGGCTGGGAAGGATACCACAAAAGCAAAGGTGATAAGGTTACCCAGGAAGGTCCCTCACACAGAGGAGGACAGACTATTTTAAAAGCCTGGTTTCTTAGAACTCTGGTTAATGGATCACTTTACATTTTCAGAATGGTTTCTCATATGTAAATTTCTCCAAAAACCCTTGGTTGGCTTGAGAAACAATGCACTTGAAGTTGGAACAGAAGCTCTTGCTTTTCCTCTAGAAAATTCAGGAAGATTTCTCAGGATGACTATGGTAGATTGAAAAAGTGGCCCAGATCCACTCCTCTCTGTGGCCACATCCTCTGCAGGGGGATCCTGAGGCTCCTCTCATTAACAGGTGGAACCTATTGTCCCACCTTCTGAATGAGGACAAGCTTTGTGACTTGCTTTGGCCAAAAGAATGAGGCAGAAGGGACAGCGTGTCAGTCGTGAGCCTAAGCCTCAAGAGACTTTCACTCTTTCCAGCCTGGGTATTGTTCTTTTGCCTGGAGCAAGCCCAGGCTAGTATGCCAGAGGGATGTAAGGGGCGAGTGTAAGATGAGACACAGGTAGAAGAACTGAGGTCAGCTTAGAGAGAGAGCCAACCCCCAAAGACATACAAGCCCGGCCAAGGCCAGCAGAGCTGCCCAGCCCGCCCACAGTTGACCAGAGACGCATGAGACAGTGCAGTCAAGACCAGAGGTGCCACCAAGTGCTCTGTGGACCATAAGGTGTAATAATATATGGATATAATAATATATGGATATATATGGTTGCTGTTCAAAGTCACTGCCTGATCCTGGGATAGGTTTTTGTTTTGTTTTTTTGGTGGTGATAGAGAAGTGATAAATGACCTTTGAGAGGACTCAGTTCAGTTCTGTTTACATCCAAAGGTGCCAAAATAGAAACAAAACTGTAGGAATCCTGTCCTCCTGTCTCATTTTTTAAAGGATCCAAATCACCCCCGCATTCTCAAGCTCAATTCAAATACCGTATCCTCAAATACTATATCCTAATTCTATTCCCTTCCACTTAAATAATCATCTTCCCCCCACCAACCTCTCACTGCGCTCTCTCTACCCCTCTCTTCGGAAGTTAGCCCTGAAGGTCTCCAATTATAACTATTTGTATACATGTCACTCCTTTCCACTGGATTCTAAACCAGTGCTTTCAAACTGTCTGTGATAAAGAACCACTTTGTTTTAATTTCCAGTTCATTGTGAACCAAACCATCTGTGGCCGGCAGAATTCTAAGAATGACTTGCAATGACCCTCATCCTGTTACACAGTCTCCCCTTGAGTGTAGGTGGAACCTGTGAATACAATGAGAAGTCTCTTCTCTGATTACACCGTGCTATACAGGCCAAAGATTATCCAGGCCGACACAATCTAATCACACATCTGGCAGTATGACAAGTCAGAAGGATTCAAAGAGTGAGAAGAATATGATGGGGCATCGCTGGCTTTGAAGCCTGAGGGACCACGTGTGGGTGGCCTCCAGAAGCAGAGAGCGACCCCTGGCTGACATCCGGCAAGGAAACAGGGACCCCACTCCCACAACCACCTGCCAACAGCCTGAATGAGCCTGGAAGCGGCTTCTTCCTCACAGCTTCCAGAAAAGAGCCTGGACTGGCTGACACACTGTGAGACCCTGAACTTAAGTCGGCTTGGACTCACGACCTATAAAACTATGAGCTAATAACTGTGCATTGTTTTAAACCACAAACTGTGTGGCAATTGTTGCAAAACAAAACTAATGCATCCCTGTATAGTGTGGCAGATTACAGATTCCGAAGGTAGCTGTAACAAACTCTTATGACCCATGTCTACTTCTAAAACCTTTTTCCATAAGCCCATTAACTGGTGGAATCTGTGTCTCCTCCCTTTGAAGTTGGGTAGACCTTTGCGAATGCCTCAACCAACAGAGTCTGGCAGAAAAGATGCAGTGGCTCCCGAGACTAGACTATGAAAGTTCTCCGGGCTTCTGCCTGGCTCTCGTGGACGCCAGCCACTGTGCGACCAAGAAGCAACTCCCTCTTCCTGCAGAGAGGTCAACATGGAGAGGAACCGACAGCCTGGTGAGGGAGCCATCTTGCAGGCGGGCCCTCAGGGCCCCCCGGCTGCAGCCCAACAGGCACGAGGTGGACCGGAGACGAGCTGCTCTGCCGTGCCGTGTCAAACTGCAGATCTGTGAGCAGACAAATGACTACTGCTTTAAGCTACTCAGTGCTGGGACAGTTTGTTAAACAGCAACGGTAACCGGAAGGAGTGTACGGCTTGTACCTCATGTCATTCACCATATAAGTTCAACGGCATATGAACTGATCTATATTCAGTAAGACACACCCACTGAGCGGGTACGTGGTGTAATGGTGAGGTCGAATTGCCATAAAAGTTTCTAAATGCTTATCTTCCATTTCTGTCCATCTCTCAAGGTGAACTGGCACCATTCAGCAGACTATACTTTGAGAGGCATGGCCGTTCTTTACCTCTGGGCAAGCGCATTCTTATTCACCTCTGCATCCTCCCAAATGCCTGTTAGAATTCCTGGAAAAAGGAAGGATTTAGTAAATGTTTACGGAGTTAATAGAACACCCAAAGAAAGCCATGGCTGAAAGCTCCACTCTCTCATGTTATCGAAGGCAATGGCGGCAGTCCAGAGAGATGAAGGGATACATTTGGGATCATGGGCTAAGCTAAAGGTAGAGCCATGAAGCCTTCTAATCCAGGCTTCGCCAGCTCAACTGCCTAGTGTAAAGAGGGGCTGGCCAGGTCTGAGGCACTATGGAAGGAAGGAGGTTGGTGAAAGGGCAAGTGTATGCAAGCCCACGTAAGGGGAGGGCCAGCTGCCAGCTGACTGCCACCAAGTGAGGGCAAGTGAAGACAGACGTTCAGTTTTTAAAAAGAAGCTGGAGAATTCAAGTTTCTAGACACTATTTCTTAATTTTTGATATTCTATGTAGGTAAACAAACATGCTTGCACGCTAGATTTTATCTGGTGGGCCAACAATTTGCAATTCCTGAAGCACCTCCCATTTACAGGTAAGAGAACTAAGGTCCTAAGAGGTATAGATTTAACCAAGACCATAAAAGAGAGGTGGCGAGCTTACTTCTGACTTGCCCAGGAATTCGGTGATGATGATGATTGGTATTAACCAACATTCACCACACCTATTATGGGCAAGGCATTATGCCAAGCACTTGGACTTAACAATCTCATTTAATCCTTTCAACAGTCTTAGAAAGTAGGCACCAGGATTTCCTCTTTTTACAGATCCAACAAGAGACTCAGAGAAGCTAAGGAACTTGCCCAAAGTATAGTGTACATAACGGTGGGTCTGTGTTCACACCAAATGTTTATAAGGGAAATGGGTCTTCTACCATCCCACATCATTCCATGGTCCCGTTAGCATCCTAGCAAAGCTCCCAGGTTCAGTTTTACCTGAAATGGGGCACCGTTTTTCCTTCCCAACTGCTGACTCCCCAGAGGGGCTGCACTGGGGCGTGTCTGCAGCCAGAGCAGTGAAAGCAGCAGCTTGTGCCATGGGGCTAGGATGCCCCAGCATCCTTCGCTAAACAAACGGGAAGCACAGGGCTGAGAGGTGGGAGGGGCCCGAGGAAAATCAGTTAGACCTGTCATTTTGAAACTATGTTCAATGGATCCCTTGGAAATGCTGCACCTGGGAGCTGGGCCAGGGACGTCCTGACAAGAGGGGCCTGGATTTCTTCTTTATAGGAAATACATTCATTAAGCTTTCAAGTAAGATTATATGACAAGTGTTCCACTGCTAAAAAAAAAAAAAACAAATTTGAAAACCAATGATCTAAGCCAACCCCTTTGCTGCATTTTTAAAAGACAGACCCTATAATTTGATCTGCAATTATAATAATAAGGCACATAGTGGAAGATTTAAAAAGTCAAAAGGGTATACAATGAAAAATATAAATCTTTCCCCACTCCCAACCCCTAGTCCTACTCCCTAGAGAGAACCACTATTAACATTTTCTGAGTATTCCTTCTAGAATTTTTAATAAGGAAACTGAACCCCTGAGGTTGTCTTATTTGAGATTATTCAGCCAAGGCTATGTACCGGTTATTATGCTCCTGGCATTTCTCTCCCCCTTTCTAGCTTGGAAAAGTCTCAAATGTTTCCAGAGATTGCAAACTCTCTCTGTGGTCTCGCCTGTAGCTTCAGAAACCACACATTGCACATCTTCTGGTCTCACTCACTGAACAGGAACACTTTGTGTCTTTTTCATGGGACCCTATTTCCCCATGGTCTTTGTTTCACATGCTGGAAAAACAACCAGGATCATATTCTCAACTGGCCAGTGTTCAAACCAGGAGCAGTGGCCGCAAAGTGCATGCTCAGCGAGAGGTCTGAGTCACTGGGCGGAAACTCAAGCTTAACCCCAAATCCTAGAACTTGTAGAAGAGACAACATCTCTGTGCCCTTGGCTCCTCTCAGGGGGCACTGTCAACCTCCTGACTGGTCGCCTGGCCCTCAGGCTGTAGCCCCCAATTCCCAACCTTCCTGCCTGCGTCCTGTGCCTCCTTCTCCTGCATTCACCTGCGGCTCCTTTTCCTTGTACTTTCTCTTCTGGACCCATCTCCAGACTGAACCCATTTTCTTCCTGGGAGTAAAAAGTATATAAGTGCACTTGGAGCTCTTTCTCTCCAAGGGAAGATCCAGAGGGCCGATATTTATTGGACTTTCCATGTACCAGGCTGCGCTAGGCAATTTATAGGCATTAGCCTCACAATAAGCCTAGAAGGTGGCACTGACTCTTATTGTCCCATTTTACAGGTAAGGAAAGTGACTTGGAAGCTGGCCCAGGAATGCAGAGCTGGCTAACCAAGGCTCAGGAGGGGCTTGTTCAAGTTCCTAAAGCTGGAGAGTTCCCTTTGGCCCTGAAGCTTCTGACATCAACCCTGCCCAGTACACTGCCCACACCATGCTCTGGAAGGGGACAAAACACCCACATTACCCCTTGCAGACTCTGGTAATTCTCCTCGTCCCTCCCTGCACCCCCATTATCCAACAGCCCAGCCTTTTCTCAAGGCTCTTGAAGTGGACTCTGAGCAGGAGAGAAGGCCTTAGGTCTGTGAAAAAATAATCCCATGTTACTTGTCAGCAGAGGTTCGGGCTCCCTGCTGTTGCCTAGGTTACGTGCCTAGAGCTTAAGCCACTGTCGATCACTCCTCTATTTACCTTAATTAATCAGAAACCACATGGCTCTCTCTGGAGGGGGGCTCGGCCCTCCCTACCGTGCCCAGATAAACAAGGAAGTTGGGGAGCCCTTCCCGGTGAAATCACTGAAGCCACTTCAGCCCCGGAGGCCCGTGTGGGTGGGAAGAGCACCCCAGATGGGCCACCTGGAACCAAGGTGGAAAAAGAGAGGTTCCCTGTCAATGGCGTTCACCTGCCCAGAAATTTCAGCTAGCACTCAGAAGGCAAAACCATGCTGCCAGGCAGGGCATAATTGTAAGTTGTATTATTCAGGCTAACCAAAAGGAAGGCGTGAGACCTGAGCAAAGAGCTGTCTTATCCGTGAAGGGCCCCATTTCATTTGTCATGCTTTCAAAAATTACACAGGAAGGAGGCGGGGGTGGGGACAGCACTCAGTCTTCATACCTCGGAGGACTTATTTTCTAAGAAACACACTCTGTCGGTTGACCTGAATCAGCACGTGGACCCTACCTGCATTTCTCGCTTTCAATTCTTTCCTCTTCTGGTGCGCATTTTAGTTTCCTAAAGAGGTCACAGAACACTGGACACGTGGCCCTGACTGGGTCACTGTCTGAAAAATGTCAGGGCTCAAAGAACACAAAATTTATAGACATATTAACTTCGGCCTCCTTGCCAGAGAGAAATGGACATATAAGACAGACAGACACACCCACATAAGCCCTTGGACTTGGAAGGCTTGAATGCAGCCAAATCATCTAAAGAAGCCCACAACTCTGGGGTTAAGCCCCGATACTGATCCCTATTTGCTCTACCTATAACCTTATTCACAGGATTTAAATATCTGTCCCAGGCCAGCATCTCCTCGGTCACCACGCCAGTCCGAGTTCTCGCTCTCTCTCTCTCTAAGGCACAGAAGTGACACAAGGTGCTCCCAGCAGCTGAATCCTGACTGGCCCCATGATGTCCCAGAAGCTGTGACTTCACGTGAGACCCTGAGCAGAGCACCTATTGACCAGGCCCGGATTTCTTCCTCCGCAGAAGGGACAAGCTAACACCTGCCCCGGAGACTCCATCAGCTGCGTGGAGGCTCAAAAGGGACCATGTATGCATATAGATGAAAGCATTCTGTGATTATGAAGGGACAGACATGTGAGAGTGGTCACCATCACCTTCGGAAGCCATGAAACCAGTGGTGTCATGTTGTTTAGGGGAGGATGCGAAAATCACTCTGCCCACCTGCTTTCTGTCTGTAAAAATTGGGCTGCGTCCATGGGCCCGGGCCATCTTTAGCCTGGCCCAGCCCTTGTTCTTGGGCAAAATGATGCCAAGTTCGCTTAACTCTGTCACTGGTTACCCAGTCAGACAACCAGACTGGAGCCAGATCAAGGCCCGGCATGAGGAAGAAACGCTATCCTGTTCCAGCCCCGGAACTCTCCGAGGGACACTGACGGATGAGTGAGTGAAGGCAGGAAGGTGGGGAAGACGGTTTTTGTTAGAAAGGAGAGTTCCCAGTGTGGAGCCACACGGCTGACAAGAGCAGCCCAGGTCAAACGCAGTCCCACAGGGAGGAACCGAGTATGTTCTGAGAGTGGTGGTCCCTTGACGCCCACCAGAGAGTCAGCCAAGTCACCCAGCTTTGGGGGTGACAGGAGACAGAGGAGGGTCACTGGCCTTCATAACTGGGGAGTCAGCACCCTCAGGTGGGGCAGTTGGCCTTCCTACAGTAGCTTCAGTGCCTGAGCTTTCTCCTTCCTTCAGACAAGGGCCACCTTCACCTGGGCATCCCCTTTGGTCTCCTGGCCCAGAGCCCCGCTCCTTCTGCCCTCTGCCAGTCTGGCCCAAGTTCCCTGCGCAGAGATATCCCGGTGTCCTGTCTCCTGGCTCGTGCCAGCTCCCTCTTCTCCTCCCGTCCTGCATTCCCTCACTGTCAGAGGCCTGCAGGGGGCCTGGCTTCGGCTGTGGGAGCCCACCTGGCTCAGCAGGCCTGCCACATCCGGCTTGGCCCTGCACCACTTCCCACAGTCTCACCTTTCTGTCCTGGGTCCAGGCTGCTTTTTGAGGCCTTCTGATCCCACACAGAGTTGGAAGAACATCAAAAGGGACCAAGTGGCTCCAGGACATTATAGACCCTTGCTTCAGACCACCAAATGAATCGACAGGGTTGTTGTTGTTGTTGTTGTTGTTTTAATTATGTATTCATGGAATCCAATAAGAGAGCTAATATTGTTGGGATGTAATAAAAAGTTCCTGGAAAGGAACAATAACAGCTAACATTTATTGAACTTAAGCCCCTGCTTAAAAACCTGCAATGATTTCCCATCACTCGTAAGAGTAAACCAAACTGCTTAACATCCTCACGAGGTCCTCCATGGCCTGGTCTCTGCTCAGATGCCATTCCTCTGAGAAGTCTTCCCTGACTTCTCAGTCAAGGCTTCTGGCAGACCGAGCAATCCCATTCTTAGTAATGAAGTTAGTAAGCAGACCTTTATCCAGAGTGGTGGTTTAATTAATGCATACCTGTGCCTGCCCTATAAGCCCCCGAAGGGCAAGGGCAGCGTTGTCCTAGGTCACCTAGGAGTATAGCCGACACAAAGGCGCTCAAACACGGTCGGCTGAGTAAACCGAATAGATGAATGGGTGCATATTATGTGCCAGGCCCCGGAACAAGTCCCTCTTGATGTAGTACCTTATTTATCCTCGAAACAACCCTCTGATACGATTATTACCCCCAAGGGGCAGACAGTAGCTAAAATTTTACAAGGGTTTGGTAACTTGCCCAGGGCCATAAACACAGCAAGCGGTAAAGCCAGGACCTGAACCCAGGTCCGTCTGACTCCAACGCTTGTGCTCTTTACTCTGCAGAATCTGATCCCAGCCAGGCAGTAGAGGACATTTCAAATATATCTCCTCTGTTAAGTTAGAGGAGTTAAGTTAAAGTTAACTTTAACTCTGTTAAAGTTTAGAGTATAAACTTTGCCATTGGGTGAGCACAGGGAAGGGAGAATTTTCTTCTCTCCACCCATGGATCTGAGCCACAAAAAGGTAAAGCATCTCAGATTCTTCATATTTTCCCAAAAGAATTTTAGCTAAGTTCCCTGGAAACCTCTCAATAATTCCATCCCGCCTCTCCTTTCTGGAGTGCTCTGGAGACTAGGCCAGAGTGTAATCTGTGAGTGAGAAATAAATTTCTATGGGTTACAACCCTGGCATTTCAGGGTTGGCCTGTTATACCACGTAACATTACCAATGAGGATGCAAGTCCCAAATCACACACCAACATGATTCCTTGAGTAGATTTTCCTGGATAGAAATTCATATTCTTTTGTCGCCTTTATGAACTTAAGGATGTCCTAAATTGCTACTGAAATGTGCAAGCTGTTTGCCCAAATTTGCTCACTGGTCTCTTGCCCTTGGATGTTGGCATGTGGTTCTCTCTAATCCAAATGTGCCATCTTGTCTGAAGGGGAAGTCACCTCTCTCGTGCTTGGACATTGTTTGGTGAGCTTCTTCAGCCCCTCTGGGGGTGTAACCTTACAAGTGTGAAGCTCCATGGGCGCGGCGGCCCTGCGGCATGGCGGTGCTCGGTGGACTGTGCCGCTCCCGGTATCTGAATTGACCTCACGAGTGAACACCTTGGGAATGCCTATTCCCTTGCAAGATGCGTGGCCAAGATTGCTTTGGTGATGGCGTCTGATAACTGCACTACTGCACGAAGCACGTGACCTTGCTAATAACTGCTCAGGCTACAAACTTGCTGAAAGTCACCAGGTTTTAAGCAATTATGTGGCTCTGTGCAAAAATGTTAATTTCATGCTTTGCAAACACATCTTTTGTAAAAGACCAACCTGCCTATAAAAATCGCTTTTGACATCCCCAAGATAATCTTTAGGGGAAAGAAAAAGTTACAAAAAGACAAAGAGGGGGAGAGTCTCCACTCTATCAGTTTCTATGACCTTCTTTCACTTGAGACTTTTTTTTTAATGACAAAAGAGAGGCGTTGACAGGAAGGGTCACCAGGAGGCAGAGGAAGACCGAAATCAATGAAACTAACTTCTAAGGATGCTAAAGCCCTTGCAGGCTCACTGTGTATTGTGTTTCCTTAACGGAGGAAGTTTGAGAAGCCTGGGAAAGTCACATGCTTCCCGCTGACTGACATAAGCATCTCAGCTCATAGGGATGCTCCAGTCTGAACAGTTCATTCTGCTGGCAAGAAAAAGGAGGCCCAGAGACGAGATGTCCTGCCAGGCTGCCACAGAGGTCAATGCTGGGGTCAAGAATCCAACCCAGGGCCTCTGACCTCCCAGTAGCATGTATTCCAGCAAGATGTGGCACTAGGACAAAGAGAAAATCTAAATCTTTTCTTCAGAAGTTCAGGAGAGTGACTCCAGTCACGCTCTTTCCCTGTGATTTCCTACAGTGCTGTGTATTCCCTGGTATCTACCAGACAGCTTGATTCAATTCAAGAAGCATTTCTTTAGCGTTCACTAGCAATGCTTCTCAGCGACTTTGTTTGATCTTATTCATTGTATCTCGAATCTTACTTACCACTCCATCAAGTGGATGTCTTATTTAACTTTATTATAAAAGTAATGTGTTTCTTTCCTTTCTTCTCCAAATAGTTTGAGTAAACTTACTGATGCTTCTGGAAGGTATGCCTTGTTGTTCCAACAAGAGCTCACTACATGAAAGTCCACTCCTGGCAAAGATCTGATTAACTACCATATTAGCAGGTGTTAAGCAGGTGGACCAAAAAGCCAGGCAATGGGCTGCGGGATCCAGGAAAAGGGAAAATCGATCAGTTACAATCTGGAGCCAGGACAGATAAATTTGTCGTTTTTAAGGAGAGTCCTTAATTGTGTTTTCCCTAACTGTAGATTTTTTTTTTTTTTTAAAGAGAAAAGCACAGAGAAGACAATTTAAATACAGGAAACTGGGAAAAAGGGTGCACAGGACCTCTTCGTAATGTTTTTACAACTACATGTGAAATCTACAATTATCTCAAAATAAAAAATGTAATTTAAAAAATCCTCCATAATCCCACCACCCAGTAATAACCACTGTTGATAATGCTGTGGTTACCCTTTTTATCTTGTTTCAATGCATGTGTCTGAAATCTGAAATCTGAAGACCTAATTGGAGGTCTGGAACCAGCTTTCTTTACCTGCCATTGTGTCAAGAGAAATTTCCTATTCTTAAAAGTTCTTTGAAAGTATTTTCAAAGGATGCATTATATTCTATTACATGGGTGAATCATATCCCCTACTGCTGGATATTTAATCACTTCCAATTTTCCACTATTACATGTTTTTTCATGTTTTATATATTTTACTACAACAAAAATTTTTTTGGGTAACTTTCAATAAACATCCTATCCATCTCACATTTCTGATTACCATCTCAGGCTGGAGTCCTGGACAGCAAATTTCTGGCTCTTTTTCTGAGACTCTCATCACATGTTAATAACAAAGTTCTTTTCCTGATGGGAACAGAGGGAAGTGGGCAACATTTTTTTTTTTTTAATGAAGCTGAAAAATGTCTTAGTAGAAAAACTCCAGGTGACTGCAAAGTGCCTAACTGGTGATTTTCAAATGCAGGGCCATCTGGGAGCCGGATAGGAGGATCCAGGAAACCCACAAACCCACCTGCCTGCAAAGTGGGGGGGTGCCTCATCCAGCTGTCATGCTCTCCTCGCATCTCAATACGAAATGATCTTTGGAGAGAGATACACTAAACTGGGACATATGGGACTGTCTTTTGTAAAAGGAGGTTGTTCACTCTTCTCCTAGGAGGATAATAGCTTGGGAAATATGCATAAACCATTGCTGCTAGGATTGCTAGGATATAAACAGCACGAAATTATCCACACTTGGAGCCATTAAAGATGCACATTGTGAATTTAGAATCAAAACACTCTATAAATTTATAGCAAATCTACACATTGAAAAATCAGTCTGCAGACTATAAAAGCAGTTGTTGGTTTAAAGCTTTTGTAAATGTTCCTGACTACACTTCCCAGATGGGCACAAGGTGTTCGAGCAATGGGTTTCTCTCGCGGAAGCAAAGCAGCTGTGAGATATCTTCCAAAGAGGTCCCCTTCTTCTGAGATCTGATGTTCTCCACTATTGGTTCTACCATTTATTCTGGAAGTGATGTGGTCAAGTTCTCCTTCATGAGCTTAAAGACTACCTGAGACCTTGCTGGTTCCTTCATATTGGGGAGTGGGATAAGAAATAAGGAACTGGATAAGTTACCATAAGGCTCCATACATCCCTTCCCAAAATATAAATACTACCAACAAGAGAAGACATGTAAGGTTTGAAAAACTCATTGAGAACTCTTTGCCTTCAGAAATTATACTTGCCAACTATTTTTCAGTGTTTTCCTTAGAGAAGAGAGATAAAACTCCGCCCATCACGACTCCTCCCCACCCTGAAGTAAGATCAGGGAGGGAGCTGTGATAGGAGGTCCCCTTGGCTGTCACTTCTGCCCACAGGAGGTCAGAAGAAAGTCCCCTCTTTGGCAGATGACATGTGGGTCTGCAGTGTTTGACTGTGGTTTCAGGCACTTCCTAAGAGCTAAGAGGGGGTCTATACTACTCAGAAATGGGATTAATTTCTTCCAAGGAAGGCTGAAACAAGTGTTTGTTTAGTCTTGTCCTGGAGAGACTAAAGGGTCAAGGAGGACAGCCAAAAAGCCTTTTCACTTGGTATTTTAACATTTCCACCTCTCTTTAAAAAATGTTATTTGCCAACCTTTTTTGAGCAATTTCAATAGAAAAGTTGTATAAATAATAAAAAGAATGCCAGCATACCCTTTACTTAGGTTTACCAATTAATAGTATTTTACCATACTTACTCACAAACCTCTCTATACATTTTCTGCTGAATCATGTAAGAGTAAACTGCAGACATCATGATGCTTGACCATTAAGTACTTTGAGCATGTTTCTCAAGCAAAGGGACCTTCCCCTATAGAACCACAAATTCATTATCACATTGACATAAATTATTATCTAATATTCACTCTGTATTCAAATTTCCCCCAAATTATTACTTTTTAACATTTATTTATTTATCTGAGAGAGAGAGAGAGTGAGTAGAGGGGCAGAGGGAGAGGGAAAGAAATCCTCAGGCAGACTCCCTGCTGAGTGCAGAGCCCAATGTGGGGCTCCATCCTAGGATCCTGAGGTCATGGCCTGAGCCGAAACCAAGAGTCAGACGCCCAACCAACTGAGCCACCCAGGCAGCCCCCAACTAAGTTATTTTTATTAATTTCTTAACTAGTACGTAATTCACATGACATAAAACCCACCCTTTGAAATGGTACAATGTAGTGGTTTTTAGTATTCTCCAAAATTGTGCAATCTTCACCACTAATTCTAGATCATTCTCGTCACCCCAAAAGGAAACACTGTACCATTATCAATCACTCCCCATTTCTTCTCCTCTCCAGCCCTTGCGAACCACTAATCTATGTCCTGTCTCTATGGATTTACCTCTTCTGGACATTTCATATAAATGGGATCATATAAAAGGTGCCCTTTGGGGCTGGTTTCTTTCACTTAGCATCATGTTTCCAAGGTTCATCCATGTTGTAGCATGGGTCAGTAATTCATTCCTTTCTAGAACTGAATAATATTCCACAGTATGGATAAACCAAATTTTGTATATCCATTCATCAGTTGATAGACATTTGAGTTGTTTCCCCTGTGTCTTCCATGAATAATGCTGCTACGAACATTCCCATGCTAGTTTTCGTGTGGATATATATTCATTTCTCTTGGGTAGACAGCTAGGAGTGGAATTGCTAGGCCACATGCTAACTTTGTGTTTAACCTCTTGAGGAACTGGGGACTGTTTGCCAAAGCAGCTGCGTCATTTTATAGTCTCACCAGCAATACATGAGGGTTCGAATTTCTCTACTTCCTTGCCAACACTTGTTATTGTCTGTCTCCAAAGTGCTTTTACAATTACCTTTTCTGCGAACCACGATCCAATCAGAGATTCTGCACTGTATTTATTCTTCTGTTTTCTTTAATCAGGACCTGTTCCCCAACCTCCTCTTGTCTTTCCTGGTGTTGGCATTAAAAGAATAAAAAGAGAGTCTAGTCCAGAGCAGGTATTTACCCCTGATCCGGGTGGGCCCTAGAGCACCTTTCTCTTGCTCACTGAATCAGCACGTTGGGAGCAGTCTCTGGGTTGAGGAGCTCACTAGCCTTGCGACTCTTCAATGGGAAATGCCTCGCGACACCTTAGGGCTTCCATCTGGCGTCAGCAGGCATTTCAGGAGAAGGCAGCAGGTGAGGGAAGGTGGAGGAGAGCGTGTCTGAGGGGCACTGCGGAATCCGGGCACCTGCCTTGAAGTGGCCCTCCACGATGCTTGCCGGCTGGGCTGTGGGGAGTGCTGCTGTTAATTGGGGGCACTGAACTACAACAGGGGATGGCACTGCGGAGTTGTAGCCACCAGCTCCACCACAGTAATGAGCTCTGTCGTGTATCACATCTCAGACGGTAGCTAATTAAATTTGCCACAGCTTCTCCAACAGCAATGAAGACTTGAAGCACTGAGCTGCAGGGAGGGGCGTGTGCTGGGGGCATGGTCAGGGATGCTGGGACCTACTCCTGGCTTGGCCACGGACTCCCTGCATGACGTGAGGCAGGTAAATCCACCTCTCTGGGCCCTCCCTGACCTATACTGCGCGTGGAGAGGAACACGTGTGAGGTTTCTTGAACCGCTAGGAGTCTCATTCTAGGCACCGCACTGTCAGTTCACGTTACTGGACAAATCCTCAGATGTGTTCTTGTCAACGGCTGAGCTCGGCAAGAAGAGCTGATGCAACATGGCCACAGCCGAGCTATAGCACGGCAACAGCTCTAGTGGCTCACGGACGCTATCTCTTCATGCTGGTGCAGCGCCTTCCAGCTGTCCCTTGAACGTCAGCTCACTCGTCCCCACGTGGGGCAGAAAGGGAACAAGGATCATGCCCATCTCGCAGGTGAAGGTTTGCAGATCTGAGGTGAACGCACTCATTCCCAAATTATTGCGAAGCATCCACCATGTGTCAGGCCCTGCGTGTACAACAGGCAGCTAGGTAGGTAGATTTTTCCCTCTTGAGCTTTTAGCTGGGTGGGGAGGACGAGTAAATGAGCTACAACAACAAAATGTGAGCGGGAAGTCCATGCAGGGACCCCTAACCTACGATCATGGTTGGCGGCAGGTGGCCTTCCCAGACCACTCGACATCTAGTCCTCACCCAGGGCTCTTCAGGGTCTTCCAGGGTGCAGTTGATCTGCTTCAGGTAGTGGGAAGAAAGCGCCCCCCCGGGGCCTAGTTGGCTGATGCAGGAAGGGCAACAGAACACTTTCCCCTCAGGGCTCAATACAGAGCTGCTGAATGAATGAACTCCAGCACCCATGGGCCTCATCTCCTAAAGAGACAAGAAATCAGGGCAAGGCCTCTAAGGGATGTTAGGTTTTGAGTAAACTCCTTGAAGTCCTCGGCTTCAGCAACTGCACGTAGTGCTCTTGGATAGGGCTGAGAGTCTGGTCCCCTTCTTGCTGGGCCTCAGTTTCCCTGTCTCTTCACCTGCAAGGTGAACAGGTTGAACTAATGCTTGTTCTTTTGTTCAGATCTACTTAATGAGCTCTCAAAACTTTCTTCCTGTCTCCATGAAAAGACAAAGACAAAGCATGAATTGATGCATTTCAGTGGTGTCACATAAAATGAAATTAACGGTGTCAGGAATCTTTATTGACCTCTGAAGTCAAATTCTTCAAGGATGATTGGCTGGACACAGCTGTTTAATAATGAGCACCCCCCTCTACCCCACCTCATACACCTTGGCAGTTAATAGGGCCATCCCATAACTCTTCCCAAGAGAAGGAAAGGAGAGAGAACGGCCAGTGTCTATACTTTCTGCAGAGGCTGGTTCATAAAGCAATATTTATACATTCCCTTTAACCTGACATTACATAAGATCTATTACCAGTTAATTAAATTGTAACTGTTTTATACATTGACTTCTGGTTGTGATCAGCATCTAAATTTACAGATCCACAAGTTCGCATTGACTTGCGTGAAGAAGCTAAATAATATTCACTTAAAAGAGCATTAAATTGTGCAGAACCATCATGAACAGTCAATAAAGGCTTCATGTTAAACAGAATTTAAAGAGATGGCATTTGCTACTTTACTCCCTTGAGAAACATATGCCTTTAAAAGTTATTTCCCACCCGTGAATTCCCTGTGACTACAGTGGTTTTGACAATTTCCTGATTTGTTTAAAATGAACGATTATAAAACTTCGTTAGAGGCATTTGCATTCATCTAAAAGGGGGTGCGTCCTGGATCCTGCCACTGTCACAAAGGGAAAAGAGACAGGAGGCTAATTAAGTAACAAAGCCTCAGCCAGAAACCTCCTTTCTAGAGGCATAATCTCCTTTGCCAGGCGCAGGGCAGATGACTGGCTGCACGCTCCCTCCTCGGCCTGATCCTCCCTCCTCAGCAAGAAGCGTTCAGACAGTGTCTGGAATAATAATGCAATTACGGACAGCTCCAACACCTCAGCCATGAAGGACAAGAACTTGGAGTCTTTCGCGTATGGGAAGGAGACTCAAAGGCACCAGAGGGTGGTTCCTTTTTGGGGGGCCCAGGGGGTTAAGAATGGTCTTCCTCTTTTTTTCTTTTCACCACCGAAGTAAACATGCTTCTCAGAAGAAAAGTAATTGCTTTTAACCAAGACATGATGGCTACTCAGGTCAAAGTGGCCTCTTCACTCCTTCAAAACACACCCAAACCTCAAGTATCTTTCCCCAACCAAGCCAAATGTTTTTTTGTTTGTTTCCTCCCATCATGGTTCTTCCTGCAGTCTAGATTAAAAAGTTCTCACTTTCTGAAAAGACGAGATACAGGATTAATGTGCAGGGACTGTGTTGTATCAATTTTATATTCCCTGGATTTAGTGCAGTGACGGCTACACAGAAGATGCTAAGTCAATGTTTGCTGACTGGCATCAGTTATACTTTATGTTGTTGAAGTTAAATCTAATTTTGCTAGTATCAGTTTGGAAGAATACCATCTCGTGGAATACTCTGAGTACAGGGGCTCCCACTGCACATGTAAGTATCATAAAAGCTAAAAGCCAAAGACCACAGTCCAGAGCCATGATTTTCAAAGAGTATTCCATAGAGGTCTATCAGTTCAACAGAGGTGACCCAGGGTTTTGTTAGGGAGGAAGGGGCAGAGACTACTGGGCTAACAACCCATCCCATGTCCATTTCAATGGAAACAATTCACTTCTACCCGTTTTCTGTGCTAGGCTTTTCTTTTCTTTTCTCTTTTTTTCTCTTTCTTCCTTTCTTTTTAAAAAAATATTTTATTTATTTATTTGAGAGAGAGCAAAGGTGGGAGGAGGAGCAGAGGGAGAAGAGAAGCAGACTTCCCCTGAGCAAGAAGCCCAAAGCAAGAAGCCCAAAGCAGGGCTCGATCCCAAGACCCTAAGATCATGACCCGAGCTGAAGGCAGCCGCTTAACTGACTGAGCCACCCAGGCACCCCAGTGCTAGGCTTTCACATAAAACATCCTTTGAAGAAAAATGTCCTACAACTGGACATTCACATTAGTCTCAAAGTATCTCCTTACCAAATTAATAAGTAACTACATGGGGAAGAATAGTAACTTTACATTGGAGAGGGCTGGCATACATCATCTTAACACTGTGGGTAATAATTCACCATGTACCTCTGATGTGATCCACTAAGAAGGACACATGTCACTTTTATGGTGTTCTTGCCCACGTGCATGAGAAACATCAGACAAACCCAACTTGGGGGACATTCTACAAAATAACTGGTTATTCTTTTCAAAGTGTCAAGGTCATGAAACACAAAGGAGAGACTGAAGAAACGTCATAAGTTGGAGGACACTAAGGACATATGACAACTAAATGTAATATGGGATCCTGGGACAGAAAAAAGAATACTAGTGGGAAAAGATGGCAAGGTTCAAGTACGATCTGTAGATTGGTTAACAATATCATTTCACGGGGCACCTGGATGGCTCAGTTGGTTAAGTGTCTGACTCTTGATTTTGACTCAGGTTGTGATCTCGGGGTTGTGAGATCGACCTCTGTGTCACGCTCCACATTGAGCGTGGAGTCTGCTTAAGATTCTCTCTCCCTCTCCATCTGCCCCATCCCCTTCTCTAAAAAAATAATATCGTTTCACGGTCTAGATAAGTGTACTATGGTTGTATAAGATGTTAATATTAGGGGAAGCTGGGTGAAGGGTACAAAGGAATATTTTTACAGTATTTTTGTAAATCTAAAATTATTTCAAAATAAAAAGTAAAAAAAAAGTCTCCAAACTAAGTAAACTTTCAAAAAAATCACCATCTGAGAGAAATATAATTGGAATTTTGGATTGATCTTCAAATATGAAAAATATATATAGAAAAATAACAGAACCCCTGTCATGCCAAGTCTGATTTAGGTCTATGTGTGAATTTTAATGTTATTCATTTTAAAAAGCTTGACTGGCTTTTCCTGGCAATGCTCCATTATTCCTAGAATAAAGTAAAGACCAAGTGGTGATAGAGAATAGCTCAAGACAATACACACTGAAGAAGAGGAGCACCACGGCTTGGACACACTGGTGAAGAGCGGAGGGAAAGATGGAAACTGGCTGGTGATTGAATCAACTCCCGTTTCACCCATAAAATTCATGAGGATTTTGCATTCTATTCCCTAACGTGCTTATGGTTATTTTCATAGAAATGTTAGTCATTTATATAGTTGCCCACTCCCAAATCATGTCCAGAAAAGAAGGGTCATGTTAATTCTCTGGGTTCTCCTACCTACTGGTGTACATTCTAACTTCCAGAAGCACGGTGTATAAATGGCTTAGGAAATGTTCATATTCATTGTATCAGCGCATTCTGTAAGCACAAAGAAGTACTCTATGAAAGATTAAAAAAAAAAAACAGATTTAAAGCTTAAAAACACAAACATCTCTGCAAAATCTCACTCATCCAGAAAACCTTGCTGCCTAATAATGATGTCAGATAAGGGAAGCGCTGCTCTAGAAGGAAGTTGTGTTAAGACCTCAGGAAATCGGCATTGTACATACATTAGTTATGCATGGAAAAATAAAGCCTGCCCTTTCTTTTTCTATTTTAAAAAGTGTGGGTTTGGCCAATGTCCCCAGGTTTTTTTATTTTTTAAAGAGAATATCTGAACCGCTGATAACAGATGACCTGTTTTTGAAGCAGTGTTAAAATTCTACATTTGGCCCTTCGTCCTTGGAAAGCCAGGGTCCTTGTAAAAGAGCTTTGTTTTGGGGGGTTTTTTTAGTCCTCAAGAAACTCAATAAACATTAAAATATCTGTTGTGTTAAATATAAAAGCAGGAATTACCTTCTTGGTCTTCATTCCTTTGTTTTTCTAGAACCTCTCCCAGTGTCCTGTTCACAGGGTTTAGGGGGCTTGCCTCCTTTTCAGTTCCACAAGTGGAGACTTGACCTATACAAAGCTTATGGTATCTTCCTGACAACCAGAAAAGGCTTAAAGACAAGTGCATGGCCCAGAGTGGACGCAGAGATTGGCTCAGTGACTTTGATTACAAAGATAAAAAAAGAGCATTTCTCTTTCTGCTGGAGCTGCCACGCTGGAGGAAGGAAGCCTGGAGCTGCAGGAGGCCTCCTGCCACCACGTAGGGGAGAGCTGGCCTGAGGAGAAGCAACCAGCCCCCGGCAGAGATTACTGGAGACCTCACAGCCCCAGGATTCAGCCATGCCTGAAGGCCGTACGTCCCCAGTCTTTCTACTTACATAATCTAATAAAGTCCTTTTTTCGCTTAAGCCCATTTGGGAAGAATTTCTGTCACTTGCAACCAGGAGTCCTAATACAAACATCTTTTTTTTAAAAAATAGAGAATATTAAAGAGGCAGAGATGAAGTGGGGCTTTCTAACTTCTAAAATTCAACTTTAGATCTAGGGTCAGACAATTCTACTCAGTTAAAAGGATAGTCAAGGGTGCCTGGGTGGCTCAGTCAATTAAGCGTCTGACTCTTGGTTTCAGCAAAGGTCATGATCTCAGGGTCATGAGATTAAACCCTGTGTCAGGCTCCACACTCAGCACGGAATCTGCTTGGAGATTATCTCCCTCTCTCTCTGCCCATCCCTCTGCTTGTGTGTGTGCACTCTTTCTCTCTCAAATAAATAAAATCTTAAAAAAAAAAAAAAAAGTATAGTCATAGGGCAAGAAAGCATAAGGAAGTCAAAAGAAATTGGTTTTGAAGTTCAGCAAATGGGATTCCAAACTGACTCTACAACTGACCAGGTAAACAGCCCTGGGCAACCGCTAACCCTCTCTGAGCTTCTATTTCCACATGTCTCAGCTGCGAGTGGTAACTTCACAAGGTTGGTATGAAAACCAAAGAGACACTAGATGACCCAGGGAGGTACTGCTCAGTCTCACAGGGTTCTTTCTTCCCTTTGCTAGGGCACGGATAAGGTGGCAGGGGAGGATGGCAGCATCTGGGTTCAGGAGATGGTGGCTGAAGCCCACACAGAGGTGCTAACATCAAAAACATCTGCGGTGAACAATGAAACAAGGGGGAGGTCAAACCATCCCGTCCAAACGGTGCAACAGTGCTTGAAGACAAACGTGAGCCAGACACCTGATGGCAGAGCGTCACAAACCCACTCTCGTCCATGGCTCTGTCTAGTCTTCACATGGAAGAACAAAATTCCATTCCGCTAATGGAACTTCTGGGGGCTGATCTGGCCCTCGGTTTCCAAGAGCTGGCTCCCATCACATATGGAGGAAATCTGCCCTACTTGGTAATATGAAATGATAATAAATATATGGAAGAAATGACTGCAAAATAAATGGGAATACAAGAAATGAAATGAGATAAATCAAATCGATGAAAAGAAGTCTCAGACTGGAGGTCTAAGGTCACCTCCAATCTACAAGGGACCACACACAGTGCCTGTTTAGAACACTACGAACATATCTTGCCAACTACTAAAAAGCCAGAAAGTTCTTTTAAAGAGCTAGATGTCCAGTTTCTCTTGAGTAATCACAAGGCCTGGCAACCTAGCCCTGTGTTCTTACATGGCAGCAGTTGGTCGCTGCTGAGTTGCTAGTGGATGCCCCTCAAGATGGAGGGGGGGGAGGGCACATTCTCCGACCATCTGCTCTCTCTTCCCAACCTGCTCCACTCTCATACTTGGCAGGCATCGCTCATGCAACTGCCCTCCAGAGCCCCTCAAGGAATCTGTATTTGCTGCCCCTGAGAACGAAGTAGATCTAGGATCTTAGGATGCCATCATCAGCCCCTTTCTCTGTCAGCTCCCCTGCTCCAGAAGCAAAATTACAAGGGTTATTAAGAAGGGAAGACTTTTACATCTGCCATCAGCTCAGGTCATGATCTCAGTGTCCTGAGATCGAGCCCCGTGTGGAGCTCCCTGCCTCGAAGGGAGCCTCCTTCTCCCTCTTCATCTGTCTGCCACTTCCCCTGCTTGTGCACGTTCTCTCTCTCTGTCCAATAAATAAATAAAATCTTAAAAAAAAAAAAAAGGAAGGAAGACTTTTAGTGGTGGTGGATGTACATCTCTGTGAACATACTAAAACCACAGAAATGTTCGCTTAAAAAGGGTGACCTTAATGGTATGTGAACTATGTCTCAATAAAGCTAGAAGCAGAGAAGTCTTGAAGGGGGGAAAGGGTAAGATGCGGAGGAGGAAGAAGAAAGGCTCCCTAGAAGACAAAGTCTTGACCAGACTATGATACTGACTAGGTTTAGCCTTGGTAACCTCCCGGCTTCCTTTTTAGTGTCCCTCTCCTGGAAAAGAAATCTGGTTTTCAGCCGGACACCAGAGTTGTAAAGTATGGGAAAGTAGAGGGCATACTGGATCCATAGGCAGGAAACCCTGCTTTGTCATCCTTAGTGGTAGCTGTGTGATCTTGTGTGATTCAATCTGCCTCTCTGGGTCTCCACGTCACTACTATAAAATAAAGATGAGAGTCCCTGAACTGCTTAAGATAGTTTTAAGTAACAGTAGAGACAAGAGATATGAAAGCATTTTTTTTTTTAACCAAAAGGTTGAACGAGAAGCAACAAATACAGGGCAAGACATCATATTTCTGCCCTGTATCTGTTGAGAGACATAATTAATGAATCACAATACTCCTTCTTGTAGAAGTACCGGAATTGCTTACCTAAGACCTCTTTTCCCCATTTGCCATGCTGGCAGGGCCCAAATTTTGATACAGCTACCACATTTCCTTCACATAATTAACCAATATATGTTGGTGAGTCTGTGCCAATCTTGGTGGTCTGATTTTCCTTACTAGGCACTGGTCCAAGGATAGAACCAAATGGGTAGGTGTTAATTATTTGGGGTTAGAGGCATGAGTTGGGAAAGGATTTCTTCACAGACTAAAAAATGACAGAGAGAAAGAGCACACCACATAACTAAGAATATCAATCTGGAATGACCAATCCTAAGAGATAATCCAGCAAATGTACTGGGAAGGAAGGAAAGAAGGAGGGAAGAAGGGAGGAAGGAAGCAAGGCAGGCAGGCAGGGAGGGAAAGAGTATCCTTTTGGGTATCTGAAAAACAAAAGGGCAAGGTGCTTATAAGGGAAAGAAAATTAGATCACCGCCAGACTTTTTAACGGTAACACCATATGCCAAAAGAAATGGGAGTAAGTAACGTATTTAAGATACTCAAGGAAAGAAAATGTGAATCAAGAATTTTATATCCCGCAAAACTGACTTTCCAGTATAAAGGACACAATTGTTACCAACATTCAAGAACTCAAGAAATAGGGTGCCTGGGTGGCTCAGTGGGTTAAAGCCTCTGCCTTTGGCTCAGGTTACAATCTCAGGGTCCTAGGATTGAGCCCCCGCATTGGGCTCTCTGCTCAGCAGGGAGCCTGCTTCCCCCCCCACCTGCCTGCCTCTCTGCCTACTTGTGATCTCTGTCTCTCTCTCTGTCAAATAAATAAATAAAATCTTTAAAAAAAGAGAGAACTCAAGAAATAGTGTTCCCATGAGATCCTTCCAAAGAATGTCCCATAGAACAAGTTTCAGACAACCAAACAGGCTGTAGAAATATGGTGAACATTAAATAAATAGTTACCTGTAGAACTAAGACTGATTGGGAGTTAGGAGGGAAAGAGTAGTATGCATACTAAAAGACAACTGTAATACAAGTTGGGGGAGGCGATGGGGAAAGTACATGCAAAAAAGATGTTTTACTGAAAAAGATGATTTCAAGTAATCATATTCGTAGCAGTATTTGTACTGTGATGCCAACACCTGCTGTGTGTATACTATGGAATAAGACAAAAGAGCTTAATTCCATTATCTCCTGTGTTCTTGAAAAACCAGGGTTCTTGATGTGAAGAAAGGAGATACGTAGATGTAATAAAGAAAAAAAAAAAAAAAACTCCAGCCTTGAATTTCCATTAAACACATATTTATGAATTCATGAGTTATTTGCTTTTTTAATGTAAATCAAATATAAACATAAACATATTTATATATTTATTCTCTGTCCAGTGAGACGTCCAGGAGTGAGTCCACTAGAAAAGATCATCTCTAGTTCCCCCATTATGGTCTTCAGATACCTTTTCCCACTAAAAGAAACCAAGGGAGTTCTGAGAGAAATGACTGAGTCCAGGTTGAGGGCAAGATACATACCGGATCATCTGAAATATCTGGACGTATCAGAGGGCAAGGAAATGATCAATATTACTGCGGTCATGCTGCAGAACTTGGGCTGCAACTTGAAGAGACTCCCACTGAATAAGTAAAGAAGAAATGACAGAATTAGGATGCCAAGAGACGTCAGGGGCCTCCTGCTGAAGCACAGCGTCCCCTGGATTCTTGCCAGAGGGATCTACACCAGTCTGAGCAAGTCTCTGGATCCAGCTGCCAATGTGCAGGAAATCAAGAAAACGGAGGGATGTGTTAATCTGAACCATGAGTACACAATCAGCAAAATCCAAACTTGACAGGCCTGGATTCTTCAAAAGACAAATTATAAGGAAAAGAAAGAACTGGCGGGGGACACTGTAGATTAAAAGGCTTACAATGGGTAAGACTTTAAAATGGGTAAGACTGAACAACTAGGGATGCACATTTAGAGAATAAATCTCTTTTTTAAATGGAAGGACGTGATTGCTGTGGTCATATTTGGGGAGAGAGGGGCGGTGGTTGGATAGGGCACAAGAAGGGGTTTCTGGAGGGACTGCGGACTGTTTATTTCTTGGCTGCTGCTGGTTGCAGGGGATTCATCTTAAAATAATTCTTTAAGTTTACAGTTGTTTTGTATGGTTTCCTGTATCCTATATCTTATTTTACAGTAAAAAGGTTGTTCTTAAAAGATAGGAACAGGAGGGAGAGAAGAAAGGCGCTATTTCTATCCCTGTCCTTGCCATGTCTTGTGTCGAGATAGGGATCACAGAGAGGCTGTATTTCAGATACAGGGCACAGCCAAAGCAAAGGCAAGTGGGAGAGAGGAGAGGTGTGGCACATTCCAGCATACAAGTGGTCCTGTTTGGCTACCCAAGGGCTCTGCACAGAGAACAGTAGGAGATAAAACTAGAAAAGTAGTTGAGGGCATCCTGTGGCAGTCTCATTATGCCTGTGTAAGATGTTAATGTCTTAGGGGGAAGAGAAAGAATATTTCTTTCTCTTTTAAGATTATTTATTTATTTATTTGACAGAGAGAGAGAGAGAGAGAGAGAGAGAGAGAGAGAGAGAACACAAGCAGCGTGGGTGGGAGAGGGAGAAGCAAACTTCCTTCGGAGCAGGGAGCCTGATGTGGGGCTTGATCCCAGGACCCTGGGATCATGACCCGAGCAGAAGGTAGACGTTTAAAGACTGAGCCACCCAGGAGCCCCAAGAATGAATATTTCTGAACAAGGATTGATACCTGCATGGAGCCATCCCAGTGGTCATTTCTTACCCCCACCCCTTCCTCCTTCTTAACAGAACTCTGATTTTGTCCAGTTACCCATCCTGCAGGTTTCCGTGTCTACGTGAAATGTCCAGAGCTACAGCAGCTGCCTAGGGATAATGAGGAACTTCAACCAGGGAGAACATGCTGAGTATGGCAGAGCAGAAAGATGGTAGGAAAATGAATCTCAGATCATGTTGCTGAGCCACTGAATTAATTAATCCTACAGCTGCCCTTCTGCTAGGGTTCTTGTTTGTGAGATAATATATCACTGTATCATTTAAATGATTCGGTCTTCCATTACTTGCAGTCCAAAGTAGCCAAAATTATAAACAGCTTTTAAAGGAAAATAATTTAAAAACTCACCTAGACCCTTATAAGTAAGACGTCAAAAAAAATGCCTTTAAAGAGGCTCCATGCCCTCAGTGGTCCAGAGGACTTATGTCCCAATTGGTTGCCCTGAACAATCTCCCAGTTCTGCAGAAACACACAGAAGGTTCCAGCACCCAGTTAAGTTTACCACTTAATCACACAAGTCTAGCTGGTGTCAAACTCTTAAAGGAGTTGATCCCAGGGAACAGGGAGAAAAATGAAAAGGAAATAAAATTGAACAGTTGCTTGCAGAGAACACCAGCTGCGCATGATTGATTTCCATGTAATCTCCATTTGTCTCCCTGAAATTCTTTCATCAGATCTCTGGCACAGGGTCACAAAGAGGCACAAAGCTGCTCATGCCCTGAGTGTGGTCAGGAAAAAAAAACCCAAAACTTTCCCTTATGTGTCCCTGAAGGCCAAGGGAGCCAAGACAGGTGATCTAGGGGAAAGCAAGAGAGAGAAGCTTTTGCTTTCCTCAGCCCATGGCAAGAGTCAGGCCATGGGCCACTGCAACCAAGGTGGAAGGTTAGTCTGTTGGCTGCTCTGCTCAGGCTGGTGAGTCCTGAGATCTGCGGGGCCTGCTCCTGTCCTGGGTGTCTCCGATTCATCAACTGCTCAGGGCATGTGTATGGCCCTAACAACAGCTGGTATGGGTTCCTCCACTGAGGCATGCATCCTAAAAACCACACAGGGAAACAAGTTATCCTGGGGAGGAGGCTGGACTTGAGGTCACCGGTAGTGGGGAAAGAATGGAAAGGGATAGAAAAGGATGGGAGGGCAGGTGGACTGTATCCTGTTCTCATTTCTAAGTGCCACATCTATCGCTTGTTTAATGCTCTTGGCCTGGACTGAATGTTCTCTGGTATCGATACTGGAGTGCACATTTACTTGCCTGGGGTGTTCCTGCCTGAGGGGACCCGGAGAGGGAACAGTAAGAGCACCCACAGCAGTGGGGCCTGAAGTGCAGCTCCCGATCCAGCAGCATTAGCCTCTCCCTGAAATACAAATTCTTAGGCCTCACCTCAGGCTACCTGGATCACTACTCTGGGGGTGGGTCCCCAGAGTTTGTTTTAACAAACCCTTCAGGTGACTTCCATACACACAAAGACAAAACCAATGCCCTCATTATGCAGTGGGGGAAAGGGTCTAAAGTGACTTACTTTGGATCACATGGCTGGAAACCAGCAGAGGCTAAACTAGAAGCTGGGTCTGACCCCCAGGCTGATGCCTCTCCCCTTGCATCAGAAAAGGAAGCAAAGTTGTAATGCCACAAACCTACGGTGAGCTATTTCAAAGCCTTTCTTAACCATTTTTAGGATTTCTGCACATATCCTAGCAACTTATCTGAGCCCTGAGCCCAAAACACTTCCAGTCCTCATGTGGGATGATCAGACCAGGGCACCCCCCTCCCCCCTGACTCCTCGGTATGGCTGGCATTAGAGGCAAGTGTCCACATTCACCTCATGACCGAAAGCAGAAACCCCAGCAACGGTGGGGAAGCGCCGTTCCAAGTGGGAGCTTCTCAGACTGCCTGGGTTCATACCCCAGCTATGTGACTTGTTCTCTGTGTGGCTGTGGGCAAACTGGAAGCTTTCTGAGCCAATTGTCCCCAGCTGTGACTTGAGGACAGCAAGTGTCCAGGGACAGTGCCCGTCAGGGAGTATGAAATAGACAAGCCCAGTTGGGGGCTGAGCACCGTGCCTGGGACACAGCTACGTGGCACGGCTAGCCTCCATCACCTTGTCCCACGCCACACTCCCCACCGTGTCCAGCTGGGAACCAGGTCACGCTGACTCCTTTTCCTCCTTCTCTTTGACAGTTCCCACAACTGGCCTCTTGTCTTTGTCTTTGTATGCCGCGGTGGCTCTGCTCCTCAGTTCGTCCTTCTGCCCCACCACACAAGTCTCCCAACAGGTCCTCCAGTCCCCGGTACGCTCTCTAGGAGGACAGCTCATCGAGCTTTAAAAATTGCAAAGCTCAGCCACTCATTCTGCTTCGTGAGCTTCCTGAATCCCTGCAGGGGCCCCCGCGGTCGGTGGGGTCGAGTTTCAGCTCCCAGATGGAATGTGCCAGTCCCCTGGTGATCCGCACCCCCACTATGATCTTACTTCTGGGCCCCCTGAGGCTTTACAGCTACTTAATTTGGGGACCCCAAGAAGGGTGGCCTCGTCACAGCAGAAATGCCTGGTGCCCTTCTGCCCAGCACATCCACATTCACGTTTCCAGATGTAGCTCAGAGTTGGCGTTGCTTCCAGGTCCTGTTCTCAGGGAGCCGTGACTACCCCTGCCTGTGCCCTCTCTCGCCGCTGCACCTGCTTCCCTCCCAGCATCTGGGCTACCTTCCTGGGCTTAATATGTGTTCACATCTGCCACCCTCGTTGGCTGCTGGATTATCACCCACCTTGGCACAGGGGAGGTACTCTAAACTTATTTAATAAATGTATACACACTGAACCCCCCCAATTTCGCCAGCCCCAGTGTTGCCCTCCGGGTTCCCAGAACAAACCTGCTCTGGTATTTCTCAGGAAAGCCTTTCTGGGGCTGGAATCCCATCTCATTTTCACAGCGGGTTGGAAAGATTCTCTGTACAAATGTGGCTGTGTTTATGCAATGAGTAAAGCAGGCTGTGTGAATGATAGCTCACAATGTAATCCATCCATCACCAGGCGGTCATTCAGCTCCCAGCATGGGCAAAGCCCTAGGTTTAGGACAAAACGAGCCTTCTCATCCCCAACTGGTGTGGAATGTGGCCGTGAAAACCAAGAGCTTGCGGCCATGGTCTGAGCACTGGGCCGGAGGCTTGGCTTCTAGTTCCTGGCGCCGCCCCTCTCTCGCAGGGTGACCTTGGCAAGCCCTTCCCTGCTCGGGCTTCTGACCCTCATCTGTGAAACCAGGGTGATGAACCAGAAGCCTTCTAAACACCTTTAGTGCTCAGAGCTCGAATGTTTCATGAATTTAAGTGCCATTCCTGAGGAGAGAACCCGGATGACTCTCTTGCTTTCTACCCCTGCTCCCCTTCTGAGCACTTTGTGGTTCACACGGGAGATAGATGAGAAATACAACATTCACTGAACATGTGACATGACTCTTCCTGTCTCCATCCAGGTGCTCTCTAACTTGGGACTGGCTGCCAGAACCTGGGTGTTCCTGGAGGCTTTCGCACCTTCCCCCATAAACAGCTTCCCCTCTCTTTGAGATTCATCCAAAGGAGGCAATATTGCATAACAGTTAATAATGCACAGCCGGAATCAGTCTGCCTGGCTTTGACTCCTGGCTCTCTTTCATTTAGTACTGTGTGACCTTGAGCAAACTGTTTAACCGCTTTGTGTCTCATTTCCTCATCTGTAAAATAGGAACAACAATAGTCCCTACCTTATGGGGTCATTGTGAGGATTAAAATAGTTAATATGGTTAATTCCCTAAATAGCAACAGCCACAGAGTAGGCACTGGACAAAAAATTATTATCTTTCCTCAAAGATCCTTTGGGAAAAAAAGTACTGCTCATCTGATGACATTTTAAAAAAGGCACTAACTCATTCAAGAGAATGCAAACCTCATGACCTAATTACCTCCCAAAGGCCCCACCTCCGAACACCATCACACCGGTTCTTCTTCTATTTGAGGAGATGATGAGAAATCGAAATTGGCAGTCTGCGGGGCGCCTGGGTAGCTCAGTGGCTTAAAGTCTCTGCCTTGGGCTCCGGTCGTGATCTTGGGGTCCTGAGATCAAGCCCTGCATCGGGCTCTCTGCTCAGCAGGGAGCCTGCTTCCCCCTCTCTCTGCCTGCCTCTCTGCCTACTTGTGATCTCTCTCCTCTCTGTCAAATAAATAAAATATCTAAAAAAAAAAGAGAGAGAGAGAGAGAGAAAAGAAATTGGCAGTGTGCAATGTGGGAGAGGCCTTGACCAGAACCTGACAGTGCTGGCACCCTGGTCTCAGACTTCCGGCCTCCACAATGCTGACCGATACATGCTGCTGTTTCCAAGCCACACGGTCTGTGGTGTTTTGTGCTGCAGCCCAAGCCAAGACACGTGAGCAACAAGGACAACAAAATGTGAGCAGACAGATACTACAATGTGACTGGGGTGGTTATCTCTAGAAGGTCATAATCACTGGGGATTATCCTTTTGTGTTTGTGCTTATTTGTATGTTGTAGCATTCTACAACATCCTCTCTCTTCCGCCAAAACTCTCCTCCCACATTCTGGGGACTCCGGGCTGAAAGATCCTGCAGCTTCGCTCCCCAGCTGAGCCCCCGCATTCCAAGGAATTGCCAAACTCCAAACCCACACTCCTCAGGCCTGGGCTGGGCTGGGGCCTCGAGAGAGGCCTCATCTAACTGGCAAGAACACATTCTTTCCATGGGCATTTCCAGAAAGAACCCTGGTCAGAAGCGAGAATGACAGGTATTTGAAACAGATCATCCATCAGGCAGAGGGCTATGCGGCTCAGAATCTTGGCAAGGAACCCCTCGAAGTAACACCTCCAGCCATTTACTGAGCACTTAAGCTCTGCCTTGCACCAAAGAGCTGTGCTAAATGCATTCCAAGCATTATCTTATTTGATCTCTCTCCCAAATTATGGATCAGGACACTTGAGGTTCTGCCATCTTCTGCCCCAGGTCACACGGCTAGAAGGCGCTGAGAGGAAGCAGCCTCAGGTCTAAGCCTCCTACCTGCCACACTGACGCAGCATCTTCTTCTGGGTTTGGTAGACCTCGGTGTACCCGGCCTTGAATTTCCCTTTCCTCAGCCAAGAGGCTAGGCTCTTGGTAGCGCTAGAGATTGCTACATAAGGTACTCACCGCTGCACCCATGTGACTCTGCCTGACTTCCCAGACTGCTCACTAGCCACAAAACAGAACTGCTGTTTTCATTTAATCTGGGAGCATGTATTAGGTGTTGAGTATATATCTTCCTCGATAGTGTTGAGTATATACCTTCCTCGATAGTGCCGAGTATATACCTTGAGTGCTTAGGAGACTCACTCAACCCAGGACACGCGTACAAAAACCATGAGGAATGGCCTATGTCCTTAAGCATCTAAACATCTCTTTGTAGATCTATAACCCACAGACTGAGAGGTCCACCCCCCCAAATGGAATCAAACTGACCCTTCCTGAGTACTCTGACCTGTGATTAGGGTCTCACAAACACATCTGTGGTAAGCGCTGCCATTTAGTGGGCCTACCACATACCAAGTACTTTATGTACTTCCTCTCTTCTAAGCCTTGTCCTAACCCTGCAAGATATTCTTCACTGGTCTGTAGGGGAGGAGACACGCTGAGAGAATCTAAGAGACGTGTCCGAGGCCACCTGGAACCATGAGGTACCCTGTGGCACCTATCCCAGCCGGTGGTATCTTCGAGTTAGTTCTGTGTCTGTCACTCCATCAGACAAGGATGGGATCCTATTCAGGACTGTGCCTTCACTGACCTAATCCTATACCCAATATATGGTAAGCATAAGCTTACACACAGACACACACACAGGGGACATACTACAAGGGCAGGTAACTCAGAAGGGGGCCTCTGGATTCAGACAGACCTGGGTTTGCCCAGCAGCTCTGCCTCATCCTGAGTGTCTCTCCTTTAAGCAATTCAGGCTTCTCTGACCTTCAGTTTCCTCACCTGTTAAATGGGGCAACAGCTTACCTCCTGGTAAGGAGGGTATGAGGAATGAGCAGGAGTCAGGGATATCAGTCTCTGAGCAGAGATCAGGCATGTAGTAGCTGCTTATTAAAACACAGACCTCTATTACTGCAAGGCCAAAAAGACAAGTGCCCAACTAATGGGACACATGGAATGCCAGGTGTTCGGTCTCCCCACTGGAATGTGACCCCCTCGAGGGCAGGGCTGGGACGTGTACATCTGTGACCCCCAGCCCTGGCCAATAAACAGTGTTTAACAAATGGCTGCGGCTGCCGGAGACCCTTCCTGTCCAGGGCACAGATTCTGAGCTGTGTACAGAAGGGCAGGAAGGTGGAAGGGAGGAGAGAGAATCCCCTCTGTTGCAGTAGAGGGCTCCTGGGCCAGCATCACCTCTATCATCAGGATAAATAAATACACAAATAAAATGGGGATGAAGACAGTGGCTACCCTGCAGAGTTCTAATGAGGTAGAAATGAAATACCATCAGAAAGCCTTCTGCCCACCTGAGACCAAGGAGAAGGGGCAGAGCATGATGGCACGGGGTAGAGTGGGCAGCGAGGCTGGGAACGAAGACAGCCATTAAGACGGAGGGCTTTGGAACCCTAGGAACCCTACAGTTACAGGTTCAAATCCCAGTTCCGACATTTATCAGCCTCACGCTCTCACCTCCCTGAACCTCTGCCGCCTCATCTCTACAAGGAGGAAGAGAACAGAACCTCCCCCGGGAGGCTGTTGTGAATCAAATATAAGGTGTGCTGAGCCACCGGTACATAGTACCACCTCAATAAATGGTAGTTTTATTATGGAGGATATACTTTTTTCTGAAGGTAAAAGCCAAACTCCTCAGACAATAACAGAGCTGAGGAGGAATTCAGCTTAGAGCAACTAAAATAAAAACAGGAGAGCCGAAACCGTTTCCCGAGGATGACTATTTATGAGGTCAATTTCAGTTTCCGAGTGCTAATGAATCCCCCATGGCAGGCTGTGTGCAGCTCCGAGCCCAGAGCACAGGGACGCACCCTCCCCTGAGTTCCTTGAAGCGCTGTGCACACTTGCGGCGCTCTATCAGCATTTACTAATCACAGCAATAATCCTAATAATGATCAGGGTAAAGTGCCGGGGGTGGGGTAGGGGGGACACACAGAGGGTGCAGGTGGGGAGGAAGAACACTTAAGCTACTTTGTTTCTTCAAGACCAACTTCTGCCTGAAATAGATTAATTCAATCTGCATATTAATGTGGATTACTAATTAATGACTAAAAATGCTTTCAACATGGAAAGTGCTATGCAAATGCTTAAGACAATAATAACATCCAGGAGTCACAGGGTAAGTATGGAAAGGAAATAAGCTAGGCTCTTTTTTGTTAAGATTTAAAATTTTATGGTTGAAGGAAATGGAGGGCATTAGGAAAATTCACTTAAAGCACAAAAAACATAAAAGAGGAAAGCCTGGTGTGAGGGAGGGGACTTCCTTTATGCTCCTGTGGAACCTTGTCACTGCACTAACTGCAGGTCTTGTGGCTGTAAGCCTCCTCTCTGGCCTTGTGTTCTGGACCCCGAATTCTCTGAGGGCAGCGGCCACATCTGACATGCCTCTCCATCCCCGGTCACCAACCCTGTGCCAGGCACGTAGGCGGTAGTGAATACCATGTAATGAAACAAACAAATGACCCCCAAAGGGGAGGGTGAGGGAGTGCCTGGTGACTCCCCTTTAGAGAGTACAGTGTAAAAAGGAGTAACTTCACAGTGGAAACATTGGACAAATACTATCTCAGCCAGGTGATCAAGGTCAATGTCAAAGGGCTAAGTCATGTTCATGGTCTGGGCCCTTGATATGCTGCAGTGTGAATGGTACTTGATCCATGGTCTTCCTCCCCCAAGCCTATAACTCCTGTCTATAAACAGCAGAAAAACATCAGACAAATCCCAGTGGATTCTGTAAAATACCCAACCAGGACTCCTCAAAACTGTCAAGGTCATTAGAAACAGGGAAATTTTAAGAAACTGTCCTGGCCAAGAGACACGATTTAGTGTAATGTGGCACAGAGGGTGAAGTATGTAGGAGGAGAAGGAACCCGTCTCAGTTCTCACAGGCTCTCCTCGTAGACAGGATCTCATAGCATGCATTACAGAATGATAGAGACGGTGTTCCTTTTCATACATAGTGAGTACCTTGATTTTTTTTAAAAATCACAACTTAGATGCAGTTTCTCCCTCCTCTGAAAACCCTCAACCTCTAGGGACCAAAAATCCTGTATAATTTGGGAGCCAAGCATCTCACGGGAACCCAGAAATTCAAAGGCCTGGAAGAATGATCCTCAGAGCTCACCAAGACCAAAGCCTCCCATTTCTCAGAGGAAAGACTGAGGCCCAAAGCAGGGGACGGTGTCTTGCCTGCTGCCAGTTTAGTATGTTGGTGCCATACCTCACTCAACACTTCTTTACTTGCAATATCCAAAAGTCGCCGTACTACCTGGGACACAAAGAACCAGTTTAGGGCCACGGAGGAGTTCCTGCCAAATTCTAGCTCTATCTTTGCCAACCTCATGGCTGTAAAGAGCATCCATGTGGAAAACAGTGTGGCATTTAGCTACATGTCTTTTTGCCCCAGGCCCCTGGCCATTGCCAAGCAGAAAGCCCAGGCCTGGCAGGCTGAGGCTAAGACACAAAGACGGTTTCCCAGTGGGGTGTAGGGAAAGGGCACAGCTCCGCCTGGCTGGCAGGCCACACTTCCCTGTGAGGCCCCATCCATCAGCCACCCTGGGGGATCTCATTTTCCAGCTCGGCGTAGGGTACATTTTCTAAATGTGACCCTGTTTCTGTTATGAGAATCAAAGTGCTTCAACCGCAAGATCATAAATACTCAAAAGTGACGGCTAATGGCAGTGGCAGTTTGCAAAATGCCAAATGGCAGCGAGAAGTGGACCTGTAAATTACAGCCCGACTCCTCCATTCTCACTGAGGTGTTTTGTGGGTTTTTAGTGATGAGATCCGCTTTCAAGTGGATTTACAGGAGCTCCCTGTGAATTCAGACCAAGCTTTTAAAAATACTTCTAACAGATGCTGAAAAGAAAACCAGAGGAGCCTACCATTTCAAGCCTAAAATGAGTTTATTAAAAATGCGTTTAATGCATAATGGCCAAAATATGGAAAGTGGCTCATTTGAAGATGGATCCATTTAGTGTGAAAATGCTAATGAGTATAATAATAGTAACGGTGACAGGGAAGACGGATTGGGTTGGGCGCGGGGCTGAGCATTTTACGTGGATTATCTCACTGAATTCTCTCAGATGTTCCATGTGGTCAGTGCTACGATGGTCCTGATTTCACACATGTGATAATGCACATTCCGAGAGGTCAAGTCATTTGTCCCAGGTCACGTAGCTGGCTGGTGAGTGGCAGACTGGAGCTTTCGAGCTCAGGGTGTGGATGACCCTCTGGGCGTCCCTCCCCATGGAGCACACCAGGGGCTCCCTGACCTCAGCAGAACGGCGCTGTGTGCTCAGGGAGGACTGTGGACGATGCAAATGCCAGGCTTGGGGAACCCATCAGCAGCACACCGAACAAAAGGGCAAACTTTTAGAAATACAAAGGTCCCTACCATGATGGAGTTGTCAACTTCCAAGGCCTGACTTTTGAGTCTCACAGTTCGTCCATCAAGGAAATGAGGGCAATACCATACCTTCTGGCCATTCGGACAATGTGGTGAGATCACCTATGTACAAAGCACCTTGAAAAGCCTGAGAGACTGTACAAGGTGTGTTATTAGTGAAGACACTAGATGGACTTCAGCAGAAAGGGTGCTAATGTGCATTCCCTCAGGTCCCCTTCACAGGGGCAGAGACTGAGGGTGAGCGGAGATTAAGTCGCTTGCTCAGGGTCCCAGAACTGAGAGTCAGTGACACAGCCACAACAGAGTCTGGAAGGCCTTGTGTTCCTCCTGTTTCCAAGTCCATTCTCAGTCCCCAACACACACACATCCACATACACACACACCTAGCCCAGGGCTGCAGGAAACACGGCTGAGAACTCCTAGGGAGAACTCCTAAAGGTCCCCTTGGCACTGAAGCTGCAAACCGTGTTTGCGTCTACAGGTGGCAGGGAAAGACCGCAGAGAGGCTGACCTCGGAAGACAAGTGACCTCATGGTATCAGAGGGAGCCCCATCTGTGCTGCCCTGAGCACATGCTGTGGCCAGGGACCCGCGGGCAGAACCTGCAGGCTCACAAAGTCCACGAGGCTGCCCCCACGGATGCTCCTGACTTACCCGCAGCTGGTGGGGACATGTCTGATACGAGTGAGGAAGAGCAGCAGGCCTGCGCTAGCCTGCGAAGCCGCCACTGCCAGTTGCCAAAGGAAGCGTCTCCAGGTTCTGTGTCCTTCCACGGAGTTCTTTCCTTTGGGAACTGTCCCACTTTTTCACAAAATGCTATGCATCAGACCATTTCCTTCAGGCCCTATTTCCTCTATCATGTGACTTTTGTAAAGCTGTCGAAGGGGAAGTTACAGAATCGTAGACTGTCTGGGCTCAGAGGATCTCAGGGACTAAAGGTTGTCTACTCCACTCTAAGACCCCCTACGCCTTCCTCCCTGCTGCCACTTAGGTCCCTTCTAAAGAATTTCTGGGGGCGCCTGGGTGGCTCAGTTGTTAAGCGTCTGCCTTCAGCTCAGGTCATGATCCCAGAGTCCTGGGATCGAGCCCCACGTCGGGCTCCCTGCTCAGCAGGAAGCCTGCTTCTCCCGCTACCATTCCCTCTGCTTGTGTTCCCTCTCTCGCTGTGTTTCTCTCTGTCAAATAAATAAAATCTTTAAAAAAAAAAAAAAAGAATTTCTGCCAAAGGACTGGCCAGCCTCTGAATACCTCTAAGGATGGGGGACTCACTACTTCCTGAGGTAGCCTGTTCCATATTCTATTATCAGAATAAGGTAGTGAGAGGTTAAAAGAGTGGGTCCCTGACCAGAACTAATGATATATCTTTCTAAGGTCCCGTGCAAAATGCAAATGCAGGGATCCTTGTTCAAAAATTATTAAGGATTTAAAAAAAAATAATATTAAGGATTTTTTATGGACAATGGGGAGGATATGTGCCATGGTAAGTGCTGTGAAATGTGTAAGCCCGATGACTCATAGACCTGTACCCTGGGGCAAATAATACATTATATGTTAATTAAAAAAATTTAAAACAAACAAAAAAACCAAAAATTATTAAGGATTTTTAAATGGCAACAGCAGAGCCATCAACCTAATGTGAGGCCTTTCTAAGCATGGGATCCTAAACAACTGCACTGGTCACTGCCCACGTGGTCTGATTCCGATGGCGAACTCCACGGGTTTGGATCCCACTTACTAACCGGGACTAGCCTCATGTGTAAAATGGAGGTAGTAATTTCTAGTTCATAAACTTGTTTCTGAGGATTAAATGAGTCACTACATGAAATGCTTAGAACAATGCCTGGCAGAGAGTAAACAAATCATTTTTCTGCCCACATTGCACAGAGAGAAAAAGAAATATACATAGCAATCTCCATGCCAGCCCTTTCAGTATCTGCAGCTGGCTCTTAGAGCCTCGTATGCCTTCCATCCACCCAGAGCAAAGTGGCTGGGCTCCTGCCAGCCACTCAGGCCACAGGTAGGAAAGACCAAAGCCATTACAAAGGGCAGATCCAGTTCTGCGGCACTTGCAGTTTATGTTTTGGGGGTGAGGATAAGAAGAAGATCTTTAAGAAAAGGAAGATTAAATTAAGACATGCACACTATGTATTTTTAATATGCTACCAGATGTAGTCCTAGCTCAATTTTTCCACTGGAGGACCCTAAAAATGCGTGTGGCCACCCCAACATCAGCCGACAAGAGGAGAAATCAGAGTTGAGAGAGACAGAGGTCTTAACTGAGTATGGTTAAACCATCTTGTTTTTGCAAATCTTAAGAGAACATAGGCTTAGATGTGTCTACTTCTCTCCAGCATCCCTGACTGGGCTCCACACTCCCAGACAGATAGCTGTCCTCCTGGCATCCCTGTCCACTCCTGACCTGTCTCTACCGAGCAGCTGCAGTGACCCTGGAAGAATGCCAACCTGACCGCGTAAATCCTCCAACAGCTTCATGCTGCCACTGGGATAAAAGCTTCTTAACATGGAGCACTTGTTCCTTCCAAGACCAGCCCTTCTCCCGTTCCCAACCTCACTGTGTGGCCCCTCAAGGATAGGCCTCCGTCAGACAAGCCACACCTCTGCAGGACGCTCTGCCTGGAACCCTCTCCTCTGCCCCTACTCTAACCTGGCGAATTCATCCTTTGATATTTGCTTCGATGGCACATCTCCCAAGCAGCTTTCCCTGGACCCCGAAGAACAAAAACAAGTCTGGGTTCCATAACTGCTGTGTGCTCCCACTACACCCTCAACGTCGCCCCCGAAGGCACTTGTGTCACCTTCTGGCCAGGAGGGCCCTGTCTACCCCGGATCCCGGCGGCGAGCGCAGTATCAGAGGCCCGCTAGGTGCGCAACACCACGAGTGCTGGGGTGGCCCTCTGAAGAGCCCCGGTCTCATCCCAGTGTTGCTGCTAACCAAGGCTGAGGCTTCCAACCCATGGGGCCAGTCGGAGACCACAGCCTGTGCCCTGCCAGTGCCGCCAGCAGCATGCCCACCTCGCCCTGCAGACGCGGCGTGGAGAGGCCACTCCATTCTGCTGAGTTTCCTGCCCATGGAAATCTTGCAGGAGCAGCCAGACTTCGAAGCCCTTCATTTATTATTCATTTATTTCCTTGTAATACCACTGCTGCTGCACTCGAAGGACATGGAGTCGGCACAGGCTTCCCCCCTGCAAGCAAGCACTGATTCAACCAAGCCACGGCAAATCTCGTCTGAAGGTCTCCAGTCATGGACAGCCCAACTAGCCCGGGATGCAAAGAGGCAATCTGGAGTCCAGATGCCTCTTTCCCATTAACCACGCTCTCTAAACATCCCAAGCACGTTTGCATTTATCACTGCCTTTAAAAACAATCTCATTTTCCTAACGATCCTCGGGATGGAGCTCGGGGTTTATTACTCATTTTCCAGATAAGGAGACTGAGGCTCAGAAAGGCAGAGGAACTTGTTCCAGGTCGGAGAGTTCCTAAGTGACAGAGCTGACGAGAACTCAGGGGACAACTAGTTCCACAGCCCCCACTCTTTTTTTTTTACCGTATCCTCCCTTCTACATTCCAAAGGTATTTTTTAAGAATGATTATAAAATCTTGAACCTATCTGTAAATTAATTTTTATTCCCCAAGACAAACGAGTTTGAAAAACAAGAAGAAAAGCATGAAACGAAGGGGAAGCTACCCTATACGTTCTGAAGTCAACCTTAACTCCATTATAAGTCCTAACACTCCGGCCACAAGGCAATCCTGTCTCATCTCAAGCACGCCAGCTCTCAGGGGCCTCAGAGTCCCTGCACTTGCCACTCCTTCTGCCTGGACACTCTTGCCCTGGCTCCTTCCTTGCCTTCAGGTCACAGCCTGACCACTGTCTCTTCACAGAGACTTTCTGAACTCCATCTTCTGACTCTCTTACACCAGCCTCTCCCTTTCCTGACAGTGCCTGTCATCCCTGTCTTATTTGTGTCTTTTCTTGTCTGTTCTTTCACTAGAAGGTAAACTTCCTGAAGGCAGGGTCTGGTTTTCTCACCAGCATACCCCATTCCACAGAACAATGCCTAGCACATGCCAGGCACTTCATAATAGGTACGCTGAATAAATAAAGCTTATTTGCATTTGGCCATTGTCAAAGCCACAGCAACTCATTTATAATAACCAAATCATATCTATTAGGCAAATAACCTTACAAAAATCAAATGAATGCAGAACAGATAACAGCCTTCCATTTTTATTAAGGACGAAAATAAGAGCCCAGAGAAATTTAGGGGCTTGCCTAAAGCCACACAGCAATCAGAGATGGGGCTGGGCCTTGAGTTTCTTTTGAGTTTCTTTCTTTTTTTTTAATGATTTGGCTTTCTAATACTGTCAAATTTTAGAAAACTCTGCTTAAAATAGTTTTCCTTAGTTTCTTCCCATTGCCTTAAAGATTCTCCTAGATCGCTGTGTTGTTTGCTGAGCCCTCTCGCTCTCCCCAAGAGGGCAGAGAGGTGCCCGTGTTTGCAGCATTTCTTTGAGCTGACAGACTGCAAGGGAATGTGAATTAACAGGATCTCTGGGGTAAAGCTAAGCCACAAACCGATGTACCCAGGATCCTGTGCAGAAAAGCTGATAGGCACAAAAATCAGGTTTTCTAGGATTCAGCAAAGGCAAGCATGCAAGTATCAAAGGGTTCATCTGTTTCCCAGAGAGCCAAAAGGGGTACAGAAGCAGACAGGTGCCAGTAGTAAGGCGCCTACCAAACCCATGACCTAGAAAACATGTGCATGACCTTGACACAATGGACCAAGATGCTGCCCCACAATGACCTCATTCCTCCCAAGGAGGGGGCTTCATTCTCATTTTAATATGCTCATGGTAAAATATTAAACCGAAAATGAAATGAATCAAAACCCAAACTTCACAGCTAATAAGAAAGGGAAAGTCATCTCTCCCCATCCCCATTCCACATACTGGAAAAGCTAAAGCTCTTCAGTTTCAAAGTCATGGCAGTTTTCTGACTTCCGAATTCAATGAACTTGAAGAGATTCCCTCTCGACTCCCTTCAAAAGCTGTTGGGAAGAGACAGTGTCGTCAGCTTCGTGTTCTGTTCAGGGACTACATTCAAAACAACAAAGAAGACAACATACTGATTGCTATCATTTCATAAAATAAAGGCTATATAAGGACATATTTCATAAAATAAAGGACATATGATACCGAGCTGGAAAGGCATCCACTCAGGATCAGTACCCCACTGAGCTTTTTGACAAAACTCATTGCTCTCCCCTCATTTTCTCTTCATTTTACCTTGGACAGGCGAACAGTTTAACAAATGGAACAAGTCTGTGGACCAGTGAGTGGGAATCACAGATCCAGTCCATCCCCTTCATCTACGAGTAAGGACAAGACGACCCCGAGCTCCACAAGGCTGGTTAGCGGCAGGCCCTCAGGAGCGACAGCAGCTGCCCTGCCTGGTGTGAGCCCCCCTTGTCTGTGACGACACGTGCAACAGAGAGAGGTCAAGTGAGCCTGACTTCCCTCTATTTATCAGATGTTGCATCTATTCTTCCTGGGTTACACCAAACCCCAGGGACCGTCTGGGTTGCAGAGAGAGTGAGAATCGCAATTTGGATTAATTTTAGTCGCTAAACTTTAGTTTAGCCCGAGAGCAGCTACAAAGCAGGGCCAAGGAGGCACATGGGAATGAGATGCAGGGGGCACACACGGCTCCCCAGTGCCTTGTGTCTTCTCAGAGGGATCCACGCAGATCCCATGTCTGAGATCCCCCTAGACCTCTCAGACATCTGTCGGTCTGAGAAGCACAGAAATGTGGGTTTGCTACCTATTACGTTTCTGGCCTCTTCAATCCTAGGAAGCAACTCCTAAAACAGTAAACCTGCATCTCAGGAAGCTAGACACAGAGGCCTAAGGTATGGGCCAGGCTCCCCTTATCTGTGCCCTACGCTGCAGGGCCTAGGGAATTTTCTATCTATGTCCACTCAGGGCTTCTATGGGCATGTCCAGTCCTGATCTCCACATTCCCAAACAAACTCCTTGAGGAAAGGAACCAATGTTTTATTTTAAACTCACAATTCCCCAAGCTATCTGACAGTCTTGGGCATACAGAGAAGCACATGATACTTAACTGGACTACAAAGAGGGCTGAGACAGGTGTCTCCCCCATCTCAGCAGGGTGTGCCCACCTGGGCTGTGCCAGGGACACACAGTTTTATATACACAGGATGATAGTATTTATGCCCTGGGTAGTTCACCAATGGTGAGGTTACATCCAACAGAGTCCAGTCAGCAGGTGAGGAATTTATCCTCTCAATGGGGAAAGGCTAACAATGTAAACACGGCCTTTTCTCCACTGGATTGTGGGTTCTTGAGGGTGAAACCCCTGTTTTGCCCATCTTTGCATCCTCCAAATATATCTGGCATGAAGAACCACAGAGTAGGGGCTCCACAGACGGGTGCTGAGCTAAAACTGGGTTATTGCAAAGTTCTGCTTCCTTGGTGTATTCTGACAAACCCTGGCATCCACTCATTCATTTTGTTTATTGAATGTTCTTTGTGTGCCAGGCACTATGCTAGAAAAACAGGGATAAAAGGGGGAGTAAGGCTGTCCCAGTCCCTGATCTCAAAGAACTTATGTTTTTAGCAGGGTGGAGAGATTTTAATCCAACATGGATACAAATAATCATATAGCTTTAATTTAATAGATAATCTAAAGGAGAGATAGCGCATTGTGTCAACGATTCTCTAGATGCCATGGAGTACAGGCATTTTAACTGTACTGCAACAAAACCTCAGCTCTGTTGGCACAGATGATTTAGTAAAAGGAAAAGATGTAAAGCCCAGGGGCTCATTAAGTGGCTGTAACATCACAGTGCACAGATCAGCAATACAGAAAAAGTAAACACCTTCTTCCACTGGTTTTCTAGTGTTTACCAAAGGAAATAAAAACTAACACGAATGCAATCAATCCCACAGAAGAAACAATTTTTAACAAGCACAACATAAAAAGTTGGAGGCCCAACGTCCATCTCCAGTGGTATGATGGACTGGATACCCCAACAGAACCACTAGCTAAAAGCGACTACAAAGGGAGAATAAAGAGCAAAAACAAAAACAAAATCACATATTTTAAATCAATTGATAAACTTGCAAGAAAGCAAAAAAAAAAAAAAAAAATCAGAAACCAAACCAAAATGAAAACAGAAACCTGGAGGTAAGTGGACACCTGAGACCAGCTTTCTTTTTTTCTGAGGGTATTCACAAAACCAGGTTAATGCAAGCATTGATTCTTGCATCATCTCAGAATACAGGACATAGAGGACAAAGCTAAAGTCCACACGGGGTGGGGAGTTTGATAGACGTCTACTCTTCAGCGGCATGCATGGATAGCTGGGACTCCCTACACACTGCATATAAGGATAAGCTAGAAATACACCCAGCTCACCAGAAAACTGGTTTAACTTTTGAAAATAAGTAAAGTAGGTGGGAAGGGCTCTCTCTTGAGAATTTGCTACCTCAAGCCAGCTCTCATAGAGGTTTCCATAATAATCAGAACACTCAGGGGTCTGAAAAATGTCAAGCTGAGAATTTAGTAGAAAGAGACCACTAGGTAGGTAGCAGAACCAAATGCCAATCTTTTCTGGAAGAACACATCTTTACCCAGGCCTCAAAGAACCCCTATAGAAAAAAGTGTCAAGAAATATAAGCAAAATAGGGGTGCCTGGGTGGCTCAGTGGGTTGGGCCTCTTCCTTTGGCTCAGGTCGTGATCTCAGGGTCCTAGGGTCCTAGGATTGAGCCCCACATCGGGCTCTCTGCTCAGCGGGGAGCCTGCTTCCCCCTCTCCCTCTGCCTGCCTCTCTGCCTATTTGTGATCTCTATCTCTCTGTCAAATAAATAAAAATAAAATCTTTAAAAAAAAAAAAGAAAGAAATATGAGCAAAACCAAACAAATATACTATATATATAAAGAGAAAAGGAACCAGAAAAGCAGCAGGAAAAAAAAAAAACCAGCAAAACTGGACCCACAAAAAAACCTTAAATTATCAGACATAGGATATGTTTAAATATGCTTTCATAAATAAAATATTTTAAGATATGAAAAATAATGAGACTATTAAAAAGAATGAGATTTTAAAAAGATCCAAATATAACACAACTTTTACAACAACAACAATAATAATAATAATAAAAACCCAAACTCTATGGGAAGGTATAACAGTGCCTAACTTGATATCAAATAAAACTGATGAACTGGAAATGAATTCTGAGTAATTATTCAGAAAGCAGCATTGACAGAAAAAATAAGGAAGGTATAAAAGAAGTTAAGAGACATGGAAAATAGATGGTAAAGGTCTAAAAAATGTATAAAGTAGGAAAGGAAAGAGAAAATGGAGCAATGGAATTACTGAAGAGATAATGGCTGAGAAATTTCCTGAACTGATAAAAGACAATAATTTAAGATCCACAAAATTTATCCAAGCAGGATTTTCAAAAATATATTAATATCCAAACCAGAAAAAAACATTAAAAGTATACACAAATTCCCTCTTCAACACAGATATAAAAATTCTAAATAAAATTTTGGCAAATCAAATCGAACAAGATATAAAAAGGATAATAATCATGACCAGTGGAGTTTAACCCAGGAATGCAAAGTTGACTTAGCATTCAAAATCTATCACTGTAATCCAGTATATTAACAAATCAAAAAAGAAATACCAAATAATCATCTCAATAAATACAGAAAAAGTTTTTGACAAAATATAACATCTATTCCTAATAATGGCTTTCAAGAAACTAGAGACAGAAGGGAACTTCCTCAATCTTATAAAGCACATTTACAAAAAACTTACATCTAGCATCATATATAACACCACCATTAAGACTCAACACTTTCACCCTAGGATCAGCAATAACACAAAGATGTCCACTCTGCCACTTCTATTCAACACTATACTGGAGGTACTAGCCAGTGCTATAAGGCAAGAAAAAAAAAAGCATCTAGAATGGAAAGAAATAAATAAAATTGCCTTTCTTTATTCACGAAGGACATGCTTGCCTGTGTAGAAAATCTGATGGAACCTACAAAAAAAGCTACCAGAACTAATTAAATGAGTTTGGCAAGATTACAGGAGATAAGATCAATATATTAAAAAAACTAATTGGATTTCAATACATTAGCAATTAACAACCCCAAACTGAATTTTTTTGAGAGAGAAAAAGAGAGAGCACACATGCATATGTGGTGGGGGGGGAGGGCAGAGGGAGAGGGAGAGAGAGAATCTCAAGCAGGCTCCATGTCCAGTGTGGAGCCCAACAAGGTCAATCTCATGATCCTGAGATGATCACAACCTAAGCTGAAACCAAGAGTGGGATACTTGCTTAACTGACTGAGTCATCCAAGGCCCCTCAAACTGAAATTTCTAAAATATCATTTATGTAGCATCAAAAATTATCAAATCCTGTGGTTAAATCTGATAGAGAAGTAAAGACTGAAAACTATAAAATATTGCCAAGGTAAACAAAAAACCAAATCAATGAACTATGCAATGTACTTGTGTCAAAAGACTACTGATAAATGTCTATTCTTCTAAAACTGACCTGTGGATTCAATGTAATCCCAATAAAAATCCCAGTAGGCTCTTTTATAGAAATTAGTAAAAGGATTTAAAAACTCATCTGGCAATACAAAGCACCTAGAATTGCCAAAACAATTTTGGAAAAGAAGAAAGTTGGGTAACACCTGATTTCAAGACATAGTATAAAGTGAGAGTAATCAAGATGGTGTGGTATTGGCATAAAGAAAAATAATAGATCAATAAGACAGAATACAGCGTACAGATACAGATGCACTTACATATGGGCAACTTATTTTTGACAAAAGTGCAAAGGCAATTAAGTAGAGAAAGACAGTTTACTCAAACAATGATAATGAAACAACTGCATACCAATATGCAAAAAATAGAAAAAGAGGAGGAGAAAGGGGAGGGGGACAAGTATTCACATTTTATGCTGCATACAAAAATTAACTCAATATGGTTCATAGGTCTAAATGTAAAACCTAAAATTATAAAAATTATAGAAGGAAACAAAACAACAAAAATGCTGTGACTCTGGGTTAGGCAGATTTCTTAGTTATGACACTGAAAGCATGATCAATGAAAGAACAAATTGATAATCAAACTGAAACAAAATTTATAACTTCAGCTCTTCAAAAAGACACTGTTAAGAGAATAAAAAAATATGCCACAAAGTGAAAAAAATACTGTAAAGCACATATCTCATAAAGGACTCTATCTAAAATACAAAGAACTCTCAAAATTCAGTAAGGAGAAGCCAAACAGGGGCTCCCGGGTGGCTTAGTGTGTTAAAGCCTCTGCCTTTGGCTCAGATCGGGATCTCAGGGTCCTGGGATCAAGCCCTGCATTGGGCTCTCTGTTCAGCGGGGAGCCTGCTTCCCCCTCTCTCTCTGTATGCCTCTCTGCCTACTTGTGATCTCTCTCTCTCTCTGTCAAATAAATAAATAAAATCTTAAAAAAAAAAAAATGAGAAGCCAAACAACCCAATTTGAAAAGAATGGACAAAACATATGGACAGAGACATCACAAAGAAGATATATCCAGGGCAAATAAGGTGCTCAAGGGGCGCCTGGGGGGCTCAGTCGTTAAGCGTCTGCCTTCAGCTCAGGTCATGATCCCAGGGTCCTGGGATCGAGCCCCGCATCGGGCTCCCTGCTCGGCAGGAGGCCTGCTTCTCCCGCTACCATTCCCTCTGCTGGTGTTTCCTCTCTCGCTGTGTTTCTCTCTGTCAAATAAATAAAATCTTAAAAAAAAAAAAAAAAAAGGTGCTCAACATCACTGGTCACCAGAGAAATATGTATTAAAACCACAGTGAGATACCAGTACACACTGATTAGAATGGCTAAAATTGAAAAGATTGATCATACTAAGTGTTAATGGAACTGAAGAAGGAACTGAAACTCTCATACACTGATGTCAGGAAATAGAATGGTACCACCACAATTTTTAAAAAGTTAAATATACACCTAACATTCAATCCAGCAATTCTATTCCTATGTATTTGCCCAAGAGAAATTAAAGTATATGCCCACAAAAGACTCGTATGTTAAAACTCACAAAAACTTTGTACTAGCCCCAAACTGGAAACAACCCAAATATCTGCCAAAGGGTAAAAAGATAAACAGACAGTGGTATATCCATACAAAAGAATACTACTGGCTAGAGGAATAAACTATTGATAATGCTACAGCAAGAATGAATCTCAAGACAATCACGCCCCATGAAAGAAACCAAATTTAAAAAAGAGTACACACTATATGACTCCATTTGTGTAAAATTCTAGAAAATACAAACTAGTCTACAGTGATAGAAAACAGAGCAGTGGTTGCCTGGGGGGGATGAAGGGGGGCAGGAGGGACAGAGAGAAGGGTTATAAATACAATGGGACACATGGAAATGTTGGCAGAAGACAGGTATGTTCCTTATCTTGATGTGATGGTTTCACAGGTATACACACATGTCAAAAGTTACCAAATTACATATATACTTTAAACACATGCAATTTACTAGACACCAATTGTACCTCAATAAAGCTGTTTTTACATATCTACGTTATAGTGAAACTGCAGAATAGAATCTCCAAAACAGATAAAATCTTTTTTTTTTTTTTTTTTTTTAAATCTTAAAAGTAGCCAGAGAAAAGTCAGATTTAATATTAAGGAGTAATCATTACATTACCCCTGACTTCTCAACAGTTATATTAAATCTGGAAGGCAGTAGAATAATGTATTGAATATATGAAGCTAAAAAACTGTCAAACTGGTATTGTATACCCAGCAAGAATGGGAGCGAAATAAAGATATTCTCAAGCAAAACCTAGAGTTTGCTGTTAAGAGACCCTTAAAGGAATTTAAAAGGATTTGCTTCAGGCAAAAGGAAAGTGATTCCACTTGGAAGGCCTACATAAAATAGTAAGAATACAGTCTTATGGAATTAAAAATGATAACTAAACATAAAGAATATAGTCACTGATACTGTAATAGTGATGTAAGGGGACCATCGATGGGAGTCACACTTGTGGCGAACACAGCATAATATATAAACTTGTCAAATCATTAAGTCATACACCTGCAACTGACATAACATCCTGTCTCAACTACACCCAAGAATAATAACTAATATACATGACAAAAGTAGCATGTAAATCAGGAGAAGTGGTGATTAAAGGTCAGGTGTTCACTAAGTTCCCTGCATTGCCTGGGAATAGGGTACGCATGCTGACTAATTTTAGACTCAAGAATACATGTTAAAATTTCCTAGTTAACTATTCAAAGCATAGAAACAGAATACTAAACTTTCATGGAATATAGGACAAAAGGCAAAA
>CM053607.1:37322757-37411087 GCA_028646535.1 Procyon lotor | reverse complement strand
CACCACTATCACTGAAAAATTAATAGCTGTTGTGAAGCCCTAACAAAGTGACAGGCACAAGCCCTGTCTACACAGTCTCGTGATGAATCACTAGTGTAAATCTATGCAGTTAATGACTATTATCTCCATTTCCCACAGGGAAACTACGGCCTAGAAAGGTTAAGCATCTTCCTTAAGGTTCACCCAACTATGACAAACGACAGTGCCAAGATTCAAATCTAGGCTTTTTTTTTTCCTTTGGCGGGGGAGGGGGGAGGGAGAGAGAGCATGCACAAGCAAGTGGGGGGTGGTTAGTAAAGGGAGAAGGAGAGAGAGAATCTTAAGCAGTTTCCACGCCTAGCACACAGCCTGATACAGGGCTCGATCTCACAACCCTGAGAGCATGACCTGGGCTGAAACCAAGAGTCAGATGCTTGACCGACTGAGCCACCCAGGTGCCCCTAAATCTATGCCTTTTTGACTGCTGAGCCTCTGTTCTGCTTGAGAAGGGGGCAGCATCTGAGGGAGAGGCTCCCTCCCCAGGTTGATTCTGATGACAGGGAAAGGAGGGATGAGCCCACTCTGTGTGGTGGAGAACCACCAATGATTTTCTTTCATTAAGAAGACAAGCTGGAACTCCCTCCATCTCCTTTACTACCTGCCGTCTTGGGATGAGAGAGAAGGGGACATACTTCCCAGCACACAGGGCCGGGCAGTGCACAGATACCAATTCCACAGGAAGAGGCAACAGAACCTGGGGTTCCCATGGCAACAAGCACCCCACTACCAGCACTGCTCCCCTGCCCTCACAACACACCCAATGAGCAGGGAGGGTGATATCCTCATTTTCCACAAGGCAGGGGGGATGATGGGGGCTGAACTGCCAGAGGTCCCAGAACATACAAATCCTGGGATCCACTAGCATCGCTAGGATGGAAAACAGGGCTTTAGGCTGAAGCCCTGTAGTTTAGAAAAACTCAGAAGAATGGGAGTGGGGTCAGAGAGGTCCACAAGACAGACTGAGAGGGTAGAAGAAAGATCCACTGAGACAACAGGAAGGAAATGGGGGCTGCTTGGCCTCAAGAAAGCTTAGGGGTAATCTACTGGATTATTCTAGGTGTTCCACAGTGGCTGGAGAAATTGCCAATAGGCCTCTAAGCACAGGAGAAAAAACGGGACAGAAGGTAGAATGCTATGGGCTTATAATAAAAGCATGACCATCTGGGATTGGGCAGAAGGAAGAATTTCTCACTCATGAGCACAGGAGAGGGGAATTTCTTCCTTCCATGTGTCAACAAAATCAGAAGTGAAAAATCTGCCAGGGTCCACTCACAAGTAAAAAGCAGGTGCTTGGACATACACGTGAAAATAAAAATGTAGTTGCCAGTAGAAAGCCTTCGAATGCAAATATGTTGTTATCCAAACTACCTGGGGCATAATTTAATAGGTAAGCAATGATGGGCCAGAAGAGGGTCCCAAATACTCTGAAGGATGCCAGTTCTATGTTCTATGAAAAGGTGGTAGGTTTTCGGTGAGTGAAGTCTTTGATTACTAAGTTGCATCTTACTATAAATTTTAACTTTTTGAATCAGTAACGTGTCCCTAGTATAAAGTCAACCAATGAGGACAACGTGGTTGTTCTGATCTACATAATTTGACCTCAGGAGGGAGACACAACATCTTGCAGCTCACCTCTGACTCAAAGTTTCAAAGTACAGTTTCCCTATTTTGCTTCAGTTACTCGGTGTTGAGAAAACCTTTGTGATGTAATGAATAGTAGATACGGATGCATTTTTTTTTTTTTAAACACAGTCTGCTCTGCAATGTCGGGATGCTCTTCCGTTAAACAGACGCGGCAACGTAAGGTGGTGACCTCTGACATGTAAAAACGTAGTCCATAACACATATAAGTGATTAAAAATTTTTATTACAGTTTAAAAAGAGTCCACACAATGTGAACGAGTGTTTCCAGAATCCCTGAAGCACCCATGTGGACCTCCACAGGCGGTCTGTAAAGTGTTGGTGGGCCCCCCCGCCCCCCGCCTCCTCACCCCCACCGGTCCATCTCGAACAGGAAGGAATGAACTCCCCAGGGGTGGGAGCAGGCCTGAAGGAAACAGGCTTTCCACCAAGGGTTTCCCCAGCCCCCTTTTTGGAGGGGAGAGAGAGGAGAGCGGTAACAACTGCTGTCAGACTCTACCTTCTGAGAGAAATCTGTATCTACCTACAGCTAAAAAACATCCCACCAGCTGAAAAAGAAAAAGGTGTTCAGATGCAAAGAGCTAAGAGGGCCCTGCCAGGCCGTCTTCCTGCTCTGGGGCTCAGGCAGGCATAGTCCTGATAACTCAGTAGCTTCTGGTATAGAGAATACCAGATCCCCCAAATAAGCAATTCAAACACTTCGGAGACCCGCTAACGTACCTCCAGCAGCAATGTGTACAGACGGCAGATCTGCATAATGCATGCCATGGCACGCTTATTCTTTTTTAACCGTGACATTATTCTTCTGCTGTCTATCTTAGGGAAAAAGAAAATCAGTGGTATGTCCTATATCTGGAAGAACTAAAGGGCTGGGGTGAGAAGGAGAAAGAAGAGGGAGAGGTAGTGACCTCCCCATCTCTAGAGCTATTCAAGCCAAAGGTTGCCACAGGGAGGATTCTTCCCCACGGTGAGCCAGAGTACTGAAGGATTCCTAACGTTCCCTTCCAACTCAAACTCTGTTTCTAAAAATATGAGCAACCCTTTTAAAATGTATTTTAAAAAAAATCATACAAGTTATACATATATGCAATCATCTCTCAGTACCAGTACCAGTATAATGGCATTTACAAAAGCATTTTTCTGGCATGTACTTTCTCAGATCATCATCACCACAGCCCTGCAACACAGCAATTACTGTCATTATCCCCATTTTAAAGGTGGGACAGGGCTCTGGGTTTAAGTAATTGTTCTGAGGTCAGACAGCTAGAGAGCAGGAATCACTGACAGCTCCAGCCTCCTCTCTGACATTCCTCCTCCTCCTCCTCTTCCCCCATCCTCTCCCCTCTCTGTCTTCCGCTGAGTACAGTTTAACAATGGGAAAATGGAGGAGAGACACTGAGAATGAGCCTCCTATACAGACAACTGACTGAACCCCCTCCCATCACTTTGTGCCACCAGACGATCCAGGGAGGGCTTACTCGTAACCTCGGTGGGTAACAAAGATGAGGAGATGCGCAGCGATTTTGTAAAAAAAGATAAATAAATAAATAAAAAAATAAATAAAAAGGTTCATGCATATCCGAATTTTAAAAAGAAAAAATTAGTCCCTTTTTTAAGTTTAAAAAAGGAAGTGTTCTAAAGTGAGGAAATGAAAGGAGGAAGATTATTTTTCTTTTTCAAAGTGGGTTGTGTCATTCCCACGGGTGGTGAGTGAGTGCACACTGCTTCTGAGATCACAGTGAATGAAACATACGGATGAATTCCATAATGAACCAGCGCAGAAGACAAATGCCAATTCATTAGGAGAAGAAAAAAAAGATTAATTTTAAAAGGTAAGTACCCCAAGTTGCTGGTTGGGTTTGAATTTTCAAAAAGAGGACAGACCACCTGGCTCTTGATTCTGTTTAGAGGTTGTTTTGATCCTCAGAATTCAGATCGAAACTGATTTTTCTCCAAAATGTTTTAGCAAAGAGGGCGTGGGTTGCAATGGGTAGGGAGGAGTGACTCCCATCACTAGGCCTTTCTGTATTCCAATTGCTTAAAGAACCACAATTTCTCAAATGATTAGAAAGAAATGAAGAGATCCAAAGCCTTGAGGCTGAGTTTCACAGTTTTCAAAACACACTTTCTCCATCTTCTTTCTGATAGAGAATCCTGAGGGGTTGGAGGGGATGGAGAAACCCTGGAGCCCAGAAAGGTTTAGTAGCTGGCTTGAGGATACACAGCACAGACTTACATCCTGACTGATATTCAGTCCAGTGCTCCTTTCTTCCCAACAGGGAAAGCGTTTCCAAAGAAAGCTGCCAACTCCAGTTCGGCTTCCTAAAACCCAGTCTGGCCACTGCCTGGGCCCATGCGGAGGAGGGAATGGGCATGCGTCCCCTGAAGCATTCACATCCTCATGGAATAAAGTAAAAACCGAAAACAGCAACATCAGTCATTGAAGACCCACTGGCATGTTCAGCCTGGTCAAGTGCTTTTTCCTTGCAAATTTGTAATCCCTACACATGAAGCGGGGGGTGGCTGAGTTACTACTACTTCTCGCCCTTTATAACAAACCAATGCAAAGAACTTGAGGCTAGCACGATGTGTGTGTGACTGCGCTGATGACAATGGCAGTAGGAGCTAATGCTTACCGCCTGCCAGGCACTGCACTGGGGACAAGAAACAGTGTCACATGTGTGTTACAGATGAGGTAAGCGACACAGTGAGGTTCAAGTCACTTGCTCAAGGCTCTAAAGCTCAGAAGCACAGCGCTGGAATTTAGGCCTACAGGCCCTGCGGTCCTCAGCTCTCTGCCACTTACTAGCTGTGTGACCTTGCATGAGTCATTCACGGTCTCTAAACTTTACTTTTGGAATCTGTAAAATGGGGATACTTAGAGCAAGCCCATAACGCAGTTCAAAGCAATAAATGAGATGACATAAATAAGCACCTGGCCTCAGGACTGTCCTCCTCCACTAATTCCAAGGAATGCTATTCACAGATAGAGTTGCTCTATGAGGCAGCCCTCCTTGCACGACACCCATCACCGCGCAGATGCTCCAAGGCTGCCATCAGTATTCATCAGCATTGTGTGACAGTGCCAATAAGCAGGGTCAAGAGCCAAAAGGAGCTGCTCATCTGTGAAGGCCCAACTCAGGTGTTCCAAAGAGCTCTTTTTTGCTATTCTGCCTTAGCTTGCCATGGAGTATCTTGGTTCTTAGGACCAATTTCGGAGCGTGTCTTACTTCCCTAACCAGCTGTAAACTCCTAAAGGGCACTTGTTGATTCATATCTTGGATCCCTCGAACCACCTTTTGTGCCAAGCGCACAGTAGACCCTCAGGAACTGTGGTGGTTTTAAAATGCCCACGAGGTCTTTCCAATTCGTCCTTTCAGGAGCTGGGGTCTGAGTCTCCTCTCCTTGCAGGGAGGCTCGACATAGTGGCTCACTTCTAACAGAACAAAGTGTCCGCAACAACGTGTAACTTCTGAGACTAGGTCACAAAGGAACCGTGACTTCTTGCTCGCTCGCTCTCTCAGATCACTCACTCTGAGGTGAGCTAGCTGCCATGCAATAGCACCACTCAAGCCTCCCTACAGAGAGGGCCTGGCGTTGGGGAACCAAGGCCTCCTACAACAGCCACGTCAGTGAGTCTTCTCGGAAGTGGATCCCCCAGCCCCCGTCAAGACTTCGGATGACTGTGGTGCCGGCCAACATCTTGAGAGCAGTCTCATGAGAGAGCCACCAAGGGCCAGAGCCACCCAGCTAAGCCTGGATTCCTTCCCACAGAAACTGTGAGAGAATGAACGTTGCTGCTTGTTAAGCTACCACATTTCAGGATAATGTGTTACACAGCAAAATATAACCCAAACGGGAGCCATGTGGCGAGTTTAACAACAAACAGGCAACAGGAAAGTTGGAGTTTTGGGGTAGAAGGAGTAATCCTCATACTTGGATGAGAGCTTCCCTATTATTAAGCTACAAGAGAAAGCAGACGGAAGACCCAAGATGGGCTGACTTCACCCATTCGGGCTTCGGCTCAGGAACCACCACAGGGAAGCAGAGGAGGAATGTAGACGACTCTAGCTAAGGCTAGAGGAATAGCTCAGTGCTCTAAACATGTGCAGGCCAGCGGCCCAGATGAGGGACCCAGCTCCTGCTGAGCCTTCCCCAGCCCCAGCTGATCCTATCCCCAGCCCCAGGGCCACAGGCCAGCTACACAGCCCCCTCAAAGCTCCCCAGAGGGACCAAGCCCTTTCCTGACCCCTTGCCTTTCATGTGGGAGGGTCCTCCTCCTAGCATCCTTTTCCCCTTTTGTTCATTTATTTCTATTCACTGAATTCTTAAAAATGTTGTGTTATAGAGGTGCCTGGGAGGTTCAGTCAGTTGATGGGAGCTCGGGTCATGATCTCAGAGTCATGAGATCAAGCCCCATGTCAGGCTCTGGGTTCAGCAGGGAGTCTGCTTGAGATTCTCTCTCCCTCTCCCTCTACCCCTCCAAACACGGTGCTCACTCTCTCTGAAATAAATGAATAGGGGCACCTGGGTGGCTCAGTTGTTAAGCATCTGCCTTTGGCTCAGGTCACGTTCCCAGGGTCCTGGGATTGAGCCCCACATTGGGCTCCCTGCTCGGTGGGAAGCCTGCTTCTCCCTCTCACATCCGCCCTGCTTGCGTTCTCCTCTCTCACTATCTCTCCCTCTGTCAAATAAATAAATAAAATCTAAAAAATAAAATAAAATAAAAATTTTAAAAATTAAATGAATAAATCTTTAAAAAAAAACCCTAAAATGTCATGTTGTGAAGTAACTCTGAACTTACAGAAAAGATAGAGGAACAGCATAATGAATGCCTACATATCTTTCATCCATGTTGCTGTTACCATCTTCCACATGGCTTATTATTCTCTCTCCCTCTTCCCTATCCATCTAAACTCTAACTTTTTTCCTGAAACATCTGAGAGAAAACTGGAGACATGAAAACCCTTACTCCTAAATTCTTTAGTATGTATTTCCTAGAAATAAGGACACCAAGGTCAGGAAATTTACCACTGATATAATACTGATGTCTCGCCAACAGTTTATAACTAAATTCTCCCAATTATTTCCATAATGTCCGTTATAGCTAATTCTTTTTTTCCTGGTTCAGGATCCAATCCAAGCCTATTCATTCATTTTCCATTGATCAAATATGCCGTATGCCAGGCACTGTGTAAAGCTCTGGGGACAAAATAATGAGGAGCAAACACAGACACAGACACCATCCTCACAGCACTTAGAATTTCGTAGGGTGACATATGAGTCAAGGAATCACACTAAGTTTGTGTGATCTCAAACTAAGACATGTGATTTAAAGAAGAAAAGGCCCCAACTGGGAGGAGGGCTTCGTTCGGGAGGGGAGCAAAGAAGGCGTGAAGGCGATCCTGAGGTTGACACGCGAGCCGAGATCTGAAGGGTGAGGCAGTGTTAGCCGAGCCATTTGTGCACGTGTGTGCATGTGTGTATTTGGAAGAGCAGGACAACTAAAGAATGTTCGGTGCAGCAAAATGGTTTGTTCAAGGTCAGCATGAAGGGAGGGCAGAGGAGGCGTGGACGGTAGTGTATGTAGGGAGGGGGCCTGGAGTGCAGTTCAGTCTGCATCTTAGCCGGTGGCATAATGTACATTTTCCAAAAAGACCACTCTGGCTGCTGTGTGGAGACAGATGATGAAAAGGACATGAGGCAACAATCCTTGAGCCTCGAGTTCAGAATCTAAAAGCTTTTTTTTTTTTTTTTTTATATTTATTTATTGGGGTGGAGTGCACAAGCAGGGGGAGGGGCAGAGGGCAGAGAGAAGGAGACCAGCAGATTCCCTGCCAAGCAGGGAGCCCAAGACGGGGCCCAGTCCCAGGACCCTGAGAGCATGATGTGAGCCGAAACCAGGAGTCATATGCTCAACCAACTAATCCACCCAGGTGCCCCCAAAAGCTTTTTTTTAGTAACTTTTTTTTATAACTTAGCAAGAAAACCTGACCTGAATGCACATGAAGCCACTTATGCTCTTTACTTATCCACTTAGTGTGAATATTCTTATATTTTTGCCACAGGAAAAAATATGTTATGATTATGGGGGAGCTACCAGAGGTCCTACTGGGGCAATTAAATAATACAGGATATGCACTGTATCAACCTTCCTAAATCAGGAAGACTCTTGTGCCACTGATTAGTTCTTTGCCTCTAAACCACAAATCCCCCTTCACCGACTGCTGTGCAAAAAGGGATCTGGGCCCTTTACACCTTTATCCCTTGCCAGATAACATGATGATAACAGTTACCACAGTGACCATTAGAAGACACCAGCGAGACACTGCAGGAGGAAGGGGTTCTCCTGTTTCTCTGTTTTTCATCCTGGTTCTGGTATATTTGCCAGGCAGGCAGCACGGATGACTCTGTCACCAGCTGGACCCCAGGACCTAAACTTACCGCTCACACGCCTGTGCCCACCAGCCTTTGTCCTACATTTTTCCTTACGCTCTTTTTTCCAGCTTATCTCCTAATTCAGGCAAAAGACCCAAGGGTATAGCATCCCGCGATGGAAACCAAAACACCCCGCAAGCAGTGATGACTGTCCAACTGAGCTCCAGTGGCCCACACCCTCCAGACCCATTTCAGCTCCACCTCCGACTCACGCCTGTGCAGATGGACCATGGAGTGACCGACGGAGTGACTGACCACCTTCACCTCATTACACTAAAACCTCCACCCAAGGAGGGGCACAAGCCTCACTTCCATAACATACAGTGCATGTAAACCATGTTTCCTTAAGGCATATCTGCAACCTTATGCCCACCTCTACATATGATGAATATGAAAGGAACCCATCTCTCCATGCTCTTGAGGTCACAGCTTTGGAAGTTATTCCACAGGATCTCCTTATCTGCTGCAAATAAAGTTTCCTTTGTCCAACAACTCCACCCGGTATAGTCTCCTATCTGTGACTCACCAAGGAGCAAACTCAAAGTTGGTTGGGTTACAACTTCTCTAGCACGGGGCTAGAGCAGCAGGCCCAGCTTGCTCCTTGTCCCACTGCAGTGACCGATGGCACCAAGCAGCTTCCCGTCACTCGGTCAGCACACCCTTGCCCTTCCCAACAAAGCCAAGATGTCAGCCTGGGGGCCTCTTCCGGGAGCGCTCTACCTCAGCCCCAACAGGGGTCTTCCTTACAAACTCTATCTCAACAGGAGTGGGGAAGGGGTGCTTCTTGGTGCTCTATCTCAGCCTTTCCTGTAGGGGCTGCTCCTCTATCTGCTATTCTCAGATTCTTTAGAATGTATTTCGAGCACTCTTTACTTCGTGATAGCCAATCTCATTACTGCAATTTCTTGTCATAGGTGATAATTCTTTATATGAAATTTTCCTTGTTTAGGTTACTGGGTAGTTTCTCTTGACTGAACCCCGACTAACATAATTCTGAAACCTAAAATGTGCCTCATATAGAGGGTCTGGGCTAAGGGATTCTGGACCTAAAAGAATAACAGCATCCACGGACCACTTCTAACATGCCAGACACTATTCGACGTGCTTTGTATATGTGAACTAATTTAATCCTGATAATTACCTGCTGAGGTAGGGACTATTATCGTGCTTATTTTAAAACAGAGGACACAAAAGGATGCAGTAAGTTCTGAAGTCACAAGACTAGTGAAGGGCAGAGCTGGGATTCAAGTTCAGGCACACCTGCGGCCTTATAAGCCTGGAAGCGAGCTGGGTCGGGGGCAAGGGAAAGCAGGGGCAGCCGGGAGATCCCCTTGAAGGTTACCGTGCATCGTCTGCCATGCTCTCTGGGCCCCACGCCCACCTCACCGGCTGCTGGCATCCCTCTGCCCGGGAACTATCTGCCTAGTGGTGTAGCAGGTCCTCAAGAGCAGAGCGCATGTCTTTTCCTTCTGGACTGTCAAGTGCTTAGCAGAAAGCCAGCCTGGGCACGTTCAGTATTCATTCAAAATCTGGATAAATGACATGTTGAATGAAGCAGAACCACAGACCCAAACACCAGCTAATCAACAGGCTGAGCCTTGTGAGTCACGTCCTGTGCTTGGAGTGCACTGGCCTCTTGAGGCCCGGTCCTGGGAGCCCCTCTGCATCATCCAGCCTCGCGTGCAGCCACCCGACAGCGATTGACAAAATGACCGCCTGGATCTTCTCCAACTCTTGGACTCACCAGAAAGCAAATCTGGTCACGAGACTTCTCTGCCCAATACCCTTCGAGTCTCTGGGAACCACAAGGCAGGGTCCAGTCCATGGACCTGGCCCTACCTACGTTCCAGCCTCTCCCAGGCCCCCTCCTGGCTCAACTCCCTAGGGGCCAGCAACACTGAACCTGGAAGGCCCTGCATATGACATGTTGTTTTCCCCACTCCGGGCTTTTGATGGTGCTGTCCCTTCTGCTGAAAATGTCAGTACCCCTACTCCACAGCTAGCCCTCTCCCTGCCTGGCTAAATCATCCCACTCACCTTCAACGACTTAGGTGAGGATTCCCTCCTTCAAGAAGCCTTTCCTTGCTCCACCCACCCAGCCCACCTGGGTTTATCTGCTCTCCTGTGTGCTCCTATAGAACCCGCACTTGCAGTCACCAGGAGATCCTACTGTTCTGAATGACCTGCTGGGTGTATGGAGTCAAGGTTAGTGGTAAAGGCTCATGACCCTGCAGGCCAACCCATTTCCATCAGTGGCCAACCTATCACCTTGGGTGCAACATCTCCTCTCCTGGTGCATCTATGAAATGGGGCTATTACTGTGTGTACCTTTGGGTTGCTGTGAAGATTAAGAAGTTTTGGGTTGCAATTTATATAAAGTCTTCACACTGTGCCTGGCAAAAGTAGCCTGCGTGGTACAGTCCGTATTATGAGTGTCTGATGCTCAGAGCCTGCAGGCTATACCTCTCTGTGGCCTCACCGCCTGGTACGGTGTCTGGACCTCCGCAGGGTATAACGCACAAATGAACGGACTCATTCTCCCTCCGCCTGTCTACCCTCCAAACTGGCCTGCAGCCCCCAGTGCCTCCCACACTGCCATAGTCACCTTTCTGATCTGGTCCCTCTGCTCAGATCATCTTTTGTATAAAAACTGTCCATGGCTTCCCTACTTCCAGAATCCAACCTCATCAGCCTCCCAGCCTCCCAGCAGAGCTCTGGCCCTACCTCCCTACAGTTACTTATCAGACATCTGCAAGTTCAGTGACTTTGGCTTACTCCTTGTTCTTACAATGAGTTCCCTGCTTTCTGCTACCCAAGAGGCCTCAAACCTTCCCGAGGGCCACCTTAAAAGTCACCACTTTCTAGATGTCCTTCCTGACCTCAGTCCGTGTGAATCTGCCCCCTGGTATCCCACAACACTAGGCTGACCCCTCCCACAGTACTAAGTATGCTCTGCCTTGTGCATATATGACCAAGACCTTGTCTAGGTCCCTTGGAGACCACAAGTCCTCTGAAGGCAGGGGCTGTTTTCTGTACTTAACACATAGTAAGCCCCCAAATCAATTAAGCTGGGACCCAGAACAAAAAGAAATGGCTGAAATCATTACAGCTGAAACTCAGAAAAACAAAGATAATATGGTTAAATAAAAGGCAATATGCACCATGTGTTTACTCATTGATAGTCCAGGCTAATGGCTAAGTTAAAGAATGAAAAAAAAGAGGCTGATGTGTTAATAAGGAGAGCTGCATTAAAGAATACATATGTGCAGGGTAATATGCTAATCCTCCATAGGAAAACAAGATTTTTCCACGAATTAAAAAGGAATTGAAGTAGGTGGAAGAGATTATGACAATTATGCCTGCCCTGCAGAGTGTTTTATCCACCTCTACCCAAACACAACACACAAGCACACTCATGCACACCCATAAAGCAATCCGATGAGAAAATGGGAAAACAGTCCATGTATACATGTCTTAGGGCTTCCATAAAAAAGCACCACCAAGCAGGCAGCTTAAAATAACAGAGATGCATTGTTCTGCTGTACTGGAGGGTACAGGTTCAAAATCAAGGTGCCAGCAGGGCCATGCTCCCTCCAAAGCCTCTGAAGGATGCATCCGTGCCTCTCCTAGCTGTTGGTGGCACTAGGCATTTGCGGGTTTGTAGGCAGCATCGCCCTGGTCTCTGCCTCAGTCTCCCCACGGTCCTGTCCCTTACTGTGTCTCCCCTCTTGTAAGGACCCCAGTCAGTCATATGGGATTGAGGGCCCACTCTACTCCAGGTGACCTCATCTGAACAAATTATATCTGCAACGACCCTATTTCCACATAAGGCCATATTCTGAGGTATAGGGGTTAGGACTGCAATGTATCTTTTTAGGGGATATGATTCAACCCATAACATTCCATTCATCCACTTCATAGTAGATGGGGTCCTGGGAGAAGGACCTCACCACCCGAGGTCACATAGCAACCAAAGGCATTTGTTCCACCGGGAAGAGACTAGAACATGGGTCAGCCAACCATGATGTGCCAAATCCAGTCTGCAGCCTGTTTTTGCAAATAAAGTTTTATTGGAACACAGCACAGTTGTTCATTAATGTATCGTCTCTGGCTGCTTTCACACTACAACGAGGGAGTTGAGAAGTCGCCGCAGAGACCATATGGCCCACAAAGCCTAACATATTCTCTGAACCAAAAGAATACATAACATACACTGGCCAAGTTTGGAGATGGACCTTCTAGAAACAGGAGGAAGCCCAGGCCCACATGGCAGCTCTCTGGGATCCCTTCTCTCCAGCTGGAACCTCACCCCATGGGCTGTCCTACTGGGAAAGCTCCCTCAACATTACTTTCCTGTGCCTAGAGAAATGGCAAAACATAGCACTCTAACATTCGTGCCGCTGAAGCTAGAAAAATTAAATTCTATAAGCATTTCCAAGAGACAGATATTAATTCTAACTGGAAAGATCAGAGAAGACTTTCTGGGAAAAGAAAGATTTGAGAGGAGCCTGAAAAGAAAGATAGTGGGCACTCAAGAAATCCTCTAAGCCTCCCTGAGCTACAGCTCTAAGACTGCTGAGCTAAGAAAGTGAGTTCCCTCTCGCTGAAGGTATTCAAGCCAAAGACAGCTGACCTCTTCGCAGGGATGAGGCAGGAGGAGATGGGGCAAGATGAAAGATAGCCCCTCGGATTTGTGGATTCTTCAGTCTCATCTCTTATCACTTGCTGAGCGACACACACACAGCACAGTGACAGCAGGAGGTGGAGGGCAGGGGGGAGAGACAGAATGACACCGGGAGCAGAGAGGGTTGAAGACAGGAGGGGGTGAGAGAGGCATACTCGCACCCAAAGTCCGAGCGCCCACATGAACTACACAGACAGGAAAGCCATCCCAGCTTCTTTCCCCCTTCACTGCTACAAAGAAAGAGCAAAAGCCTGACAACTAGGGTTAAAACTAATCAAATGTCCCTTCAATACCTCTGGTTTGGCACACGGCAGCCTTCTTAATGTGCCCCATTGCCTCCCCCCCCCCCCCCCCCCCCCCCCCCCCCCCGCAGGCCTCCCACTGCCAGGGCAGGGGAAGGGCAGCAGCCCAGCCAGGTCCGAGCTGGGGAAGGAGCTGGGGAGGCAGGCACGCTCCACACATACTCGGCGGTCTCCTCAGGGAAACCCTGGCAGTCCAGAACAGAGGAGATCTGCCTACCCCAGCAGGAAAGAAAGCAGAGCAGCCGGCAATGACTGCTCAGAGGGAGGGGCCCAGGCAAGTCTGAAAGCTGACGAGTCGTGTTAGCTAGACTCTGTTGGTGTACCGGGAACACAGTATCCCCACTTCACCAAGGAGGAAATGGAGGCCAAGGGAGGTTCCATGACTTGCCACGGTGTCAATAAAGCATGGCAGTTAAGAGCACAGGTTTGAGAGTCAGAAATCCAAGCCAGGGTCCCATCACTTGTTTTTCCTGCAGGCCTGGGAAGCTGCTTAAGCTTCCGGGGCGTTAACCTTCCCATCTGTGAAATGACCACAGTAAGAGCACATACCACCGTGAAGAACCGAGAAGGGCCCAGGGCATGGCATGCACCAAGAACTCAACAAATTAATGATCGTCATTGTCACTGCCATGGAGCCAGGGCTGAGAGAGCAAACTCTCAGCTCCGGATGGGCTGCCATACCTTCTGTGCCCAACACCCCACGCCCTACTGCCACACCAGCAGCCACTCAGAACCTCTAAAGGAGATCCGTGAACCAGGTGGGGGGAGGGGAGCTGCACCCACTCCCTCCCCTGGCAAAGGGTCCTGTACTCAGAGACACAGGTGGCTGTGTTCAGCTGAACTGCCTCACCCAGTTAGCTCAGAGCCTCACACAGGCCCTCTCTTTTCCAGAAATGCCCCCAGATGCCTGAGGCCCCCTCAGACAAGGGAATGCGGCATGTGCCATTCCCGCCGGAAAGCTGTCTTTTCCTCTCCTTTTAGACTCCCAACACTCCGGCAGTAACAAGAATGCACGTTCTGGGGTTTCCTGACATGTCAGGAAGCCCAGGGCAGAAAACAAAGTGGGCTCTGTGCTCACACCATTTCTAACAAACCTACAGCAGCCCCTTGATGCAGCTGAAGCAAACTTTATTAGACAGGGTAGCCCTCAAATTCAGAATACCTAAAAACACAGAGAAACAAGGTAAATGGTTCTTGGGCTCAGATAGAGCTGAAATACGAACCATCTGGATAGAAACTTAAGTGACTTTGTTCAAGAGCCTAAGGTTTATATGTTTCTATTTCCAAGTAACTATCTTCTCTCCCACACGGAATAGGGCATTAGGCTTAGAGTCAAAAAGGACCAGCCTCGACTTACTGGCTCTGTGACTAGTCATGTCCCTATGCCCCTTGAATCTTGGTTTTCTCTTCTGGAAAGTGGGGTCATAAGCCCTGTTGTGCCTCCCCCGGAACATCAACAGAACATATTAGACAAAGGTTATAGAGGAGGGCTCCCAAACTCACAAGTGTCCAGAGGCCAGGAGGGCTATGTGAAAGGGTGAGGCACCAAGGTTTCAGCTGAGGCCAGTCTAGAAGAGGCAACTGCTGCCTAGGTCCAGCCACTTTCTGAGATACTGGGCCCAGCCGCAAGACTTCTTTCTACATTTTTTCTCATTAGCCAGAAGTGAAAATTTTTTTAAATGTGAAATATCCCAGTGTTCAAGTAAGGACAACCTTCTAACACTTAAAAATAAAGACACCCTCAGGGCATCTGGGTGGCTCCACTGGTTAAGCGGCTGCCTCTTGATTTCCACTCGGCTCGGATCTCAAGGTCATGAGATCAAGCCCCCCTTAGGGCTCTGAGCTCAGCATGGAGTCTGCTTGAGAGTCTTTCCCCTCCCTCTCCCTCTCCCTCTGCTCCTCCCCCTGCTCACTCTCTCTCTCTCAAAAAAATAAACAAAATCTTATTTTTTTTTTTAAATAAAGATGCCCATCCATCTGTGGGCATCACTGGGTAAGCTGCCTGAGCCACGTGGCTACTTCTGGCCATAGGCCACCAGTCTGCATCTCCATTAAAGCAAACAGGTAAGGCTTAAAAAAAAAAAAAGTACAAAGGTCAAATCAAATGAAGTTCTCTGAGTCATTAAGGTTTATTGTCAATAAAACGACCAGGAATCCTACTACAGATCCTGATGCTCTTAAAACATGATCACGAAATTTTCCCTAGTTAGATGCCAGATTTAGAAACTTATTATTTCAGAAATAGACATGCATATACATTTTTTAACTGTCAGCATTTGACTCTGATCAATACTCAGGAGGAAACATGCTAAAATAACAGTGTTCAGTTGAGCACATACAATGTGCTTCAGCAGCAGGAAGTAATTCTCACACACATTCCCCCACCAGATGTTTCCAACCTGTTCCCTTTAAGAAACCCCCCCCCCCCCCCCCCCCCCCCCCCCCCCCCCCCCCCCCCCCCCCCCCCCCCCCCCCCCCCCCCCCCCCCCCCCCCCCCCCCCCCCCCCCCCCCCCCCCCCCCCCCCCCCCGTCGGCATCCTCTGCCTCACAGCTGGCCCCTAGGAGGAAGCTGACATCTGTAACTCACAGGAGAGATTCGTATACACACACACAACCCCAGTTAACTGGGCTCTTGGGAGGCTGCCCGAGGGAGCACATGTGGTCCTGGGGAAGATGGTAAAGGGAGATTCCCCCAAGGTCATAGGGCCAGCAGGTGGCAAGGCAGCGGAAGGAAGACTCAGGCGGGGTACTCTGCTGGAGTGAGACACCTGGGTTGGAATCCTGTTTCCATCTCTTCCTAGCTCTGTGGCCCTGGATGTGTCACTGACCCCTCTGCACCTCAGCTTTCTCGTTGTTACTGTAATCCTCACGACACACAGTGGGGCAGTGACCACTGTGCTCATTGGTTGGAGCTGAAGTCCCGAGTGGGCCACAGAGCCAGCGAGCAAGCGCCAGTGGTGGGCCTGGGATCAGAGGAGTTTGTCCCCAGTCCCACCCTCCTTCTGGCTCAACGGAGAGATGCATAGGCCTTCCTAATGTCACACCTTCCCAGGGAGGCCCCGGCTCCCCCCGACCCCCACTCACAGACACCTCCTCCTTGCCCCCAGGGCAGGAGGGCAGAGCACCCATTCCAGAAGGGCAACAGACCACAGGCATTGGGGAAAACACAATTTTCCATGTTCCCCCAGAGTCCCCGTGGCCCGTGGCGGAGGAATTTTCAAAGTGCACCACCTATCCCGGATCCCAGATCCCGCTTCCATACCCCTGGCACCTGACAGAGTGCCACGATTAACAGGCACCACGGAGCCCTCTGGGAGCACTGCTTGCCAACCTGGGAAACTGCAAATAAACACACTTCTCAGGAATACAAGTTCAAAGGGAGTCCCAGAGCGCTCCTGGGGAGAAGGGAGTGGGCCCTGGGGAAGGTGAGCTCTGCCTCTCAGGGCTGCTGACAAGTTGAGGACGTGGGCAGAGAGGCGAGAGTGTCCGGACGGACTCTCAATAGAATCTGTTAAATATGCAGATCCTTGGCCCACCCCAGACTGGCCCCATCATGCTCCTTGGGCTGGAGCCCTGGAATCCCCACTGTTAACAGGCTCCCCAGGGATTGCGAAGCACCTGAGAAGAACTGTTCTTCAGGGCTAAGCTTCCTGCTGAGTACCAACCATATCAACCACTCCCTCGCTTCTTCAGTCATTCAGCAAACAGTTTGGGCAAACAAGAGTGGGTGACTGAGACAGAGGTTAGTCCCTGCCTTCAGGAGCCGACTCTCTGGACAGACCAAATAAAAACAGTTATACTGCATGATACGTTTGTATAAGGGGCTCTGGGCCCTTTTAGGGGACTGCATACCGGCAGGCTGCCCCTACAGGGGTGAGTGAGACTTAGGGGCCAGGTGGCAGGGAAGGAGGTGTGAGAGGCAGGGGAGCAGCGTGGGTGGAGGCCGAGAGACTTGGAACAACCTGACAGGTACAAGGAGTGAGCAGCAGGAAGAAGCACAAGGCCGTGCCTTCCTGGACCGTCCTCTGATCTAAGCCGGCAGATGATAAGATCAGTGCTCGGGGGAACTAAGACCAGTGAGCAACTCCTGGGGCCTGGAGTGACCAAAAAAAGACTTCCTGGGGAGGCCTGGGTGGTTCAGTCAGTCGGTTAAGCATCCAACTCTTGATTTCAGCTTGGGTCATGATCTCAGGCACGTGAGACCCAGCCCCACAATGGGTGTGGAGCCTGCTAGGATTCTCCCACTCCCTCTCCCTCTCCCCACTCTCCCATACATGCTCTCTCTTAAAAACAAAAACCAAAAAACTGGAGGTGGCAAAGAATACTTCCTAGAAGGATTCAGAGGAGCTGGGTTCTTTCCTAGGGTAGGACGTGGGAAGGTACCCTCAATAATTGCTTCAGATTCCGAAAAGTCAGGGAGTGCGGTCCAAAGAGCAGCCTGTGCAGACACACCTTCCTTCCCACCCCCAGTCATCAGCGAGACTTCCCCTGCTCCACTTCTGAATGCTGTGCCACGAGGCCAACCACCTATCCTCAGACTGCTCAGCTTTCAACAATTCATTCAACCATGGAAAAAACCTCTCTAATACACAGAACACTGTTTCCATGTTCCAGACCAAGAAATCCAGGCACAGAGGTCAAGTGACTTGTCCAAGGCTAGGGATCTGAATCAAGCAGTGTTGCTCAAAAACTAGAGCCCTACACTCTGCCCCAGAGTGTCTCAATCTAGGAGGACCGGGGAGTCCCTCTGCCAGTGGGGGTTGGGCGAGGGTTCCTTGTGAAGGTCACACCACCACCAACTGACCTTGTGGATTCCTCCTCGGCCACGGGAGAGGTTCAGTCTTAGAACAGTGGTCTTTCTCATCTGCTCAGACATCCGGGGCTCCCCAGCAGCCTCGTAGGAACACATGGAAGGCAGGGTGGGAAACAGGTCCTTCGTCCTGCTTAGGCACCAGGTCAGAGACCTGCAGACTCAAACATCAGGTCTACAACCCCAGGCTGCATATCCTCAGCCAGCACCCACACCTCTGTGAGCCCTGGTTCCCTCATTCATTCCTGCCTGTTTATAACTGGGAGTATTTAACAAGATGTACAGGTAAAGGACCTCTTAGTCCAGTGCCTAGCAGAGTAAGTGCCAAATACATGGTAGCTTATTTGATGACGATTATTAACCTCATCGTTCTCCCTGTCATCTGTATCATCATCGTCATCATTAGTGTCATTTAATGCTGGGGCTTTTATCACCCAAGCAAACAGAAGAAAATCCAGCATCCAAAGCTCAGAATTCTTTCAAAACCAAAGAGAAGGAAAACATGGGCCTGCTTTTTTCCCTTCCTTCTCCTATCTACACTCAGCAGAGGGCAGCAAACAGGAACCATCCAAAGATAAGAGAGAGAGAGAAGAGAGACACATGGAGAGAAAGCTACACACTCATAAATACACACCCACCCACCACAGCAAGCTGAATTGTTTAGCTTCCTCTAGCTTCCAAAGTATGAACACTCCGCCTCCTCCAGCTAAGAGGGCCAGGCAGAAAAAAAAAGTCGAAGCTGAAGAGACAGAAGTTCTTTTCCAGCTTGAGAGAAATTTTCAATGAACTGACTTTGAATGTGTGTGTGTGTGTGTGTGTGTGTGTGTGTGTGTGTGTGTACACGCAGGGAGGGCGGGCAGCTGCTCTCTGGACGTCTGGGAGGGGAAGGAAGGCAGCAGCAGAACTCACAGGCAAGATTGAATAAAGACAGCTTTCAACCGCGCTACGTCTCAGCCCTCTACTCCACGCTGGCAAGGGTCCATACTCCAGTTTCCTCAGGAGGACAGTGAGGCTCCCAGGGTGAAGCATCCCAGCCCAGGGAGGGCAGAGCTAGGGTGAGACCACAGACCTCCAAACTGAAGGTGTAGTGATCAACACTGAGTCTATGATGGCTGAGAGGTTCTACCTTGGGTACCAAGCCTGATTTCCCCCAGTAGTGACTGCGGGACACTATGTCAGAGAGGTTCTGGAATGGACACTTATTGTCTTCATCCTTAGACTGGATCCCCCTCCTCTCCACGAAAGCACTAGGATTTTCCTCTGGGAACTTTTCTTCCTACAATTTAGATGGCCCGAGCCTAACCCTAGCTCAAGGGTGGGTTAAGTCAATCAGCAAAGCTCATGCTCTTGACAAGTACGAATGGTTCAGAGAGCATATTAGATCTAAATTGGGCTGATAATACCTAAAGAGATCTTGCTAGCACTTAGAGGAAAAAAAGTTTCCTCTCCCTTCTAAAGAAGCTACCAGAGGAGACAGACTCTCTCCTCCAGGATGCGGGTATGGATATGAGGCCGGAAAAAGCTACAATCACTTTTTGCTACCACAAGGGTTCAGTCTAGGGCATGAATCTCTAGACCGGACCATACCTGAAGCTATCGCAATTACAGGAGCTAATATATCCCCTTACTCATTTCAGCCCACTCTGTTACTTACAAGTGACAGAGAATCTGAAATGGCTCTTTAGCTCACACGAGTTCCATCTGCCACAGGTGGCGGTAATGCTGACACATGCGATGCACCCATTTACTTCCTCAATTTCCCGGCTGGATCTCTTTGCCACCTTAAAATCTAATTCATTTTACTTGCTGTAATGCCATAAAAACTTGGGAAGAAATGTATAAAAATGGATCTGCAAAAAAGCCAGGTAAATTCCAGCCAATAGAACTGGTCAATAAGTACCAGCCTCCCAAACCGGGAGAGATGATCTTGACTCAGGTGGGATAATGGTGGAGAAGGATCAATTATGAGGATATGGAGGGGAAAATATTCATGGCGAAATAGAGCAGGAATGTGGAGCAGAACCGGGTTCTGATCTGCACTACCTGCTCTGAGAACGGATCTCCCCTCTCCTGGGCCTCAGTTTCCAAACCCACAAAACAAGGCAGGCAGACAAGAGGACTTCTGAAGCTCCGATACATCTTGTTCATTCAGCAAACACGATCTGACAGTCTTCCAAGTACCAAGCCTTATGCTATGTGCTAGAAGAGGATGCGGTTCCTCCTTCAAGACACTTCTGGAAGGGGAGGCCACGACACACTCGTTGGCCAAAGGAACTCTGGTAGGTATAGGGAACCTCCTTTCCCCACTGCACTGAGCAGGAGGATAGAGGTTCCCTGACAAGCAAGACTCTTATTTCAGTCTTCCTGGGAGCTTGGATAGCTAGATGGGATGCAGAGGGTCAGATACATACAAATTACAGAACCTACTGCAAACACCATCATGAGTGGTTAGTGGCCACAGGACACACTGTGGGCCACCAGTTTGCCTTGGGGTGTTTTTCAATGATGGGCTCTCAATGCCATCTCTGTGTAAGCGACAACTGTGGACAAGGTACAATCAGCAAGCAAAATGGTTATCTTTAAAACGAGTCTTTGCGTTTTCATTCCCGGTTCCTTTATTTGTTATCGTGTCACTGGTGCCAACGGATTAAAGACTGAACATCCTAAGAGCATAAACACATCCCTAAGTAGTAGTGGCTGCATCATGACCTAGGTACAGGGAGGCCTGTTTTAACACACTTCTACTGTTTGGGCCTTTGCAATACGTGCTTCCAAACAAACTCATGGAACCCCAGGAAGTTCAAGTTGGAAACATCCTAACGAAAGATCTATTCCCTATGTCACAAATACATTTCAACATGCCACTAACTCCACTTGAGTAGCAGGGTCAAGAAACGGTCTGAAGCCAAGTTCGGGCTTAGTGGGGGAGACTGGTGAGCAAGGTCTGCCCTGGCTGGGGGAGGGGAACACCACTCTGATACCCGTTGACCTTTCCTCTCCTGAATATAAACCTTCACTTCACAGTTGAGAGAGCCAAGGCCCAAAGAGGTTAAACCACGTTCCTAAGGTCCCACAGGGAGTTCAGGGACTGGAGAGAGAACTAGAACCCAGGCCTCTGTTCCCAGGCCTTCCTAGCTGGGCTCCTGAGGAGCGTACAAACCTAGGCTGACAGGAGGAAGGCAGGGAGCCAGATTTGCTAAGGGAAACCAACAACCCAGCCCCACTGGCATCAGATTTCAGCTGGGCAAGCAGACAGACAAGAGATTAGCAGGATAAAGGGTCCCAGCCCCTCTGTGGAAAATTAAAGAAATCATTCCAAGGCTACATTTCTAAGGTGCTTAACTTTCTGATGGGTAAGGCTCTGCCACTAGGAAGACTAAAAAAGAGGTGGGGTGAAGGGGGAGTTATTGATTTCTGGATGTTCTAAGAATAAAGTTCAGCTCTGACACAATGAGAAAAACTCTTGGTACTTGAAAATTAAAGTCACTGGTATTCTATTATTCTACCAATTTCCATTCCACAGTCACTATTATCCAATGAAGTCATTTCTCACAAGAGATTATGGCTCTGAAATGGGGAGGGACCACGCATGTTTTCTAACATGGGTGTTTGACAGCTAGTTCGCAGGTCTGGAACAGGAAACAGACCGCAGGATCAAATCAAGATATACACTGACAGGGGCTAGAAATGAACGGGACCCCTAAATTAAAATAAAGATGGCCCTAGTTAAATTTAAATTAAAATAAATAAATAACCTAATTAAATTAATTAATTACTTTTAAAAATGAAGGTGGCTTCAGGACTGGCTTTTCTTGCTCAGTTCTGCAACTCTCTGAGAAGCCAGCTGTCTGACCAGGTGAATGTTGAAATCCTAAAAGCATTATGTGTCCTTCATAAATCAGCTGCCCTATCCAGCTCCAGAGCTATACCTAGGATGAGCTGGCACGATAGTTCTATAGACTTCCTTTCTAGCAGACGATAAATGCTCATAATTTGAAACTCTTTATTCTTCAATCCAGTGGAGAAGTCAAGGAGTTAAAGGACTGCCCTAACAGTGGGTATGTTAACCCTCAAACCCACAGGGAAGGTATTTTTGCATTTGGATAAAGTCCCGTCAGACTTCCCTCCAGAGCCTCTGCAGTTCTTTCTATCAGAAGGAGCAACGAGGTGCTCTGGGATAATTCTCAGCAATTACAAGAGTGACAAGCTGAGCTCAGAACTGGTCAGCCCTGTCGAAAGGAGACCTGTGTGCTCAAGATGCCAGACTTCCCAGAGAGCAGGCTGACGTGTTCGGCACATGTTCCAGCCCCGGGGATGAGGGACAGAGCACCATCACTGAGAAGTCAGCTTCCTCCCTCAAGGCCAGCTGACATTCAGACAGGGGACTGGGGGCCAAGCCCAGTGCTGTGCATCTGCAGGAGAGTGACACAAAAAGTGGCTGTGTGGAAATTTGGCAGAGTATTCCTGAAAGGCAGCAGATGAATGCTGAATCCCACAGCACCTAGCAGAGCTTCTCGCTGGGGAAACAGCTCCTTTCTGCTACTCCCAGGAAGCAAGGGGAGTTTCTTGAAAGCGAGGATAAGCCATCGGTAACCCCCCAGACCCACCACCACACCCTTTCGTGTCTTCTTCCTCCTCCTCGTGACAGTCTAGAGCAAAAGAAATGAACCAGAACTAGACCCTCACAGATGAGCCTGTCTGTCTATTCCAGTTAAGGGCTCCAAGCAGTGCCCAGCTGTTGCTCCCCTCTCTCTTCGCCCAAAAGGCTGCCTTACTCCATCAATTCCCTCTTGCACAAGTGAGTAATTTACTTTGAAAGCTCAGGCCAAACTGGCAGTTAACCTTGACCTTCTCTCTACACATCTGGGTCTATAGAAAATGAAAATCAGGACGTCTCTGGCATCTACGGCAAATGAAATACGAGGGCTTTCTTCAGGCAGAGGCAGAATGTCAGGAGCTATTTCAAAACTGGCTACAGCTATTCTAAAGGGGAATTAGTGCTCAAGCAGGACACTCCCCACCTTGACCTGGGCTGTGCCCAGTATGGAGCCCCCACTGCTAGGGATGCTACAAGGGACCCCAGCCCTCAGGAAAGAAACAAGTGGCCACTGTATTCCTCATTGATTCACTGACGGTATCATAATGCTGGACCTGGACCAATAACCACATTTTACGGATGGAGAAACGGAGGCTCAGAGAGGATGAGAGGAGATCAACGCACAGCAAGTTACAGACAGAACCCTGATCTCCAGCCCCTGATGCTGGCGTAGGGTGAGAACAGAAGAAAGATTTCGTGAAGGAAAAACTCATATGCATAAAGAATTTAAAGGAAAGAGGTCTAATATGGCTGTCAGGGTTTGAACCAGGGGTTTAGTGAAGGAGTTGAGGAAGCTTAATTTCCAAACAATAAGATCTACCAAAAAGATCACCGAGGCCCTCCAGGACAGTTTGCAACAATTACCAGAGTGATAGGCTGTACTCATATTGGTCATCCCTGTGGCAAGCAGCCCTCCCTCCGTGCTCAGGAGGCCAGACTGCCCAGGCAGCAGCCGGATACCAGGAAGAGAAAGAGAAAAACATCAACCTGAAAAGTCAGCTTCTTCCCTCATCCTGCCAACAATCAGTCAAGTTTGAACCTGATGGACAAATCATCCATTTCCCATGGTGCCAAGGAAATCCCATAAGAAAACCTGAAATGTCCCACTGTGTGAAACAGTTTGAGCATGTATACACTCACTCGTACTTACTGAGCCAGGGGCTGGGAAGACAGGAGTGCTCTGACAGACCTTTCTGCTCTGAGACTATATGTACGTGTCTCACACTCACACACACGCGCGCGCGCACAGACACACAGACACACAGACACACAGACACACACACACACACACACACACACGGGTGAGTTCAGAAGAAGCAGGAACAATCAAGATCCTAGTCTTGGCTGCAAGAAACAACGCACCTAATCAAACTGGACAAGTTCAAAAGGGATCATGGGTACTCTGCGAAGGGACAAGGAGGGCACCTAATGTTCCAACCTCAGGTCACATGGCGCAGAAATAGCCTCTGGGAGATTTGGGGGGTCCCTCCACCAGAACTCCCACTTCTAGACTCCCAGAAGGTCAAAGGCAGGAGATCCCTCAAGAACCAGGAGATTCTTCCCTCCCCCAGAACCTGAAACTCCAAGGGGAGCATGATCTTTGCATCCTCCAAGGCAACCACAGATCTGGGAAAGAGGGAGAGGGGAGGGTAAACAAATGAGGAAGGGAGGCCAGGTGTCCCATTGGGCAGATGGGAAAACAGGAAAGGCGCTGACCTAGGGAGGAAACACTAGGATCAGCAGGTGGGGGCAAAAGCAGAAGAGACCTGGATACCAAATAGAAGGACCAGCAGCTCCTGAAAAAGAGTCACCCTGGGATACAGGAATGCAGACAGTACTCTCCAAAAGCAAGAGATGCTGGGAGGGAAGGGGATACCAGACATGGACAGAAAGGAGGATGGTAACCTGAGGTAGGAAGCAGACCTTCCAGACTGAGCAACAGGAGTCTCAGTTTCTAGTTCTGATTCTGCCTCTGGCTGACGCGAAGGCCCTGGACAAGTTCCTGTCCTTCTCTGAGCCTCAATGTTCCCAATCTCCAAAATGGGAAGAACCAAAGTCTCAGGAGTGACACTGAGGAGGCAGAAAAGGAGAGGTGGAGGAAGGTACAGAAGGCTCCGAGTGAATACGGGGAGAGAGTGTTCCCACCCCCACAGCAACTGGGGGACTCACCAGTCCGGCCGCCGGGACCACCGCCGCCCCCGATCCCCCGGGGGTGCCGTCGGGCTGCCGCTCGCGGTACAGTGCCCAGAGCCCCACGTTGGGCAGAAGGACCAGGGCCACCAGCACCAGCGCCACCGCCTGCAGAAGCCGCTTCTCCTTCCGCCTCATCGGGGCCGGTCAGCCCCGCCGCGCCCCGCCGGCCCCGCCGCACGGCCCCCAGCTCCGCGCGTCCGCCCGTCCGCCCGGCGGCGGCAGCAGCTCGGGCGAGGAGAAGCTGCCGCGGCGCCGGCCCCGCTCCAACTCCGCGGCACTTCCGCCGCTCGCCGGCCGGGGAGCCGGCCTCTGCCACCGCGCCGCCGCCACGGGGGAGGATGTCGCCGCCGCCGCCGCCCCTGAGCCGGCCCAGCCGCGCGCCCCGCCCCGCCCTCCTCCGGCTCGGCGGCCGAACTCTGGGCGCCGCGGGCCCGGGCCTCCTTGCGGCTCTTCCCGGTCCGCCCCGGCGCGGCGGGAGCCCCGGAGCCGAGCGCTTCCCCCTCTCGGGCCGCGATGGTGCGGTCCGCTCCTCGGCGGCCGCCCCGCCCGCGGCAGCTTTGCGAAAGTCCCGGAGTTGGTGAGTTGGGCGCTAACTGGTGCTGGCTGAGCGGAGGTGCTGGTCCGCGCGGCGGGACGCGCCGGGACATCCTCCCCCCCAAAGCTTTGCCCGCAGGCTCTGCTCCGTATTCCCCCCGACAGTTTGAGAGCTCCACTGGGTGTGCAGATAGTGCTGGAGCCAGGCGGGACGCTCGGGGCTGTGGCTGCCCACCCCCTCGGAGTGGCTCCGCTCAGGGGACCAACTTTGTCCCGGGGACTCGGCAGTCCCGGGCGTGAAATGGGGCCGTAGCTGTGCTTCACGCGCACGGGTCTGTCGCGGGGGCCTAGTTTTCCTCCTCTCAGAGTTCCTGGCGTTAGTTGTGAACGCCTTCTCTAAACTGTGGAGTGCTGCTCCCGCCTGCCCCGGGTCTGTTGTCCCTGCAAAACGGCGGGAGGGAACCAGAACCTCCCCGCAGGAGCTTTTCTCACGCAAGCCCCGTCTCCTAGGAGTTGGAATGCCCTCCACTCCCATGAATACTTCTAGGTGCTTAGCTCACGGAGCCCTTTCTCGAAGACTCGTCGGTTTCTGTCTCCTGTTCAGCTGCTCAGCGAGCCACTAGTGAATGTCTTCTGTGTGCCAGACACTGTGCCAGGCACCGGGATGAAATGAAAACAGACTCGAGCCCTGTCGTCTGGGAGCTGAAACATTAAATGCATAATTGCATTAGGAGAGGGAGTGTGTCTATGACCGTTATGAGGGCTCTGAGGAAGTCGAGCTGTCTGGGGTCTATGAAGGACTGCGGGGCTGTCTCCAACGGCGATGCCTGTGGCTCCTCAGGGCTCCCCTTTAATTGCTTCCTCTCTTATGGCGAGAGATGGCGCACCCTCTCGGTTGCCTTCCTCTTTGCCACCCCGCCTGTGTCCTCTGGATTCTCTGCGTCTCCCGCCCAACCACTGACCCCATGCCTAGCCTCCCAGCCTTGGACCACCATCCTGACCTCCTCCCCGTTCTTCCAGCTCCAGGCTGAGCGATGGGGATTCTAATTTGCTGAAATTACAGCTTGGATCTGGACATCTCCAAAACTTTAAGAACTGCCATCACCTAGGCTCCAGAGTTCACACGCCTTGCTTTAATCTCCTCTGTCCTGCCCTGCCCTGCCCTGGGCTGTTGTCCAGGAAGTTCCTTCCAGCCTCTTCCACATCTATATTGATAGAAATCTTTGTTCATCCTTCCACGTCTAGATGAACTGCTACTCTCTCCACGGATTCCCCCAAAACTTCTCCTCAGAGGGCTGCTGTCTTTCTTTGAATTTCTGTCACAGTAATGCTGACCTTTTATTGAAGGCTTACTCTGTGCCAGGCACCATGTTAAATCCTTGACACACATTACCTCTTCTAATGCTCACAGTTAGCTACCCTTGAGGTAAGTGCTTTTCTTACCCTGATTTGCAAAAGAGACTCATTAAAGAAAGCCCCTACCAGGGCTTTAACAAAGGGTAGATAGCATCACCCCTCTGCTCAGATCCCTTCACTGGTTTCTCATCTCCTGGATTTGTATAAGGAGCTACAAGATCCTGCAAGGCCATATATGAAGAGCCCTCACCTTTTCTTTCTTCATTGTGCCCCAGCTCGTTTGCCTTCTTGCTGGAGGTTCTTTCCTGCCTCTGCCTAGAAGGCTCACTCTTCTATCTCTAGATCTTAGCTCTATACCTTAAAAATGGTTTTTTAAAAAATTATTTTAGTGGTAAAATATACATAACATAAAACTTACCATTTAAACCATTCAGTGGCATTAATATATTCCTGTTGTGCATCGTCATCACTACCCATCTCCAGAACTTTCTTATCATCTCTAACTGAAACTGTACCGGTTAAACACTAATGCCTCATTTCTTTTTCTCTCAACCCCTGGTAACAACCACCATTTTACTTTCTGTCTTTATGAGTTTAACTATGTACTTCATATAAGTGGAATCATATGATATTTGTCCTTTTGTGTTTGGCTTACTTCACTCACCATAATATTTTCGAAGTCCATCCATTTGTGGCAGGTATCAGATTTTCATTCCTTTTGAAGATTTAGTAATATTCCATTGCATGTAGGTATCACACTTTGTCTATCCATTCCTCCATGCCTGGAGATTGGGATCATTTCCACCTTTTGGCTATCGTTATTAATGCTGCTAGGAAGAGCCCTGTGCTTTTTATACTGCAGTTGATAACACAGTATTTATGTAATTGAATTTCCATCTGTCTCTGACAAAAGGGAAGTTCCTAGAGGTGAAGATAATGTTGCAAAATTCTTTTATGTGCCTTTGCAGCAGAAGCACAATGCTAGAAAGAGAATAGCTACAGTGATCCTTTTATAAACATAAGGCTCACTCTGCTCCTGGGAACTTGCCTGGGATTTCCCTGTGTGTTAGAATAATCTATGAGTATCCTTACCATATACTCATATGTTCATGAGGCCCTACATGATCTGACCCAATTTCTAGACTTTGTTCTCTCTTCTTCCCTTCTAGTTACACTGGTCCTCTTGCTGTATGCCTCAAATGCACCAAGTTGATGATAGCCTCAGGGCCTTTGCACATTTGCTGTGCCATTGTCTAACAATCTTGTCCTCTAAACCTCTCCCTCCCATCTCTCAGGAACCAGACCAAATTGTCTGCCTTGAAGAAAGCCTCCCTGACCAGCTGATCTAAAATATCAAAGAGCACCCCATTTCCATTTGCTGCATTTTTCTTTAGAACAGGTATCCTTTACAGTATGTTCTGCTGCTGCTGGCACATACTTCTCTTTTTTTGGAAATCAGAAAACTGGTGCTCCTTCCAAGCAGAGGGATCTGCAAAGAAGTCCCCTCTCTCCCTGAGCCAAACCAATAGGAGTAGAGCCAGGGCTCATGCATTTCAGCTGATACTCCTGCTCAGACCACACAAAGCTAAGCTGTGGCCCCTCCCAGGCCTGAGACACAATAGGTGCTCAATAATTACAGGATGAGTAAAGTATAGCAGCTGAAGTCATGTACTGGAAAATCTTCAGTGTCTCTCTCCTCCCCACTCCTTCTTCCAGCTCCCTAGAGGAGTCTGTACAAAATTGGATTTGAGCTTTTTCTTGTGTCTTACTGAGCGACTTGTTGATCAAAGCTGCACACCAGCTCGGTCAGCCTTCAATGGAAACTCTAACCCATGAACCCAGCTTTAATCCCAGGGCTCTTTGATCACCTTCTACAGCGTGGGGATGCTGGGGGGAGCTCCTAGGGCTTTATCCCTCTCACTGAGACCATACCATTTGAGACATGTAGGTAGCCTATTAGCTCTGTCTGTTTTTCTGGGAAAACTGATCTGGTCACTGACTGAAATCGAACAAGATACGTTACTTTTGGACTGACCTGTCCTAAACTTATTGTGGGCATTAAATGAGATGATGTGCATAAAGGGCTTACTGCAGACACCCATGTGAAGAAACTGGTAACTTTGGTTGAAATAAAAGTCCAGCACCGCTAGGAACACTGAGGAGGGATGAATAGGATTTCAGCTAAATCTTCACCCGTGGCCTGGACCTCTCCAATCTCATCTCCTGTCACTCTCTTGTCACTCCAAACCAGCTGCCACACCTTCTTCCTGGCTCTGACCCTACTCTCTGCCCAATCTAGCCCCAGGGACTTTGAATTAGCCCTTATCTCTGCCAGAAATGCTGGTTCCCCAATCTTCCTCCATTACTCCCCCCTCTCATCCTTCAGATATTAGCTTCAATGTCACCTCCTCATGGAGACCTTCCCTGCCGGCCCTCCTGAAGTGCTGTTGCCTACCTTACATCTTGCTATATTTTCTTCATAGTGCACCTCCCTCTTGGCCATAATCTTATTTGTTTTCGTATTTGCTTATTTGTTACTGAGTTCCTCCAGATCACACATCAGCTGCGTGGAGCAGAGGCCTTGGCTGCTCCTTTCCTGCTCTACCCACAAAGCCTGCACCATACATGCCTGACACATGGACAGGATTTCATACCAACACTTGCTGAATGATATCTCCTCTCTTCCCCGTCTCCCCATCTTTGCTTCCTCTTTCTTCTTTCCTCTTCTTTTTTTTTTTCAATGAGCTGCTTGTTCTCTTGCTTACTTTACAGTGTTCCATCCTGTCATCAGTAACAGGCAGATCTTTTGGAATCCCCTCAGACTTACGTCAGCAAGAAGGGTCAACCAGAAGAGAAGTGGTGGAGCAGGCCCTCATCCTTCCTGATGACAATATGAATATCTTTTTAACGAGATGTCTTTACCTTGGCTTTCTGAGGGTCCTGTGTTGCTGACCCCATTTGTGCAGGGCTATACCCTCAGGCTGGTCTGGCCTAGGCCTGAGTTGAGGGGGTATGAAAATGGAACAGAGCAGCAAGCCAGGGGGTGTGGATCTGCAACTCAGTCCAACTCAGTTCACTTCAGACACTCTTTAACCTTGGCCAAGTCACCTACCTGTGCTATGCGTCTGTTTCCTCGTCTGTGAAATGGGGATAATCACGATCCTTTAATGATATAATTTCCAAGCTGGCAAGATAGAGGTCTGCTTGACTCTAAGCAAAACCTAAGAAGCTCTGGGTGTTGGACTTCTATGCCTGCTGCAGACCTAAAGCCTTCTTGCTCTTCCTCTCCTTGGAGATCATCAAGATCAGCATACATTCTTGAAAAAGCCCACCTAGCTTTCTCAACGGACTAAGTCCCCCAGTTGCGAGACCTCTTAGCAATGCCTTTCCTTAACAGTCACAGGGTTTATGGTTCCTGGACGATTGTTTGATATCTGCCTCGTCCACTGGACTGTAAGCCCAATGAGAACAGAGATCATGTTGTTTGTTTGCTTGTTTCTTTTGCTCTCCAGGATACTCTCACAGTTAGTACAGGACCCAGCCCAAAATGGATTCTCAGAAAACACTTGAGAAATGAATGAATGAATGAATCTATCGAGCACTCATCTCTTTAAAACCTGCACTCGGGAAACTCATTAACACTGGTGTCAGTGACCCAAATTGCTATCTCTACCAGGTTGGTCATTTAACAAGGCTCCAACTTCTAATATAGAAGAAGAGAACAAAAGCCCTGGAGCTGACATTTCTTCAGCTGGCTCTCAGCCTGGATCAGTCCAGACTTCTCTCATAACTTCCTGTGCGGCTCAGACAGGCTGCCCAAATTCTCTGAGCATCAGGTTTATCATGTATGGGTCCATGAGTATAGGTGAGAGCAGGAATTAGAGAGGTCTAGATAAATGTAGAATATGGTTGCATTAAATAAAACAGTCAAACCAGATGCTCTTTGAGGTCTTCTTAAATTCTAAAATTCAGGGACTCAATCTTGCAAGGTATGGAGGGAAAAGGGGAGCCAGACATGGAGCACTACTCAGGTGGTTCGGTCCAAAGTGTGCATTTAGTGGCATTTCAGCTCTGGTTTGAATAAAAAGAAAGGGTTTGCAGGATGCCTATTTGAAATGACCTCTAGACAGAAAATTGTCTTTTTCTCTCTTGGAGTCTACTTTGTCATTTCCACCATGAGATGCTAATTAAACCAGTCTTGCCAACTATAAAGAAATGCTGCTGAATCAAGGCAGCAGTTGTGGAAGGTGCTTCAAGTCGGATACGTTTTGAAAAAGCAAACAGAGAATGCCATAAATCTCAAAAAGTAAATAGACTACATCTTTAGTTGGGTACATTTCAAACAGAGTATTCGTCGGGAGGGTCAGATGCGAATATCAGGTGTAGAGGGAACCATCCTCCTCCTGGCACTGCCACTCAACTAAATATCAGGGTTTGGGAAATGAGAGTGCTTCCTGTTTAATTATTTTTCATTTGTGCGTGAAAGGAAAAAGTTTTATGGAAACACAAATGGAGAGGTAGTAGGGTGCAGGAGGAAGGGGCTTCTTCGGAGTCTGAGACCCAGGGAGAAGTGGCTCCCACCTGTGGACACTCCTCTGTAAGATAAAAGATTGGATGCTCTATAACCCAATGGTCTCAACCTTGGCGGTGCATAGAATCACAGGGGGATTCCCACCCTGGACCGCACACAAATTAAGTCAGAACCTCTGGGGGTAGGACCCGGCCATGCCCAGGCGATTGCCATCTGTGGTCCAGTTTGAGAGAACCGTGGCTCAATGGCTTTCAGGCCTCTAAAACCATCCTGAGGGTTCTTTTTGTTTAAGCGGCAGGTCATCTGATGTTCCACTAGGTGGCACCTTCCAGCAAACTTCAGTGGGTACAGAGAGGTCTCATTCAGGTCTAACTGCAGGGAGAGAATTCAGAAAACAATCCTTGGTAGTCGTTACTGGCTACAGGGGGTCTGCACTGTTGATGACAGGGCTTAATCTGTTGGTTAACAACTCTCTGGTGAGTGTTGGAACCACAGAGTATTAAGACGCATCCCCGCTAGGAAACTGAGGCCTGGGGAGAGGGCAGCTCCATCCTTTAGGTCTGGGCTCACCCATTCACCCATTGTGTCTTCCAATCTGACCAGCAGGAAAAAAAAAACAAACCCTGCCCCAAAGTCCTCAAGGAGCCCTGTTATGGGCAATAGTGGGCCAGTTCTTTTTATCTTGTTAGCTAGACAGCACCGTGATTTTCCTTGGGGATTTACCTTCCTCCATCTCAGCTAGGAGCTTACATCAGCAGTGACCCCAGCCTTAGCTTCTGGCTTAGCCATTCAGAGCATGCTATCCCTTTCCCCCATAATGACTGGCCCGAGCATGGATCCCTGATGTACCTAAGGCAAATTAGAACAGTCGCATTTCGGTTCTGTGGTTATGATGTAGAGGCTATCAGGAAGCCATGGCTGCTTCCAGCTTGTGGAGGGGATTGGCTCCACGGTAGCAGAGGCCCCCCCTCACCGCCTCCCTCTGGACAGTACAGCATAGTTCCCTGCCCCAGGGTCCTGCACGCCCCCTTGTCGTGCTCCTGTCCCATTGCCCTCTTACTAAACTCTCCTCAAGTTTCCCAGGGTGAGAGAGCAAGAGACCCTGAATGAATCAAATGGAGAGGCTTCCTGAGAAGCTGAGAACAGCACGAACATAGAGGAGAGGGGAGCCGAGAGATCAGTGACCCCAGCCAGCCCCTCACGTCATCCTTTCCTCCACTCCAGCTCACCTCCCACATTCAAACGATTACCTAATAATACTGATTTTATTGCCTAATAAATTGTTAATGTATCCCTTCCCCTCCAGGCCTCCTGTATGAGACATATTTCAGGGGCCTGCAAGAAGAATCCCTGATAAGAACCCTGCTACACCAAATGGCCAAATTCCCTGGCTTGTGAAGCAGCCCCCCGCCTCATCTCTGGGCTGACTCTTGGCCGAGGATTTGCCTGACCTGGGTGGAAAGCATGAGCGGAGCCCCCTAGATTCTTTCGCAGAAATTGGAATCAAGGCATGGCTGGGTGACTCAGTCAGTTAAGCATCTGCCTTCTGCTCAGGTCATGATCCCGGGTCCTGGGATGGAGCCCTAAGTTTGGATCCCTGCTCAGTGGGGAGTCTGCTTCTCCCTCTCCCTCTGCCTCTCTCATCCATTCATCCCCTCTTTCTCTCTCTGTGTGCGTCTCTTTTTGTCTCAAATGAAAAATTTTTTTAAAAAGAAAAGAAATTGGAATCAAGAGCCACAGAGGGAAGAAGACAGCTGATGGTGCTCCCTGAAGGTGCAAGTTCGGGTGACATCAGGGTGGAGATAACTCTTGGGCCACACACAAGACAAGTGTGTGTGTCTGCTTTCCTGAGAAAGCAGAAAGCCAGGAGTAACACAGCGAGTGCATCAGTCAGAAGATGACAATGAAGCAGAAGCGAGAGGGACAGAGGTACCAAAAGAGAAAACTATGCAAGAGAACCACCTCGGCTCCTGGTTTTCTAGCTCCAGTGATAGTTTCTAGGGTCCTGCCTGGATCCCTGCCCTGGAGCTTCTTTTCTGGTGTGTGTGGGTGGGAGGGGGGTTCCTGCTGTATTCCTTTTACCTCAAGGTGTGAGTGATCTTCTGTCCCTTCTGATCAAAGGAGCCCTGGCCTTGGCACCCTCACCGCGAAGTCCAGGTTAAAGCCTTTCTCATCTCCCACATGCGTTGTTGCAAGAGTCTCCTAACTCCGCTGTCACTGTGGTCCTGCATCCCTTAAACATCACTCTCCCCAGGTCCAGTGTGCAAACTTGCCATGTGGTTTCCCACAGGTGATCTCCTCATTGTCTTCTCCATGAAGGTCAGGGCGCTGGCCTTGCACTTTGCGCGAAACTGCCAGTAGCTCCTTAACCTTGCTTCACAGGGATGCCTCTCAGGTACCCTTGCTCATGATGATCCCTTTCCAGGTCTACTCAACACTGCCTTTAGTGGGTGAGTTCTTTGCTTAGATGTCAGCTCCTCCTGCCTCACTTACTCACTGGCTCCCTCCTCGCACCCAGTCGAGCTAAGAGCCCCTCCCTCTTTTTCCCATCCAACGTGTGTCATTTCTGCTTTAGTGTTTACATATTCATAAAGATGATGATGGTGATGTTAGCTAATATTTATGGAGATCTTATTATATACCAAACTCTAAGCTAGTACTTTACAAACATTATTTTGTTGTTGTTGTTTAGGATTGATTTATTTATTTGAGAGACAGGAAGAGGAGGGGCAGAAGGAGAGGAAGAATCACGAAGCAGACTCCTTGCTGAGTGTGGAGCCTGTTGCAAGGCTCAACCCCAGGACCCCAAGATCATGACCTGAGCCGAAATCAAGAGTCGGCCGCTTATCTGACTGAGCCACCCAGGCACCCCCAAACCTTATTTCTTTCAATCCACACCCAAACCCTATGAGGTAGTTTCTGTTATTATTCCTATTTTCTGTAAGAGAAAACCTTAGCAGAGACATAATGTGACTTGCCCAAAGTCACACAGCTAGGAAGCAGTAGACTCTGGGCTATTGTTCACTCCTTCCTTTTTTTTTTTTTTAAGAGCAGCTTTATTGAGATAGACTACACGTGTCCTACCATTCACTCATCCACTTAAAGCGTACAGTTCTGTGGTTTGTCGTATCTTCACAGACTTGTGTGCACCCACCACCACAATTTTAGAATATGTTCATCACCCTGCAAGAAACTCAGAGTCATTAATTGCTCGTTTCTTGATGCTGCACTTGGCAGGTAGCCTGGTACCCAGCATGTAGTACCTGCTCAGCCAGCACCTGCTGAGGAATGGATGGCTACCCTAAGATAGAGGACAGTGGAAGGCAGAAGACAGCCTCTTCGGGCAATGCTCTTGACTCTTCGCATCAAACAAAGGTTTGCCTGATTTTTCTGTTTGTTTATTTTATGCTGTTTTTCTAATCATAGCCACCATTTAGTATCTCTCATGTGCCAAGCCATACACTGAGTGACTGGTGTATGTTATCTTATCAACGCTCACATCGACACCTGGAAGGAGGTATTAGTGGGTCTATGATACAGATAAGGAAACTGAGCCTCGGGGATTTCATTCATTTGTTTAAAGTCAAACACCATTGTCATCACCTTCGTCGTAACATTAAGTGAACTGCTCTTCCCTTTAATAGAACACTTAACCATCTCAATGCATTAGGCTAAATTCTTTATGTACATCACCCATTTATTCATTTTTGTCATTCGCTCCACCAATATTAAGAACCTACCACATACGAGGCACTATGGCAAGTACTAGAGATTCCGTGATAGGCAAACAGATAAATCCATGGTCTCGCAGCGCTCAAGGTCTAGTGGCAGAAAAGACATTATAAGCATGCACACACAAATAACAATTGTATTAGGTGGGAGGAAGGAGAAAGGTGTGAGATGGCTGTGAGATGCAGAGCTGGTATTAGAACCTAATACCATTGAAATCCAAGCCGAGGGGAAAAGTCCAAGACTCTTTCTGGCAAGTTACACCAGTGTGACTCCCTTAGGCTGATCAAATGAGAGTTTGCCAAATGGCCCCCTGGGCAGTCCTTGTCCCTGTAGGAAGTCTGCCACTTACTGTGGGAGACACTAGACAACAAAGGCTTGAACACACACACACACAGAGCTGACCCATACCTCCAGCTGCAGAGCTAGGAAGGAAGCAGTGCCGTGCATTTTGCAAATACCTCCTTTCACCTGGGGGACTCAAGTTTGAAGAGCATTTTCTATTCACTGTGTTGCACTTTGCTTTTTATCATGTAAATGATTCTGGAGATCACTCCATTTAAATACATAGAGATTGTCCCATTCTGCTTTCCACTTGCAAAGTACTGCTTGGTGTGAACAGGGCAGGGTTCAAACAGTCATCCAAGGGTGGACTTTTGGAGTTGTTTGCACTAGAGGCTAGTGAAGTAATGCCTTCAGGAATAACCTGGTGTAGATCTCCTTTGTTAACTGGGAGGTGAATTTTGAGAGGAAATTCTTAGAGGTAGGATTGGCTGGATCAAAGGTAACCACTCCTCTCATTCAAAAGATATTGCCGAGTTCCCTCCCACAAGGGTTGAATCCTTTTGCACCCCTACCAACAATGTATGAGAGTGACTGACTCTTCACATATCAGACCCATGTGGTATTTTTTTTAAAGCATGCATTCTATATAGAAATCGACACTCCTAGTTTCTCTTAAAGATCACAAGATCTGGCAAACCCTGGGCCTGTTTTCCTGCATGACCATAACAAGCTGGGGGCTGAGGGGTCAATGAGGCCAAGTTGTCACTATGGCCCCTGTGAGTCTTGGAAGTTACAACTCCTGATCTGGTCCAGCCCCTTTGTTATGAACATGAGGAGACTCCACACATTCATAGAGGAAAGTGAGTGGGGACTAGAACCCAGGTCTCCTACTGATGTGGGAAATAAAGGCAAAAGAAAAATTAAATTTCCTTACTGCCTACAGCCCACTGACAGGTCCTCGATACAGGCAGAGTGACATTCCTCTAGGGACTCAGCTGCCTCGATGTTCATACTTTGCTAAGGGCAAAACTCCCAGGATCCTGTAAGTCTATTTTAACATATCAAAATTCCTTTACCTCAGGAATTTAGGTATTGAATTTTAACATATCTAAATTCCTTCCTTCCTAAAGGAAGTGGAAACTTCCTTTACCTCTAAACCCCCAAGATATATGTTGGCAATCATCCCTGAAGCTTATGACCCACCAATACACATCTGAAGGGTCTCATGACTAAGGTTTTATTAAACAGTCATAAATGACCAGCTGGCCCCCTCAAGGTCCTGGAAACCTTGCTTCCAAAATGCCTTACAGACTTAGGATATCTCTAACCCCCCCCCCAACTTGAAATATAAAATTGGCCTCTCCTCATGACCCCAGTGCAGCTCTTTTTGCCCACGGGTCCTGTTCCCATGCTTTACCTTTTGGTGCCAAAGATGTCTCAAGAATTCTTTCTTGGCCACCGTCTCTGGACCCCGACATCTCTCCTACATTACTATCTCAGTCCAGTGCACCATCTGGCCTCCAGAGTAAGCTCAAGAATTGAGGCAGGGTACGTGTATAAAAGCACTGATAACTTAGCATTAAAATTAGAATTGTTTTTTAGCATTTACTTTGCTCAGTAAATAGATCACACTACCCTGTGGTTGATTTAACTGTGACTAATCCGCATAGAGCAGAGTAACAAATTGGTTTCTATTTCCTCTGAGCAGCCAAAGAAAGGGCTGATGCCACAGCAGAAAAGAATCAGTTATTCACTGATCCCCTTATTCATCGAACACAAATTGTGGGCCAGCCCCTGATCTAGGCACTGGGGGTTCAAAGATGATGAACAAGCATTTATTTAAACACGCAATAAACAAGAATGCAAAAGCTTGGTAGAACAGTAGAAGTGTTTTATTGGGAACACATAGGCTCCCATCAGAGCCCAGAGGAGGGATGGTAATCCTGCTGAGAGGTATATAGGAGAGGGCGCAGAGGAGGGGGTATTTGGGTGGATCTTGAAGGATGTGTAGGAGCTTGCTAAGAAAATGAAAGGACATGGGAAAGAATTTCAGAGTGTGACTGTATTTGGAGATACGGTCTTTAAGGAGGCAACTGAGTTAGAATGAGGTCCTTGGGGTGTGCCCTAATCCAATCTGACTGGTGCCCTTATACGAAGAAGAAGTTTGGACACAGAGAGACATCAGGAATACACTCACAGAGGAAAGACCACATGAGGACACAGCAGGAAGGTGGCCGTTGCAGGCCAAGGAGAGAGGCCTCAGAAGAAGCCAAACCTACAGGCACCTGATCTTGGACTTCTGGCTTCCGGAAAATCATTTCTTATGTTCAAACTATGGAACCCATGGTATTTGGTTATGACAGCCCTAACAAACTAATATAGACACCATGACCTACTGAGAGCAGTTAGGAGTGGGTGACAGTCAAGAAAAACAAAAAGAAAGGGAAGAGAAGGGGTCAGGGGAAACCGGGGATGAATACAGGGCAGGAAAGAGGAGGAGTTTGAATGTGGCAAAAACAGAGATACTCAAGCCAGAAAAGTTCAGTCAGTCTCCAGTTTTCTATTGTCATTACCCAGTGGGTAGATAGACTTTAAAATTTTATTTTTAGCAGTGCGATGGGTGCCTATGGCTACAAAATTAAATAATTCAGAGAACTGATAATAAAAAGCAACTACCCTTCCCTCACCATGTCCTATTCCCCCAGACCAACATTTTCTGTTTCTATCATTAACCTTGGCTAAAACAGAGGCATGTTATGTGCCAAGCCCTGTGCTAAACCGTTTCTGTACATTGTCTCCATGAGTGCTCACCACAATCCCATGAGGTAGCTACCATTATTATCCCCACTGTACAGATGGGGAAACTAAGGCATAGAGAAGGTAAGTGACCTGTCCAAGGTCCCACACAGCTGGTAAGCAATAGAAAAGGGATTTCAACTCAGGTCTGGACTCCAGACACCTGAATACTCTTAATCACCACACTCTGGTGGTTCCTGTCAAAGACTCATTACTGTGCTCCTTGATTTATCCACTCTGGACATTATCCATTGACTTTTTAGTATGACTGATGAGGACTTAGCTCACTTAATCCTCCTGCCTTCTGCTTTCCAATTTTAGATAGATACATTGCAATATTTAGTTCTGTTGGGGGTACCTTTGGGGCTTTAAATAATACACACCTCAATTCCTTGCTTGTACTCTACAAACATTTGTTAATTGGTTGTGAGGGATCACCTGTGAGTGGATGATGGCAAGGGCACCCCAGGCATTCTCCTCCATACCCATCTTCGGTAACACCCAGCTCTGTGATGGGTACCCAGCGGGTGCTTGATAAATATCTGGGTAACAGAATCAATGCAGAGAAACTTAACAGCACCAAAGGTAGGAGATGACCAAGAAATCTCAGGCAGGCGAAGGGCATGGTAATTGCAGCCCTCAATGTCAGACTGACTTCTTTGGAGACACAGCCTCCCGCTGAGGAGGGAACAAGGAGCTATAAAATGGAAATTGAAGGAGAATCGCTTCAGAGCAGCTGTCAGGAAGCACTTCCCCCAGCGAAGACAGCAGATGACCCAGCTGCAAGGTTGTCTGGGCTCACACACCTGGGCCTGTCTTGTCAACCTGAGGGAGGCCACCGAGGAACTCCGCACGGGCCCCTGGTCATCTCCCCACCGTGGGAAACGGGGTGGGGAGGGGTGTCTTCTGTCAGCAGCAATTCCACAGGGGGCTTTCTGAAAGGGGTGTCAGGGGCACCTCCCTGGGGAGGTTTCTCAGACTGGAGAGCCCAGGACTGTGTACCTGTGAAGATAGAGGTCATCTGCGCACGTAGAGTCTTGGTTCATGGTACCCTGCTGCCTACAGCACCCTCCCCACTGGCAGCCTAGTGAAATCTTACTTATCCTTGTACTTCTGGTCAGATGACACAGTCTTCGAAAGGAATTCCAGACCTCCCAGCCCGGGTCACATCCCTTCTTCTATGTCCTCTAAGTATTTTCCCCTGGTGACACTTAGCGCGGTGGTGAGTTTGCATTTATTAGTTATTGCTTGTACAAAGTCTAACCCACAAGATTGGGAACATCTCTGCTTTTGCTGACCACAGATTCCCTGCAGCTAGCCCAGCACCCAGCACATAGAAGGTGCTCCGTGAACATTTCCTGAATGAATGAACAAGTGAATGAATGAGTCTGAATTCAATCCCTTTAATCAAATGGGTCACGTCTGAGCTTCTGCCCCCTCCAAACCCAATATCTTTGCACCTGAAGAGAATGAAGCTTTCAGACCCTGACCGCTGCAGTCCAGACTCATGATTCACCTTCTGAAATGCAGTGACTGGCATTTCGGATGACTCACACAGACTCCTGGGAGACACCCCCCCCCCCCCCCCCCCCCCCCCCCCCCCCCCCCCCCCCCCCCCCCCCCCCCCCCCCCCCCCCCCCCCCCCCCCCCCCCCCCCCGCCATACACACATTCTTTCTTTCCCTTCACTCTTGTCCTCCCCCATCAATCTGTCAGCAGGCTGGTCTCTTTACCTCCTACTCAGTGGTTCTCAGCTCTGGCTTCAGCTGATTGACCCGGGAACTTTTTAAACATAGAGATGCTTGAGTTTCTGATTCAGGGGCTCCGATGGGGGCCTGGGCACGTGTGTGTTTCAAGATCCTCCCCAGTGACTCTGATGTGTGGCCCACTCTCTAAATTGATCTCACGGCTTCCCTATAGACACCTGCCCCACTCCACCTGTGTCCACCACCTCTTTTCCCTTGGGGACCGCAGTCTCCTCACTGGTCTCTCGGGGCTCCAGGCTTGGGTTCCCCAATCCATACTCTGTGAGGCGGCCTGCCAGAGAGATCTTTCTAGAATGAAAGCCTCTAGAATGTCACTCTTCTGCTTAAAATGTCCCCCTACATTTCACTGCCTATAGGACAAACCCCAAACTCCTGGAGAGCCTCACAGGCCCCTGGTACTTCTCCAGAGAACTCACTCACACTCACGTGGGAACCATGCTAAGGGCCTGAATGAGCTCGCCCATGTTCTCTCCTTCTAAGTCTGTGCACAATGGTTCCCCTTATCCATTGTTAGAGAAAAATCTATCCGGACACTTATTAAACTGGCAAGGAAGACTATTCAGGACCAATGTAATAGGAGTTTTGCAGTAAGGGAGAGAGATAGGGCTCAACTCCCAGTACAACAAAGACAGCTGGGGATTTATAGTCAATGAGCACAGGGAGGGGGTCAATGGACGGAAAATTACTGAGAGGAAGTGGCTGGGGTAGGTAGATATTGCTACACTGAACTATCAGGGTTTTTGCTGAAGCCCAGGGGTTAGATAGCAAGGGTTAGGGATGAGGAATTTTTTCAGGTGTCAAGGGTGATCAGATCTTCTGAGCGAGGGGATGACCTGGCAGGATTCTTTGCTACGACTGGGCATGGGCAGACCCAAGGCAGGATGGGCACTAAGATCGAGGCCCAGTTGAGTAGATGGCTCAGAGGAGCCCCAGTAAAGTTTGGTCAAGGCAAGAGTCTGTCCCCAGGAACAGCTGGCTGTTCTTGCTCTGCATCTGACAATGCAGGCTCTTCCAGGTTCTGGTGGAGGAGGTGCTGCCTCGGGGGGGGGGGGGGGGCTTGCCCATTACTCCCGTATTGCCCTCTGTCCTTCACTGGTCCCGCGTTAGCGTTTGTCACCTGCTCGGGTTGTGACCTGTTTACTTGCCTGGTCGATCTTGAACCCCCCCCAGTGCCTAACACAGTGCTTGGTTCTCAGTAAGTATTTGTTAAATGAATGCATACTGATGCACTCGACTCTCAGGGAATCACTACTCTGCTTGGAAACCATCAATGACTTGGTATCGTCTGCATCAGTGGTTCTTGGATTTGGGTGAGCATCTGAGTAGCAGGAGGGCTTGTTAAACACTGAGGGCTCGGCCCCCCTCCCGAGTTTCTGGTTCTGGAGATTGGACGAGGGCCTAAGAATCTGCACGTGTAACAACAGGTGAAACTGATAGATGGCGCTTTGATCACCACTGACACACAGGATCGCAGCTGATATCATCGCCCGGTGAAACATATCATACTATTTTAAAAATCCAAAGATAATAAGATTTAATAGGCAACTTTCAGGTGAGGTATGAAGCAGATATGATCTCATGATCTAGATGACCTCCTTCCCTGCCTGGAGTATAAGATTCTCTTTCTCTCTCCCCCTGTCTCCCTCATTTGCAGCCTGGAGCAATGAGCAAGACTTCATTGCCTGGCCCCATGCTTCATTTGCTGTTGGAGAGGCTGCCTCCCAGGCACCACTGCCAGGCCCAGTGCCAGGCCAAGAGCAGGGACTGCGGGCCCCGGGGTGACTGAGTGGCATACTAATGCACATGGCTCAAGGAGCTGCAGTGCCTCGAGCCCTCGACCACCTCCGCCCCCATGATGAGCTGCTGCTGCAGGTGCATGGGGAGGGCGGAGTGGGCGGGACAGGGGCTGTGTCTCCAGCAGGCAGGGCAAGGCAGAGCTCCTCCAAATGAATCCGCCTGGCCCAAGGGGGTCCAGGCATAGCTGTTTGCAGGGCACGTGGATGGGGCTGGGATGTGATGGCTGTGGTGTTCGCACGTGATGGGAGGCTTTCGGGGTGTGCGACAGAGTTGGGGGGGTGAAGAGGGGGCTGTGCCAGGAGCTGGGACGGGGCGACAGCTCTCTCCATGTGGCCATGTTCCAAGGAGGTGAGGAGCTCCTTCACATTTCAAATTTGAACTTGTCCTGCCAGGCCCAAGCGAAAGAAAAGAATATTTGTCAAGATAGTAAGCTAGAACAAGTATATATAATTTACAGTTTGTTACCTCTTTAGACATGTGAGATGCTCTTGCTCAGGCCCTGCAAATGTTTGGCCTATGGCTGCCTGCAGGAGTGACTGGGGAGCGAGACTGCTCTGTGAGGGCCTGTGCTCTTTCACGGGGCCAGAATCATCACCGAGGAGCCACGACTAGCCCTGCCTCTCTGGGGACTGGCCAGGGCCCCTCCAAAGGGCCGCCAGGGCTCTATTTCTCTTGCTGGGTGGCCAGGGTGAAAACTCACCCACAGTTAAATGACAGCAACTTTGCTCACTGAGATGAAGGAAGAGGCTGAGGCCTCGGGAGGCTTAGATCTGGGTTTCCCACCAAGCTGTCGGATGCTGGTCAGGAGTGTGGAGTCAAACCTTATGCTGCCACTTCCCAGATGTATTTCTGGGGACAAGCCACCCCTCTGAACCTCAGTTTCCTTGTTTGGTAAGTGGGGAGCAGTGTAATGGCTGCACGGGAAGGAGTGATGCCAAAGCTTCTGGACTGGGCCTGCGCAGGTGGGTACCTCTAAGTGCGGGCTGTCATTTGTGATTTTAGTTCGTCCGCCTCTGGTGGGGCTTTCTGCCCAAGTAGCCCCTCCCTTGGCACAGTCTGACAAGTTGGTGGAGGTTGTCCTCCAGGTTCCCTGCTTTCCCTTCGGGCATTCTTTGCTTGAGGGCACCCTTCCAATTCATTTCAGGGACCTACAACTCTCATGCTGCAGAGAAGGCACCCTTACCAATGCAGATTCCAAGGCCCCCACTTCAGATATTCTGAGTTGCCAGGTTGGGATTGGGCTCAAGTATCTGCATTTTAATGAGTTCCCCAGAGGGTTCTCATAGACAAGGCAGCTCTTGCAGAAACACTATGGTTGAGAAAGTGGACTGAAAGTCTGAACCAAGACTCGCAGCTAGAGGCAGATTCCTGTTCTATCTGAAGCACTTTTCTAAGAGTCAAAGCTGCCCAAGAGTGGAATAAGCTGCCGTGAGACATAATGAGCCCCCTGTCAATGGAGGTATGCAAGCAAATGCCAGATACATACCTGGCAGAGACAGGACAGAACTCCAGCCTTAGCTCAGGATTTGCAGTTCACGGCCATGACAGTCTCTGTGGTACCATCTTCTTTTCCTCTGCCCTTCATCTCGAGAAATGCTGTCAGCCTTCCAACACCATCACCATACTCCCTTTCCCAGGGACTTCTTGGTCTGAGTCTCACTCTTGAGCAAGGAACGAATGCTCTCCTGTCCTAGGACAGAAGTCTGGTAATGAAGAAGGTCATCCGAGGCTGCCCCATTCAATTGTGCCACCAGAGAAAACCCTCATCTCGGCCCTTGGGGAAAAGATGCCCTTCCTTGGGCCTTATGTGCCCCCCACTTCTCCTTCTCCATCCCCACAGAGAATTTATAGAAGGAGCTGGAAGCAGAGGAGGCTGTAGAGTCAATCTGAGACTACGCTCAAGAGAGGACTTGGAACTGCAGCGCCTTGTAGTAACTGTGCCTAACGCCGCATGTAATCGCCGCCATGTGTCTCTGTCAAGAACTGCGGTATGCTCCAGTGCAGTCCCTGGGAGCTCCCCTGTCAGGACCCTCCAAGCAGAAGACAAATGGATGAGTTAGGGCAGTGATAAATACCGCTGTCCTTCTGTTGTCAGCTGACCCTGCAGCGAGTCAGCTCAGCAGGGGGCAAAGGAAAGGGCATGCCTGGCAGCAAAGTTCTGGGGGACCAGGGTGTGTGGTTGCTCCCCAAGTACATGCTCTCAAAGTGGAGCCTGACCAATAGTTTGTTTTGAGGGGATGAGCTGACACACCATTTGCTAAGAATGCGAGAAAGGAGTCAGGGAGGACAGTAGGTTTCTTTATCTGCTTATTTCATCATCAATCCACAATGAAACCCCATATCCCAGCCTTGTCTGCCCCTAGACTTGCTCCCCCAGATGGCTGAACCTGGTGAGGTGTCCCCCCACCTGTGTTCTAAAAGCCAGCAGAAACCCCCCACCTCACTGTGAGCTCTGCAGCTGTCCTTGGAAACCCAGCTCCTCTGAGCCAAAGCTGAGCATTTCGTCCTTGGGAATTCCCACCCCCTGTCTCCAGGCCCCTGTCAACTCTATACCTCCAATAGCAGTTTTAGAAATGGTAGCCCCCTTTTGAGCACCTAGTATGTGCTGGGTTGTGACAGGCATAACCTCAAATGTTCGTAAACACAAAATCCATTTTGCAGATGTCAAAAGTGAGGCACAGGATAGTTAAGTGACTTGCCCAGGTCTGGGTGACTTGAAAATCCGTAATTATTTGGGTTGACAGGGACCATTACAGTGAATAATAACAGTGGATCAGAACCCCTGAATATGAATCAGAGCCCTGGCTCTTCCTTGTTATCGGGGTCAGTTTTACTCCTCTAAGCCTTAGCTTTTCTCTGTGTGAAATGGAGGTAATCACAATTATCATCATGCCTACCTCTTTGTATTTGTGGTAGGCAGACAATGGTTCCCCAAAGATGTTAACATGGAGAGATTATCCTTGATTATCTAGGTGGGCTCAATATAATCATAAGGGTTCTCATTGGAGGGAGGCAGGAGTGTTAGATTTAGAGAGGGTGCGAGCACCCTCTCTAGAGAGAGAGAGAGATTAAAGGGGCTAAGGTACTGGTTTTGAACATGGAGGAAAGGCCCATGAGCCAAGGAATGCAGGCAGGCTCTAGAAGCTGGGAAAGACAAAGAAAGAGGTTCTTTTCTAACGCCTCCAGAAGGAATACAGCCCTGCTGACACCTTGATTTTAGTTCAGTGAAGCCTATTTCCAACATCCAAAACTGTATTGTATGTTCTATTTTCTCTTAATTTTAAAATTTTAAAAAATATATTTATCTGAGGAGGGAGAGAGTGAGAGAGCAAGCACGAACTCATGGGGAGAGGGCTAGAGGGAAAGAATCTTCAGTCAGACTCTGCATTGAGCACAGAGCCCAATGCAGGGCTCAATCTCACAACCCATGAGATCATGACCAAAGCTGAAACCAAGAGTTGGACGCTTAACAGACTGAGCCACCCAGGTACCCACAGATTGCATGTTTTAAACCACCAAATTTGTAGTAGTTTGTTACCACAGCAACAGGAAACGAATACAGGGTTGTGACTTCAAGAAATCCGTAAAACAGCAGACACACTGAGTTGTTTATATATAAGTTCACTATGAATTCTGCCTCCTGGTTTTACAGCAAGGCGCTTAATACCTTAGATATCTCTGTTTTCCAAACATAATTTGTTATAACATTGGGCACATATTAATATTTAGTGGATGAATTATAATTTCTTCACTGAAAAGGGGGGGACGAGGCAATCCCGGAAATGGTGGTTAAGACTAGAGGTGTGCATACAGAGTGTAAGAGGTGATTAAATTTTCTTCTAGTTAAGGCATTGATGGCTCTGGTTAAGACCCTAATGGTTTGTATAGAGTTTACAACCATATAATAGTTGTATGTGGTTTGTATTAAATAATTAAGTCTTTACCAAGGACTTTATTAGGTATACCTTAATACAGAGACGAGTGCAGCCAAGGCTTCCTTTCTATAGGAAGTCTTCTGTCCCCAGTCCAGTGTATTGTGATGTGTGTTTGTTGGAATTCTTGGTTATAGGTGGTAGCAATCCAAGTCAAATACATCTAAGAAATACATACAAAACTGACAAACTGTAACTATAGGTCTAACTTCAGGTATTGCTGGATCCAGGTGTTTGAATGATGTCATCAGGATTTGTTCTCACCACCCCTTAGCTTTGCTTTCTTCTATGTTGACATCATTTTAAGGCAGTCTCTGCCCACGTGGTAAACCCAGGAAAATCCAGGCTTGTGTGTTACCAACACAGCAGTCTCTGGGAAAAGAGTATCTATTTCTCAACAAATGTAGCAGAAGTCTTGGGATGGATTCTGATTGGTCCATCTTGAATCAGATGGCTGTTCCTGAACCAATCACTGTAGCTGGGGAATTGGAACACCCACCTCATGGTTAGACTTGGGTCATGGGCGGAACAAGGTGACAAGACAATCTCAGTAGAGCCACATGGACTGAGAGTAGGGGAGGAATGGTCCTCAACAATGGAAATGGAAGAAGTGTTAACAGAGAGAGGGAGTTGGTGCTGGGCAAGCATAAACTACAGAATTTTCTTTCCCCAGATCACCTAGAGAGTAAGATTTAGAAATAGTACTAGAATCCAACCTCTTGAATCACCCAAAAGTCTGATTCTTTAGTCAAATTGACTGGATTGTGGGGGCTGGATCTGCAAGTAAAACTCTCAAGCCTCATGGGATTTCCTGGAAAAATAATGAGGCGTATGAGGGTGGAGGGCTGGCAGAAATAGACACTTCCTGTTCATAGGAGAAACTCAGACTCTCCGAATTGGAAGGCCACCAAGTCTGACTTCTCCATTCCCTTTGCAACATCCTCTCCAGGTGGCTGGCAGCCTCTGCGTGCATGCTGCCAGGGACAGGAAACACACTCCTTTTCTGAGACAGTCATTTTTTGATACCTCTGACCATTAAAAATAAATATCCCTATTTTGAGTCCAAATCTGTCTTCCTGTAGCTTCCACCTCCTTGTCCTGGGAATCACAGAGAATAAGTTAAACTCCTTTGGAATGGCCCAGAATAAAAGTGCACAGAGACTGAGAGTCAGAAGACTATGGTTCTGATGTAGGTTCTCTGTTAGGAGAGCAAGGAAAATGAGATGAAATGCAAACATGAACGTGAAAGTGCTTTGTATGTCACAGACCATCACCATCATCATCATCAGTTAGACACTGTTAGAAGTTATTATCTAAATTCTTTCTTCTTTCTTTCTTTCTTTCTTTCTTTCTTTCTTTCTTTCTTTCTTTCTTTCTTTCTTTCTTTCTTTCTTAAATAGCATGAGCACATGCACAAGCGAGGATGTAGAGGGGTAGAGGGAGAGAGAGAATCTCAAGCAGGCTCCATGCTCAGCGCAGAGCCCGATGTGGGACTCGATCTCACGACCCTGAGATCATGACCTGAGCTGAAATCACCAGTCAGATGCTTAACCAACTGAGCCACTGAGGTGCCCACCTAAATTTATTCTCATAGTAAGCATTTGAGATAAATTCTATTATTATTCCCATTACACAGATGAGAAAACTGATAGCACTAGAGCTGAAGTCACATGGTTAATTTAAATGGCAGAGTTGGGACTAGAACTCATCTGGCTTGATTCCCACATGCGTGTCCTTATCCAACATAGCACCTGTAAAAAAAGATACAACCGTAGGGATTGCTTTCACTGTTTCATCCTAATGGTCCTTGAGTTGGTGGGGACATTTGGTTCTTCAGTCTTTTCTAAGGTTGCTGAGTGGTTCTTGGCTTTCCTAGTCTCTTTGTAGGACAGGGAGAGCGACTGAAGGTGTCAGAATCAGCCAAGAGTTGGCCCTCCAGCCAAGGGCAAGTTTCCTGTGGATGATGTTTTCCCAAACAAGTCCTTCCCTCTTCCCTGGTCCAGAGATTAAATAACCCACAGGCAGCTCTCCAGACAGAGACAAAAACGAAAGAGAAGGCAGTGCATATTACAAGAACATAAAAAGGACCAGGCTCTGTTTACTCAGATTGGGAAACAGATTCCAGGAACAATGTGTCTGCTCCAGTGTAATTATCTTGAAATTGGTCGGCATTTTACTCAGCTCCAAAACTCATAAAGAGGCTTCAAAGGGATGGGTACTCTGGGGACTGTTTTATCAAAAGGGACTTAAGGGGTAAGATTTCTAGATCAAACTCAGCTCTTAATTGAATCAGCAAAACTGAAAAAAAAAATTTAAAGGGAGTTTTATGAAACAGCAGGAAAACATTTTGGATATGCAGATTGAAAAGAGAGGGTAGCAACTGACCCAGATACCCAGCAGAATATCTCTGCACGGCTGACTGGTGTTAGTGAGAGTGGAAGGAAAGGAAGTTATTGCGATCATAAACCCCTAGCTTGGAAGAAACATGGGGCTTCCATCTGTTCCATCTTTTTCTCTTAATTCACTTACATTTAAATCAACTTATCCATTCATTCATTTTTCAGTAAATAACAATTTGGCCACCTACTGTGTGCCAGGGAGTATTAAGGGCTGGAGATGCAATGGAGACACACAGGACCCTTCCTCCAAGGAGCTGACCATTCCCAAATATGTCCCAGGGCAGGAGGCTCAAGCCCCTGCACGCCCTGCTGAGCTGGAGCTGTCTATTTCCCTAGCACCCCCTCCCCAGCGGCCCCCCCCCCGCCCCCATACTGCTCTTTGTTCTTCTGGGAAATCTCATGGGGCTTGATAGTTTGGGTAACAGTCCGTCTTCACATTCCAGCGTATTTGACTTTAGAACTGGATTAGTTTAGGGTTCAGGAGGCTGGATTCTAGTTCTGTTTCTGCATCCTGTTCTGTATGTGATTTTTGGAAAGAAAATTCTATTCATACGGGAAGAAAACTGAGCCTCCAGGAAGGCTTTTCCCCTCCTGCCCCCCCAATCCCTATGTTCTGTTTAAATCTTGACCCTCCCGCTCACAGACTCTTTACCCATGAGCAAATTGTCTAATCACTCTGTTCCTTAGCTTTATTGTATGTAAAATGGGATTGTGGAAGTTTTTGTTAAGAAAAATGTAAGTGAAATGCTTGCAATCGTCCCTCTTATTTAATAGACACTCAATAGACCTTAACTATTATTATTATTATTATTAGAGCACTGTGGACAATTTCTTCATAGTATTGATCACCATTTGTTATTATATAGTTAAGTGGCAATTAGATTTATGTCTGCCTTCCCCATTAGACTGTAAACTCCCTAAGGGCTGTTTTATTTACTGCTGTATTTCCAATGTCCACCTCAGTGACTGGCATACGATGGAAGCTCAATAAATATTTGTTTAATGAGTTAATGAATGAATGAATTTCTTCCCAAATCCATCTCAGCTTGCGGAGTAAAAAAGAATCAGGGCTACTGGCAGAGCATCTATCTGTTCCCAGAGGTTTTCTCAAAGATGCTCCAACAGCTGTTTGTGCTAGAAGCCACCATAAAAAGCATTTTTAAAAGAGAGAGGGAGAAAAGAGTGGTAAAGAGGAGATCTATGCCCCAGCTGGGATTCTGGACCTCTGGCTGCAGTGAGACTCAGGGGAGGGAAGGGGAGAAGGGCAGGAAGGAAGATGCGGGGGCTGAAGAAAGGAAGACAGAGGCATAATTTTGATCAGAGCTGGAGAGATACTCAGAGAGAAAGACACTCACTCACAGTCCTCAAGAAAGGTGCTCTGTGGTTGACAGAGACAAAGACAGAGTGGGAGAAGGAAAGGAGGGAAGACAAGTGTTTGAACTGGCAACTAATTCCCCAAATCCTTGAGGGTTTTTGAGAGCTAGAGAGTAATGCAGGCTTCAGCCTTGGCTGGTTGATTTATGACCAGTGAGAGTTGGACCACACTGGAGCTAAGCACATTAGGCAGCTGTGTGGCTTGGAGCTTCTCAAAGCCAAGCCTGGGACTTCCCTGGAGGGCAGGATGGTGAGCAGACCAAAGGGTAGAGAGGCTGTCTGCTCTAATGGGATGTGAACTCCCAGTCAAGGAAATCATGGTATGGAGGACTTAGAATGCTTTTGTCTTCACTCTCACTTCTAATTGGGAGCCACACAAGAAGTTTTCACTCAAAAGAGGGATCCTTCCTCCCTCCCATCCTCCCCTTTCTGCACCTTCCCTGCCTTCTCTCCCTCCTTCTTTCCCCACCTTCCCTCTCTCCCTCTCTCTCTCCCTCCTCCTCCTTCTCCACTTTCCCTCCCTCCCTGCCTTTCCTCCCTCTCCTCTCTCTTCCTTCCTGATTTATTGAGGATTCAGAACACACCAGATCACCAGGATTAAAGAGGACATGATTCTCAACTTTTAAAGAGTGATGTAGCCTAAAGAAAAGAAAAGCAGGGAATGGAATGATAGGTACAGTATGGTACCATTCATACACCTTCAATTCTTAATTTTTATTTGTTCATAATACATGTACTTAACGCATTCTTATAGGTATAAATACGAAATAGATTAAGCGGAAATAATCTAAATTTGTGACCAGGGTGCTGGGGGATGAGGTGGGAAGGAAATGAAATCTGGAATGGCAAACCGAGGGGGTTTCATCTTTAGATGAGCAACATGTTGCTTATTTTATTTTTAAGAAATTGAAAACATTTGACAAATGGTTTTCGAATGGTCATTTTTTGATGGTGGATATTTGGCTATTTGGTAGATAGCGCCCTTTTAAAATTTCTCAGAATTAAGAGAAAAGCTCAGGAAATTGAAAAACTGATCGTAATTCAGTGAGACAAGTCACTTTGAGGTCTCTGTTTTTCCACATTAGCTCCGGGAGATGGAGGCAGCAGGGATTGTCAGAGGCATCCTCTCCCTCCTCCCCTCTCTCCCCACTGTGCCCGCTCCATCTATCCTGCAGTCCATATTTTCAGGAATGAATTCCCCAGGATTGAATCAAATAAGCTACTGCATGCTTAGTACAATAAAAATAATTCTCTTTCCAAGAAATACATGCACCTTCCAGAGTGTTCCAGGAGTCTGGAACATGGTAGCTCAGGCAGGGTGGGTGTGACACTTGTGAGACAAAGTGAGCAGTATCTGTGGATACTGTGGGAACTGTGGGAAAGAGGCACTGGCCATTGATAGTCTCTATCTTTGAAGAAACCCTAATTTGTGGGAAAGAGCCTAGGCTTTGGAGCCAGACAGTTCCAGGTTAGGGGCCCCTTACAAGCTGTGTGACCTTGGGGGAATTATTAAATCTCTGAGCTTGAGTTCCCTCATGTGTAACAAGGGGGTGATAATGCTTCCCAAGGTGGTTGTAATATTTAAATGATCTTGTAGAAGTGACGTGTTCAGCAAGCCCAACACGGTACCTGGAAAACAAAAGATTCTTTGCGCATATTAATCTTTTCTTTCCGAAGGGTGGGATTTCTTTAGTGATACCTGGAATATGGCTCCAAAAGCCAACTTCGTAAATGGCCGCAATTGCCAGGACTTCCTCTGTCTTAAAATCTTCCCTCGTGGAGAAAACAGGACTGTAAGCAGCAAAAATGATGGAGACATTGAGCTTAAAGGAGTCCTGGGCCCAGGAGGAGAGCAAGAGAGCTGGAAGGGACCTTGCTGGACCCCAGGCCACTTAGTTCCCCAACCTCACCTCCCATCTTCTGGGAAAGGGGTCAGTCTCATAAAGTCTCTAGTCTCAGCTCAGAATGGCTGAGACTGGGACTCAGGAATCTCTTTTTCTGAGAAAGCGCCCCACAAAATGCAAATTAAAACAATGCCATGCCATTTTTAATTCAACAGGTGGCAAAACAAACTTTGATGATGTGTGGGGCGCCTGGGTGGCTCAGTGGGTTAAAGCCTCTGTCTTCGGCTCAGGTCATGATCTCAGGGTCCTGGGATCAAGCCCTGTATCGGGCTCTCTGCTCAGTGGGGAGTCTGCTTCCCCCTCTCTCTCTCTACCTGCCTCTCTGCCTACTTGTGATCCCTCTTTCTCTGTCAAATAAATAAATAAAATCTTAAAAAAAAAAAGTTTGATGATGTGAAATGTCAGGGAGAGTGTGAGGAAGCATGTGCCCTGGATCACTGCTGGTGGGCGCAGCCACTGTGGAGAGCACTTAAAACTGTGCGGGCTCGCAGAGGGGCAGGAAGCACAGAGCCAGCCTGACCGACTGCTGGTCCCAACTGTCAGAGACTCCTCAACTTCTCTGAGCCTGAAGTTCTTCACTTGTCAAACGGGGCTGCTATGGCTTGCAAAGAAGCTATGAACTCGAAAGCTGAACTTTAAAGTGCTCTGCAGGGGTGAGAGGAATATATCTGAGGTGTGTATGAATGAACCCGCATATGTTGTGTGTGTATGTGTATGTAGATATGAATGTGTGAGTGTGTGTGTGTGTAGGAGGTGGACATGCAGGGGGTGTAGGTTTATATACATATATGTGTTATGTCTGATTGTGTGTTAGTCACTGTGTGAGAGGGAGGGAGGAAGGAGGGAGGACACGTAGAGGGAAGAAGGCAGGGAGGGAAGTGGGACGAAGGAAGGAAGGAAGGATAAGGAGCTAATAAGAAAGGGACGGCTGGAGAAAGGAAAGAGGGAAAGAGGGAAATGGGACGGCACCAGCCCAGATCTGGCTGTTCTTTCCAGAAGCCCCTGCCAGCTCCAGGAATGCAGACGGGAATTGGTTTGGAAACCTCAGGGAGTCTCTCTGGAGCCAGTCCATCTGCTGACTTCTCTGTCCCAGAACCCTCTCTCAGCACTTGGGGACATTTTCCAGGAGGCTGGAACCGAGGAGAGGTGTGCTCAGAGTGGCCAGGTGTGTTTCATCAGCCTTCCCATGGGTAAGCGACTGCTCGGTCTCAGGATGATTCCCCTCCTCTGCACCTGAGCCCCGTAGCACCCCTCAGAGCCAGGCCCACCTCCGCTTGCTCCCCCACAATTTCCACAGCAGCAGCCTCTTGCCACCTGTCTTCCTCCAGGCCCCCCGGCACACTGCCAGGCCTGCGTTCATGAGCTGTAGGGTGCCCATGGCCCCTGTCTGGAAGGTTGGACGAGGCTCCAGCCATGGCTGGCCTCTCTGATTATTCAAGCTGGGCTCAGACGTGCCCTCCCCAGAGAAGTCTCCTCTACCCCTCCAATCCACAGCAGCACTGTCCTCCTCCCCAGGTTGTTTCATTAACATTTTTACTTCACTTTCAGTTGTGAGAAATAACACATGTGCAGCAAAGCACATGGAACACAGGTGTGCCGCCTGGTGGGGGATGATAAACCAAACAGCAACATAGCCCCCTCCACATTAAGAAATAAAATATTGCCTGCACCCTAGAATGGTTCTCTAAATGGTTCCTCTGTCCCTAAATGGTTCCCTACAGTGCACCCCTCCCTTTGTCCTCAAGGCAACCTTGACCTTCAGTAGTCACGTCTGTGTGGATTCATAATCGAGGATCTCCCTGCCTCCAGCCTACCCTGTCAACCTCTGCCAAGGCCAGGATCCTGCAAGCCACTTTCACCTTCTAGAGCTAGCTTCTTCCTGGATGCTGCCCACAGGAGTCACCGAGGGGAGACTGCAGAGCCCGGAAGAGGGAGAAAGGACTCGCTTTGTCCTGTTGGCTTTCTGGACCTGTCGGCTTCACCACAGCAAGGCACTGTGTTTCAGGAGCGGGAGTAGATTCCTACTCAGTTCTCCCAGTGCTCACAGAAACAAGTCTCATGGTGGCCCTTGAGAGACATCGGCACCTGCCAGCCAGCCAGCAACTCTCCTCATGACTGGACTGAGTGACACGATTTCCTTGCATTAAAAAAAAGTACTTTCCTACCTAAGGATGCATCCCTAAACACTAAAATACAGTTTTGTCTAATACGAAGCATCAGGTACATGAGATAGTTCCGTACGCCCTTGTTGGTGGCCCGCGTCTTCATTCCACATAGGGTGCGTTGCAGCTTATCGGCTTCCACCATTGTGTTGTACTCTGTCGTATGAGCATGCCACAGCTTGTTCCTCCACTCTTCTCTTAAGAGATGTTTGGACTGTCTCCACACTTCTGGCTTTTATAAATAATAAATACTACAATAAACATGCTTATTTAGATTTATTGGTGCAACTGCATACAAATTTCGATTGCACATATATTTGGGACAGAAACTGCCAGAACTTGTATTTTCTGGCGAATAATGAAGTTGGGAAGTTTTTCTTATGTTCCTTGGTCATTCAGATAATCTTTGTGTGTGTGAGATTACTATTCAAGGCTCGGGTTTTCTTTTCTACTGAGTTGTCTTTTATTTATTGATTTGTAGCAGTTCTTTATATATGCAGATTATAACGCATTGATCAGTTACCATTTTTGAAGATATTTTATCCTCTTACGCAGAGCTTGGCTTTTCACTTCCTTAATGATATGATTATAATAAACAGAGATTCTAAATTTTATTTTACTTTATTTTTAGATTTTATATATTTGACAGAGAGAGAGAGAGATCACAAGTAGGCAGAGGAAGGCAGAGAGAGAAGGGGAAGCAGGCTCCCTGCTGAGCAGACAGCCTGAAGTGGGGCTCCATCCCAGGACCCTGAGATCATGACCTGAGCGGAGGGCAGAGACTTTAACCCACTGAGCCACCCAGGCACCCGAGGTTCTAAATTTTAGTGTAGTCAAATTTGTATCTTTTTTTTTTTTTTTACCTTTTACGATTAGTGCTTTTTGAATGTTATTTAATAAAAATTTCTCCTTCACAGGAAAATGTATCTGTTATCTTTTTGTTTTTAAGATTTTATTTATTTTTTGACAGAGAGAGAGAGAGCACAATTAGGCAGAGCGGCAGGCAGAGGGAGAGGAAAAAGTGGGCTTTCTGCTATGCGGGGAGCCTGATGTGGGGCTCAATCCCAGGACCCTGGGATCATGACCTGAGCTGAAAGAAGCCGAATAATTGAGCCACCCAACCGCGCCTTCTGTTATCTTTTTAAAGCTCTGTTATTTTGCTTTTCAGATTCATGTCTATAACCCATCGGATACTGATTTATTGTGAGTTATTTATCAATAGATTCTCATGAATTCTTTGTATAATCAGATCAAGTACAAATTATGATAATTTTATTTTTTACTGTCCCGTCCTTATGCCTTAAATTTTTTTGTCACCTTACCACCCTGGCCAAAATGTTTAGTATAATGTTGAATAGAAGTGGGTATAGCAGGCATCCTTGACACTTTCCACATCTCCAAGAAAAGCTCTTAGCTTTTCACCATTATGTAGGATGTTTGCACTAAGATGTTTTTCAGGACAGTTCTTATTTAAATAAATTCCTTTTTTAGTACTGGTTTTCTAAAAGTTTTGTATGATGACTAGATATTGAATTTTATCGTATGTATTTTATGAACCTATTGAGATTATCATTTGATTTTTCTCCTTTTTTTAATTAACATAGTGAATTATATTGACTAATTTTTAAATATTATACCAACCTTGACTGTAGGAATAAACCTAATTTGGTTGGCAAGTATATCCTAATTATATATTGCTAGAATCATTTTCCTAATATTTTAATGAGTGTTTTTGCATTTATGTTCATGAATGAGATTGGTCTGTAATTCTTCTTTCTTGTATTATCCTTGTCAAGGTTTGGTATCAAAATTATATATCATAAAATGAATTGAAAAGCATTTTGTTTCAAAAAATGAGTTGAGAAGTATTTCCTTTCCTTTTTTTTCCATTTCCTAGAAGAATTGGTATAATACATATAATAGCACTTCCCTGTGCAGCCATCTATGCCAAAATTTTCTTTGCGAGACAGTTTTAAATATGAATTATAAGTAGCCCTATTCAGATTTTTTATTTCGTCTTGTGTCTGTTTTAGTAAATTGTGCTTTGCCAGAAATGTGTTCATTTTACCTAATTTATTTCAAATCTTTTTATATAAAATAATTTATACTATTAGTTTATACTATTTTATTATGTTTTTAATTCAGTAGAATATATAGTGATAGCCCTCTTTTTGTTGGTTATCTGTTTCTACTCTCTTTTATTTCATTTTTTTAAAAGATTTTATTTATTTATTTGACACAGAGAGAGATCACACATAGGCAGAGAGGCAGGCAGAGGGAAGCAGGCTCCCCATGGAGCAGAGAGCCCGATGTGGGGCTCCACCTCAGGACCCTGAGATCATGACCTGAGCCAAGGGCAGAGGCTTTAAACCCACTGAGCCACCCAGGCACCCCTCTACTTTCTTTTATTTCAATCAGACTTTCCAGCTCTTTATCAATGTTATTAGTTTCTTCACAGGACAAACTTCTAGCTTTATTGATCCTGTCTATTATATGGTTGTTTTCTTATTTTATTAATTTCTGTTATTATTTTAATTTTTAAAAATTTATTTGGGATTTAGTCTGTTGGGTTTTTTCCTATTTTTTTGAGATGAAGAATTAATTTATTTTCAGCCTTTCCTGTTTTCTAACATGTAGTTGAAGGTATATATTTCTAAGTACATTTTAACTTTATCTCAATGTTCTAAACATGTCATTTTAATTAAAATTCCAGACAAAATATATCCTAATTTACATTGTGATTACGTCTTATAATCATAATTATTGCCTAGTAAAAATTAACTATTCTATAGAATATTTAACGATGTATTTATTATTTTAAAAATATATGGAGATTCCTAGTTATGCATTTGTTATTGATTTTAGCTTAATTGCGATTATGATCAGAGAATATGCTCTATGTAGTTTCTTACCTTTGAGCCTAGTTGAGACTTGCTTTATATCCCAAATATGGCCAGTTTTTGTTATTGTTCTGTGTGTGCTTGAAAAGATGTTTGTTCTGTAGGGTTGTGTTTTTTTTTAAGATTTTATTTATTCATTTGAGAGAGAGAGAATGGGAGGGAGGAGGGCCAGAAGGAGAAGCAGACTCCCTGCTGAACAGGGAGCCTGATGTGGGACTTGATCCTGGGACTCCAGGATCATGACCTGAGCAGAAGGCAGATGCCCAAGCAACTGAGCCACCCAGGCACCCAGTTCTGTAGTTTTGAATTTTATATATGTCCTCTAGGTAGATATTGCTAATTGTCTTATTAAGTCTTCTATATTCATGTTTTTTTTTTTTTTTGGTCGGCTTTTTAAAAAAACATTTACTGATAAAATCTTCCACTGTGATTATGGCTTGCCTACTGAAAAAATAAAATAAAAATATATATACATGTTAAATATATATATTTAAGGCCATGTAATCAGGTACATATGAATTTAAATTTGTTACCCTTTTCTCTGATAGTTTTATCATTAAGAAAAGTGCCTCCTTAAAAAAAAAAAAAAGAAAAGTGCCTCTTTATCTCTATAGTGCTTTTTTTTTTTTTAAGATTTTATTTTTAAACAATCTCCACACCTACTGTGGGGCTTGAAACCACAACTCTGAGATCAAGAGTTGCATGCTCCAGCAACTGAGCCAGCCAGGCGCCTCTATAGTGCTTTTTTGACTTGGAGTCTACTTGCTATTAACATAGCTATGCCAGCTTTCTTTTGATTAGTATTTGCATGGTATATTTTTACTAGTATTTTTCTATCCCTTTATCCTCAGCCTTTATGTATTCTTAAGTTTGGACATGTCTCTTCTAAACTTTTATTGTCGGTGTTTCAACCCAGGCTGATAATCTTTGTTTTAACCGGAGCATGTAGACTATTTATATCTGACGTCTGTATCAATATCTCTATTTTTTTAAGAGATTATGTTTTATTTACTTATTTGACAGAGAGAGAGAGAGCAAGAGAGAGAACACAAGCAGGAATGGAGAGGGAGAAGCAGGCCTCCTACTGAGCAGGGAGCCCCATGTGGGGCTCGGTCCTGGGATCATGACCTGAGCCAAAGGCAGACCCTCGACGACTGAGCCACCCAGGCGCCCTTCAGTATCTATATCAAAATTTATGTATATTTATTCCTGAAACTGCAAGAAACTCAGGACGCTTTAACTCTTTCCAACTTACATGTTATTACTTTCCTGTATTTTAATTCTAAGTGTATTTTAAACACGATAGGAATATCTCAGTTTTTAAACAGCTTTATTAAGATATAATTTGTAAACCATGCAATTTGCCCATTAAAGTGTACAGTTTAATGGTTGTTAATACATTCAGAGATATGTGCAACTATCATCACAGTCAATTTTAGAACATTTCCATTACTTTAAAAGGACACCCCATACCCTTTAGTTATTCCCTGGCTTTGCCCCATGTCTCCACCCCCAGCCCTAAGAAAATTAATCTGTTTTTTATCTATAGATGTCCTTGTTGTGGACTTCCATATGAATGGAAGTCTCATTTACCTTTGTAAAGTAATTAACCATTTAGATTTATTCACACATTTACCATTTGCTTCCCTTCTGACTTCTCTTACCTTCTATGTGGAATATCTTCCTTCTGCCCAAGAAAACACAAGTTACTACTTCCTTCAGTGTAAGTCGGCCAGTGATAAATTCTCTCAGACAAAATATAGTTTGTATGAAATGCCTTTATTTCATATTTATGTCTGAAGGATATTCTTGCTACATTTAGAATTTGACTTGAGATATTTTCTTTTGTTGTTTTAGAGATATTATCCCATTCTTTTTTGTCTTCCATTGTTTCTCTTGAGAAGTGAGCTGTTGGTCTAATTTCTGCTCCTTTGAAAGTAATGTGTCATTTAGGCTGCTGTTAGCTGGAGGGTTGGTTTGCTTTTGGTTTACCCTTATTTATACTGTAAAATGGCTGTTTCGAGTTTCTGCTCAGACACAGTGGGTTGTAGACATTAATTTTTGTCCTCTCAGCCCTGAGAGACTGTCAGAGGAGTGCTTTTCAGACTCTCAGCTGACTCATTTGGATGAGCAGATTCCTCCAGGACAAAATTCTGAATTCACATCTCCAATTCCTCCTGAGTTTTGGTTCAGTGATTCTTCATTGCCCCCATTAGCGCTATGATACACTCAAGTCAATTTTTTAAAAAAATTGTCCATTTTTTCTTATTGTTCTTAGCTGGAGGGCTGGCAAGGTTGTCTGAATTACTTAGTTCAACATTACCGACTCTATCATATCACCTCAGTTTACTTTTTCAGAGCTTTACACTGCCATTCAGAAAACTCCTGTTTAATATTTTCTGTGTTTTCATTATCCTGCTAGACTGTAAGCCCCACAAGAGCATGGTCCTTATCTTACTCACTGTAGCTTCTACCCCTGACCTAGCAGAGATCAGACTTCTCTCTTCAGGGCCATCTGATACCACATTCTTCTCTCCCTCTTTGCTTTTTGCCCTCAAGGTCTTTTTCTCACCCTTGTACTTTCCTCAAACCTTCTCACCACAGGGCCTTTGCACATGCTGTTACCTCTATTTGGGAAGTCCTTGCCTTCCTATTTTACTTGGTTAACTCCTCAGCTCAAATACAACTTCTCAAGGAATCCATCCTTAACTGCCTTTTCTTGGTCAGTTTTCACTATTACATACTTTTATACTACTATATGTATACGATTCATGGCACTTTTTATAGTTTAAGCATTACACATATTTGTGTAACAGTTTCATTTGTAAGCTCCATGAAAAAAGATACTTGTCCTTTTTTTCCACTATGGAGTCTCTAGCACTTAGAACAGTGCCGAGTTCTCCATAAATATTTCCTGCATGATAAATGAATGTACCCGTCCTTATACCTTGTATTATCCTTATCTTATAGATGAGGACATTGGAGAATTGAGGAGTTTTAAGTTAGATATCTGCCAGCCATACAGAGACCCCAACGTGTCCCTTCTCTGTATTTGTGTGACATGAAGCAATGCTGTAGCCCGAGGTCCAATTTCCTTGACTGTAAAACAGGAAAGAGCTGTTCTCTTGACTGTCATGAGTATTGAGATCATGTGCACAAGGAGCTTAGCATACTGTACGTGGTAAGTAACCATATCATGGGAGCTCCTGTTACTGGTCCTGTTGTTGTGGGTCCTGCCCCCCAAGAAGAACTCCTTCAGTAGCCCCAGCTGTCACAAGGAAGGAGCACATCACTTGGATCCATTGCCTCAGAGCATTGATCAATGGGTGGGTAAGGGCAGTGATTGGCCTGAGCCATAATCAGATACAGATGTCAATCAGGAAGAAGCAGAGTGAGAGTGAGAAGACAGGCCCAGAAGCTCTCTCTGCCCCAGGCTCCAACACACACTACCTACCCATCCTCTGCCACAAAGGTTCTCTAAGGAAGTCCCTGCACCCTTTCCCTGGGATCCTCCAAAGGGCTTTCAGCAGACTCCGTGGAGTCCTTCAGCTAAGTCTCAAGGTCCAGTCACATTCAGTGCACTGAAACTTTATCAGAGTGCCAGCCAGCAGTGTTTTTGGTAAGAAGAGGCCAGTGAGGTCTTCCCTTGTGATCCTGTCTCACTCTCTATCGGTGACTCCAGGTGAACTTGGAACATCCGATAACCTCATAGAGCCACTCCTAAGTCTGCGGAGTCCTGTCAAAGCCCTGTAGAGACTGGCCAGAGCAGCATGAGAAATTTCTGCTGCCGTTCAGACCACAAAGGAGCCACAGTAAATGCCCAGGCAGGATTGCACCTTATGGCAGTCTGCTTTGATCGGCTGACCTGAACAGACCTAAAAGCCAAGACTGTGTAGGAGAGTCTAGGTGTGGGCTGTGACTAAAGACCAGTGTCATCCAAAGGCAAACCCACGGTAGTCAGTGGCATCCTCTGTGTCTTTGGAATGATTATGGATCAATAAATCCATGATTACTCCCTCACCTGGATCACCGTGCTGCATTTATTGGATAGAGGAAATTGTCCATCAATAATGATGACAATTTATACTCAGCAAACAGTTATTTAACAACATGTTGATTTCATTAGGCTAAATCACAGTTATCATTATAATAACAGTGTGTGCATCCCACTTTTCCTCCTAAGAGTGAAAGGTTTGAGAGTACCACCCTTGTTTGATGGGCTGAGGCTGACACTGAATTTTGAGCAATCAGCTTGACCCTAGGAAAAAGAAAGGAAAAATAATTGGGCAAGTGTTGGATTCAAAGGACTTAATGTCATTATACTGATTAATTAATTAAATCATTTATTTGCCAAGTACTTTACAGCACCTCTGATGTGTCATGCACTGTAGTAGATGCCAAGAATGAAACCCCGTTTATTTGTTATCTGTTGTCATGTAACAATATTACCACAAACTTAGCAGCTTATAGCAACACACAATTGTAATTTCAGAGTTTCTATGGATCAGAATCCCAGGCACAGCTCAGCTGGGTCCTCTACAAGTTCGTAATCAAAGTGTCATCCAGGGCTGGGTTCTCATCTGAAGGTTTGGTTGGGGAAATACCCACTTCCAAGCGCATATAGCTGTTAGCAGGGTTCAGATGCTTTCAGGCTAAGACCAAGAGCCTTAGTTCCTAGCTAGTCGTTGGCTGGAGATCACCCTCAGTTCCTTGCCCTGTGGCCCTCCCCAAAACAGCCACTTGCTTCATGAAAGCCAGCAAGAAAGGGAGTTTCCTAGCACTACAGATATTGTAATCTTATGTCACTTAATCAGAACTGACATCCTATCACCTTTGTCATATTGCTTGGATTAGAAGCAAGTCATGGGTCCTTCCCACACTCAAGCTGGCAGGGGTGGGGAGGGGAACCACACATGGGTGTGGATATAGGAGATGAAGGTAATTGGGGCCATCTTAGAGTCTGTGCAATGTTTTAAGTCTCTGCCATGACTCAGTTTACAGGGAAGATAGCCAGAAAATATAATTACCATATGGTATGATTCAGGCTACGAAATGAAAGAACTCAGGTAATACCTCCCTCCCTTAGTCTAATGAAGGGATATTTAAGTTAGGACTTGAAGTATAAGAAGGAATTGCTCAGATCAATTGTGGGGTAGGTGCATTATGGGGGACATGGGAGTGTGTGATGCACAGAGGGTTCCAGGTAGAGAAATTCTAAACTCATAAAGTTCTGTTAGAGCAAAAGAGAGTCTTAGTGATTACCTAGTCTACTGGTTCTCACTCTTGGATGCACATTGGAATCACTTGAAGAGTTTTATAAAACACTCATGTCCCAGGCTCACTCCAGGGACTCTGATGAATTGGTCTCAGGTAAGCCTAGACACTGGGATTTTTAAAAGCTCCCCAAATGTTTTGAGTGAAGGTTGAGACCATTGCTCTAGTCCAGCCCCTTCAATAATATAGATCAGGAATTTGAAGCTCAGAGAAGAAATGGATTTGGTCCATGTTATACAGCTACGAGTTGGCAAAGCCAGGGTGGTGAGTGGAAAGGGCACTGAGCTGGGAGGTAGGAGACCTAGGTCCCTTCTACTGACAGGTCTCTTTCTATGCCTCCCTCCAGGCCTCAGTTTCCCCTCTGTAAGATGACATGGACCAGATGATCTCCAAAGCCCCTTCAAATGCTGACAATGCTGATTCTATCTGGCTAAGCATCAACCCACATTGGCAGCTGGTTTGGGACCGGCATCCAGCTGTCTCCACTCTGAGCTATGTCTCTGGAAGCCTAGAGTCAGTGATGTTGGGGACTGTGGCCAACACCCTTCTCTGAGTGAGGTTGCCTAGTGGACTGGGTGTTCCCAAACAAGCCCTTTTACTGGAGAGGATTTTGTTTAGTGAAGCATCTGTGAAGTTCACCCAGCAGGAAGCTGCTCTGGCTGGGTTCAATCTATGGTGTGTTTATTAGGATTAGGGTTTTAATTAAATTTGGCATTTCAAAGACTACTGGTTGAGGAAGCACTGCTTTAATGAAAAGCACATCAGGGTGGTATAGGTGACCCTTCCATGAGGTCACGCAGGTGTCTGTGGAATTCAAGTAAAAGCAGTGAGTTCTCTCCTCCTCTGCTACCTTAGCTCAGGATCTGCTGGTGTTGGTGGACCCACCCATGCTGAGTCATTGGTGATGGGGGCAATGAAGCGGTGGTCTGGCCCTCTGGGGACCAGAGCTCCCCCTCCAGCTCTGAATGAGCATGTTAACCCTTGGGGGCTCAGTTTCCTCATGTGTAAAGCAGGCTGGTTGATTATCCACCTTTGCAGAAAATATTTGCTGAACGCTCGTCCTGAGTTAGCACAGCTGCTATTATTCCTTCAGGAATTCACAAGGTGAGGGGAGCAGAGGCAAGAAAATCAATGCAGGATAAGGCCCTTAGCTTTGGTGCCTGGCTCATAGGAAGGTCTTGCAATAATTCTTGTGTCCAGTTCTTAAAATCACATGGCAGGGAGAATAAACTGTGCTTCCAAGAAATATGATTATAAATTGATTCTCCAAATATTTATTGAGCATCGACAATAGGCCAGCCACTGTCCCAGGGGATGAGGACAGAATGGTGAACAAGGCAGACAGTGACCTTGTTCTCACAGAGAACCTTCTCATGGAGATTATAATGACAATGGTAATAGCAATGACTTCTATTTGAAGAGCTCTTATCATCTGCTTAATACTTTATTCACATGTCTTATTTCATTTAATCCTCACCAACAACCTTATCATGGAGATACTATTATTTTCTCTTTTCCCAGATGAAGAACCTGAAAGTCATAGAGGGTTGAGAATCTTGTCTAAGGTTGCCAGGCAGAACTGCGATTCCTACCCCGGGCCAGACCACTTAGAACCTGAAAACTTCCCCACTATCTTATCCTGCTTGGGATCGAGGTCATGCACAACTAGAGGAAGTTAACCAATTGAAAGAATGAATGTGTGTGCATTAGAGAGGGAGAGAGAGACACACACACACAGGGAGGGAGAAAGTACACTGAGCTGTAACAGGGCTGTTCTTGACCTCGTCTCCCTCCCTGCAGCTCCAGGAGACACCCTCTTCTCACGTCACTTGTTCTCACTTCTCATGGCCGTTCTTGGTAATGTGAAGGAAGCAGTCTCCTGAAACATTTGAAGGGAAAGCCACCATCTTCTCTTATTTGAGGGACCCCAAAAGTTAATGATAGCTCATTAAAGTGAAATCCAAAAACAGAGAGGGATTAAGAGGGTTCCCTTTGAAGTCCTTTCTCTTGTAATATTTATCCCCCTGGGGCCAGTGGTCTCTGGTGTGATGCTTGTGTTGTTAGCCAGCGTTACCATCCCCACTTATCCTTGAGGAGGAAATGGGAAGAATCAGCCTTCAGCAGTTTCCTCCAGAGGGACCCTCCCAGCCTTGGGGCAGGAGACAGTGTTCCATCAGTAGACTGGATAAAAAATCCAGGCCCTGGGTCCCCAACACTGGTACCCAGAGCCAAGAGACTCAGCCCAGGTGGGATTAGCAGCTGGATAGCCTGAGGCAGGACTCCTTTGAGAGGCTGAGGTAGGATCCAGTCTTCAGGGGTGACTCCGATTATGCCAGCTTTGGGAACCAGTCCTCAGGTAAGTCTGGGAGGAGGTGTTATTACCCAGACAGTAGGCACGAAGAACAGAGATGTGAAGTTCCTGAAGTCCCACAGGTAACGAATTCTGGAACTAGGATTCAAATCCAGGAACTAGTATGCCCAGATAAATGAGTAAAAAGTCTCTCTGGAGTCAGAGAGGTTAAAGTTGTTCCAGTCACACAGCTTGTAAGTGGCGGCATAGCTCCAGAGGCCATACTCTTTCTATGGTGCAAGACCCGTGGAAAGTTTTGGAAGTTCTGTGGGACTGCTGATGGCGAAGGAAGGAAAGGGCATGGAGCTCATCAAGAAGCCCAGGGGCCTGGTAGCCTTCCTCAGTCCTCAGTCACCTTGTCTAGGAAAGAGGCAAAGCTGGGTTGGGTGTGGCCTACAGGAAGCCAAAGAGTTGGGCATCTGCAGAATCACAGTCCGTGAGTGACAGAACTGGAACCAAGGCCCACTGGCTCCCCCAATCCAGAGTCAGGGTTCTTTCCCATAGTTCCAGACTGCTATGTTTGCCTAGGGGGTGAACATTTATCAGAAACATCAGGGGTTACCCACCGAGACATTAGGGCTGATGATCAATGAACTTTCCCCCTAAACTTAATACATTAATTCATTCACTAAGTGTTCATTCTTCATCAGACACCCTGTCAAGCATTTTTCCTGACATTATTCATTCGGTTTACAAACAAGCCCCGGATGCAAGGTGTACAGCAGAAAACAAGACAGACAAGGCCCTCACCACACAACCATCCCCACAGGTGGTGATGATTCTTCCTGTTTTGTAGGTGAGGAAACTGAGGCCAGAGGGGTTAAGGAACTCACCGGAGTCACAGAGTGGTCCGCACCAGAGCTAACATGTGAACCCAAGTCCGTCCTCATCACGCCAGCGTCTGGTCTCTCCCAGAGCCTCCTGAACTTACTCAGAGAGTGGTTTGGTTTGGCTCTTTATTCCCCAAGCCAGACTCCCCGGTGGGCTCTGCCCTTGTTCCCATTATCAGCCAAATGTCACCTCCCTGCCACCACTGCAGCCTAAAGGCAAATTTTCCAGATCTATTCTGCCTGCCAGAATATCTCTGCATTTTGCTCCAGCCGCTGTGGAAAAAAAAAAAATGTGCCTTTTCACTGTTCCCGTTAGCACCTGTTTCTCCTGCTGAAGTCCCCTTCCCTTCCCTTTCCGCAACTCAGAATGTCTGGTCATCCTTCAAGACCAGGGCAGCCGTCCCTCCTCTGCGAGGCCTCCTGCCCTGATCCCCCGAGGCAGAGACCATCCTCCCTGCTCCCCAACATCCACCCCCTTCGGAGCATTTTTGTGGGCATCTTGTCTCTCTCTCCCGCTGGCCTGCGAATATTCTCTGGGGTCGGGACTACCCGTTGGGCTCCAGGAACCATTACTAACCATCCCTAAGCGCTCAGTAAATGTTTGTGAAATGAATGCCTGAGGACAGCATGGCCTCTGTCTCCTCCGGTCGGCATCCCAGCTACAGAATCCCTTCAGCCCAGCTCTGTCCTCATTCTTTATCCCAGCTGCTGACTGTGGGCTTAGGCCTTAGATGCTTCATTAACTAATAATAATGAGTCACTGTACTAGCCTCAGGAGCATTGTAAATGATACAGTGTCGAGAGAAGGCAGTGGGATGTGGAATTTCAATGAGGCTGGCATGATTCTTGAAACAGAGAAAAGGCCACGTGCAATCTTTTCCTCCCTTACAGCACCCATATGCCAGGCCTCACACACTAACTTAGAATTATTCCATTATTCCATTCCAGTTCTAATTCTAGGCTGACGGTAGGGACTGCAAATTAGTGCCAGGTGGCAGGTGGAGCAGGCAGAATAATGAGTCCCCAAAAGATAGCATGTCCTACTGCCCCCAGCCAACGGCTGTGTTCCCTTATATGGGATAAGGGTTTCTGCAGATGCCAGTAAGCTAGGAATCTGGAGATGGAGTGCTGATCCTGGATTATCCAGGTCCTGGCCCTTAATGTAATCACGGGGGTCTTTATGAGAGGTAGATGGAGACTTAACTACGAGGAGAAGATGATTTGATGATGGAGACAAAGATGGGCGTGGCGTGGTTTGAAGACGGGGGAAGGGGCCATAGGCCAAGAAAAACAGGTGGGCTATCAGAAACCGAAAAAGGCAAGGGAAGAGATTCTCTCCTCAAAGCCTCCAGCAGCAACCAGCCCTTCCAATCTCTTGAGCTTAGCCCAGTGAAAGTGATTTCAGACTTCTGACTTCAATGGTGAGAGAATACATTTGTGTTGTTCTAAGCCACAAAGTGTAGGTCATTTGTTACAGCAGCAATAGGAGGCTAATACCTGAGGCTATTCCTGTTTCTGGGGAATCTGATAGAATGCTGTCCTCTTTCCTGGAGGCAGCCTCAGAATCATTCTTAACACAAGGCATCTGACCATCACTAATGACTGATTGAGGTTGGAAAGGGGAGATGGAACCCATCTGTTATTTGTTATTTTGTATCTGAACTGGTCCAAATCCCTCCTTCTAAGGTGAGGGAAATGGAAGTCCAGAGAGATCAAATATTTTCCAGGGCATGCAGCCCATTAGCCAGCCATAGGACAATCTTCTGCACGCCAAGATTCTCTGCCTTATTTCAACCCCGTAAGAGCCCAGCTTGGTAGCTGATGTATCAAGGGTGATAAAACATTCTGGCTTGAACTGTATGCTCCTGTGAGAGCTGGGAGCCCCCCTCCCCACCATAGCCAGGGCTAGGTAAAGAGACAGTCCTGGGGGGCCTTTCTCTGGCTCCACTCTAGGTCCCTGCCTGGAAGGCCAGGCTCTGTGGCACAAACTCGGAGAGATCCCGGCAAACTCACGACTGACAGGCTTTGCCAAGGACTGATTTCTCAGGGTAGATTTATTCATCAAGGCCCTCCACAGAGATCCCAGCCGCCCCACTAATGATTTACCTGTGGAATCTGTGCTTTGCTCAAAATCTGTCCTCAGGAAATCTGAGCCTGTGAAATGAGAGCCCTTAGGGAGAGAACTGTCACTGGAGAGGTAAAGCTATTGGGACATTAGCCTCCCCAGCAGGTGGCTAAGGTTACAACCTCATAAGCAATGATCACTTCTCTACCCAGGTTTATTAGCCAAACGTTCCCTACAGGCTCAGCTGTGGCTGAGCAGGCCCTCTCCTGCTCAAAGACCCTTTGAGATTCCCCACGGCTTTCAAAACAAAGTTTCCCTCACCCAGACATTCCCAGCTCTCCTTGATTGGGCTGCACCCTTTCTTTCCAGCCTTATTTCCCACTATTCATTATTCTTCCTCTAATGCTGCAGTCAGATTCACTGTTCTCCATGGAGAGCAGTGGGGAAACGGCTTGCCTATTAGTGGCAGGGCTGAGGCCAGAGTGCAAACCCCAAGTCCTCCCCCAGCTTTTTATCTTGTTCCAAACACAACGGGACAGGAGACATAATGTTAACGACATACAAACTCCTCAACTCAATGTGTCGTCTTGATTTTTAGGGTTGTAAAATCCCATCCAAACAACTATCATTATTTGGCTTGGTACGTACCATGGGCTAAATGGAGAGAAAAGATTTTACATGTCAAGTTGAGAATCCTGGATTTTGCCAGTAAGCTAGGAATCTGGATTTTTCCAGTCCCTGCCCTAAACAGACTGATCCTGGACAGTCTCCCTGACCCATAACCCAGGTCACCTCAGTTCTGTACAATCCAAGGTCTGGACTGTATGATCTTTAAGTCCCTTCTGGGGAGACATTTCTTATTCCTCACCAACAGTCTGGAAAAACCGTATGAGTTAGCAAGGAAGATGTTTCCCAGGGTTGGTAGAAACTAGCCTGGCCTGGCGAGGAAGAGCCAAATCCAGGAGCTTGGCTCAACGGGAGGAAGGGATTGCTAACAGGGTTGTGGATTGGACTGGAAAGAGAAAGCAGAATAGTATGACCTGGTAGAATGTTAGTCAACTAAGAGAGCAGGCCACTCTCTCTAGTGCACTGAGCCCTTCTTTGGGCCAGATACTGAGTGAGGTGTGAGAGAAATGGAAAACATTCTTTGTCTTTTTAGACAGAGAGGAGGGGCAGAGGGAGAGAGAGAATCTTACGCAGACTCCATGCCCAATGTGGAGCTTAATGTGGACTCAATCTCACTGAGGTCATGACCAGAGCCAAAATCAAGAGTCAGATGCTCAATGAACTGGGCCACCAGGTGCGCCAAAATGTTCTTGGTCTTAAATAAGATCTTTGAGTCAGCATAGGGGAGGAGGGGAGGCGGGCAGTTAAATGGACAATGACAACACAGAGTGATGGTGGGGGTGGACATATAGAGCCACAGAAACAGAAGGAAGGCCTTGTCATGGTGCAGGAAAGTTCAGAGGATACTTGGGGGATGCCACCCCTCACCTGAGATATCTAGTCACTTGCAAGCCAAGGAGACAGGAAGGGTCTTCCAAGCAAAGGTTCAGTCTAGGTAGAAAATGTGCAAGTCTTAGAAGTCAGTGACTAGCTAGAGTGATGGGTAGAGGAGGGGCCTGCAGTGAGGGCTGGAGCAGAGGCAGCTGCTTTGTAGCCAGTGAGAGGGATGGAGCAGGGGAGAAACAGGCATCCATGTCTGGCCCTTATACTTCCCTGTTTGGATGTGAGTACAGGCTACACATCGCAGCCTGAGCAGAGGGCCTGAGGCCAGGATGCTGAAGGAATAAGACCCAGTCTGCAGTTGCTGAGGAGCTGAGGGTTGAGTGAGGGAGACAGAACCAGCAACAGAGGAGAGGGAGAAGGGACCATGTGCCAGGGGAGGGAAGGGAATAAACCCTCATTGAAAACTTCCTGTGAAGCTTGGGGCTTAGCCTCAGTGTTTCTATCTGGGGGTAGAGGTGGGTGGGGAAGGAGCTAGCAGGACTACGGTAAGGATTAAATAAGAAATGCATGTAAGATGGGCACCTGGGTGGCTCAGTGGGTTAAGCCTCTGCCTTCAGCTCTGGTCATGATCTCAGGGTCCTGGGATCAAGCCCCACATCAGGCTCTCTGCTCAGCAGGGAGCCCACTTCCCCCTCTCCCTCTGCCTGCCTCTTTGCCTACTTGTGATCTCTCTCTCTCTTTCTCTCTCTCTGTCGAATAAATAAATAAAATCTTTAAAAAAAGAGAAAAAAGAAATGCATGTAAGTGTTTCACATGCAGCCTGCCACATAGGCTGGTTCATAAATCATAGCCACCATTATCAATACTACCTGATTGTTCATTCAACAACTATTTACGGAGTGCCTGCTATGTGTCAGGCACTGTTTTAGGGGCTGGGATACATCCTTGAACAAAACAGACAGAAACCATGGTTCTTGTGGGCTCACCTTTGGGTGCTCACTTCTTCCGTGTTCACAACTTGTGAGGAGAGTCTGATTACCCCTATTTTATAGATGAGGACTAGACGATGAGAGAGTAAGCAACTTGTTAAAGGCCATGAAGCTAGCAAGTGGCAGAGGCAGGATTTGAACCCAAGTCTGTGTGATGGCATGCCCAAGACTCCCTCCACTGCCCCCACCTTACCTCTCTACAAAAAGCAACACAGAATTAACTATTGCTTGTGTGGTGTCAATTATCTTTTCCACGTGGATTTTCTGTGATGGTCCAGATTTTAAGCCCTCTGTCTCATCATTCCTATAAATCGTGAATACCCACCAGAACATGTCTGGGGTTTGGGTTTGCGAAGCTGTGATTGCTTTACTCATTGAAGCTACAAGAGCTGCAGGGAGAGGAGAGGCCATTGTAGCCAGAGTAGTGGGGAAGGTTTCCCGGAGGAGGTTGGACCTTCAAGGAAGGAAAAGGACAGGTGAGGGAGTAGAAATGGTTAAACAATAATCCAGAGGGAAGGAATGCATAGTGTGTTTCTGTGTGCAGGAATCGCATGTGTGTGTGCATGTATTGACAGCTTCATCAAAAATTTTTGAACACCTAACCGGTCAGGTGCTGCTCTAGGCACTGGGAATCACAGCCTAGAAAAGGGGGTGTGCTAGGTTCCTGTCCTCATTAGAGCTTACAGTGCGTGTATGTGCATGCATGCACACGCATGTGTGCATGGGTGTGCGCATATGTGTACGTGTGTGCTCATTGGGGAGGGTAAGGTCAAGGATGGGGATGGGAGGCACAGAGAGAAGGTACATGCAGTTACGAGCATTCATCTGGATGGAGACTCTTTCCCCTGAATTTTGCTCCCCTAGCTTTGCTTCTGGATTTGCCTGCTACCTCCCACCCCATCCATACTTTTGCCAAGAGAGGGAAAGGCACAGACTCCTGGAAGCTGCTCAGGAGGCCCCGGATGCCAGAGCGGAGGCGGCTCTGAGAGTGAGGCACGGTGGCTCCATCCTTGCAGGCTGATGTTCCCTTTGGTGTGGTTCTTTTATCTACTAGCTCAGCGCAGACAATCGATGCTAATCCAATCTTCGGGGACCAAATGAAACAGCCGGCCTTTAAAGAGCTCAAGCTCTCATTCTGATTACTGAGCGACCTACATAATCGCTCCCGCCCCAGCCTGCCTGGGAGGGCACTGCCATTGACAGAGCCCAAGCAGGCAATCTCTCTGCTGGGAACTGGCTAGGATTTCTTCAGAGCTTGCCAAGCATGGAGGAGCCTGAGGTAGCAGGAGCCTGGCCAAGGGTCCCAGAGGCCTGGTTCCTGCCTCCGATCTACAATTAACTCCCTATGTGGCTCTGGGAATGTCTATTCTCTACCACCACCACCTCCTGGGCCTCAGTTTCCCCACTTACAACATGAGAGAGCTAGCTAAACCAGACCATCTCGGAGGTCCCTCCTCTCGCCAAGGTTCTAGGTCATTCATGATGCCAGGTCACACTACTCCAGTCTCCAGGACTTCTCTGGGACCCACAGGATGGGTATGAAGGTTAGTAACATAGAGATTTGTGTGCATGTAGGTATACATCCTGATTTGAACATTTCCAAGTCATATTAAGTGAAAAAAATTAAGTTGCAGAATGATTTCTATGAGGTGATACCATATATACATATTACATACATGCTTATACAAGCACATACGTGCATAGGACATTCGAGTATCTCTGGAGAGACACATAAGAGCACCTTAATCTTGAAGGAAGGGCAGTGGACATCTAGGAAGGAGATTTAAATTTCTCCATATCTTTTTGCACTTCCTGATTTTTTTTAACCCTGCACATTGTCACTTTGAAAATAAATAAGCAATTTTTAAAATAGAGTGTGAACTTTGCCACCAACTCATTTATTCACTTAACAGGTATTTATTGGGCATTGATTATGTGCCAGGTACTGATTTAGGAAATAGTGAGCAAGTCAGTCCCTGCCCTCAGGAAGCCCACATTCTAGATTGATAATACCCAAATCGATCAGCGTGTAATATAAGGCACATTGTGGAGAAGGAGGTGTGAAATATACAAGATAACCATGAGGACAAGGAATGGCTTTTTACCTGCAAACTGTTTGATCCTGGGTAGGTCACCTTACCTTGCTGATCCTCAGTTTCTTCACCTATAAAATGGTAGTAATAATACGGCCTGTTCCATCGGCTTCTTGTGAGAACTAATTGAAATGAGTACCTAGGGTAATCATTGGATGAGTAATGGTACCTAGGAGCTAATAAGTGCTTCATACATGTTGATTATTGTTGTGGGAATGGGTCTAGAGGGGAGTGGACATGGCCAAGCTCTGTAGAGATTGAGGAAGGTGGGGTGGGGAGACATCTAGGAGGCAGAGCAGGTGGAGGGGTAGGTAGGAAGAGGTTAATAAACTGAGCTGGCTGTGGGTGGGGTTCAGTGATATAGAAGCAGAGGAAGAGTGTGAGGGAGCCAGCTTGGTGGAGAGAGGTGGGTTTGGAGCCCTAACAAGCAGGGAGCCCCCAGGATGCCTGGTCCAGCCAGGAAAAGGGGTGCAGGTTGGTGAGATGGGAAGCCCATTCATCCGATCCTCAGTGCCCAGGGACAGAGCCATCTCAGTGTCACCTGGTCTGGGTCTCTGAGTGGCAGGTATCTCCAGGTTCTGCTTGTGGGCTGTTGGGAAGGTCCATTCAAAGGTTCTACCCCATCCCCTGTGATGATGCCAGACTCTTTACTGTTAGAGTCACTCCCCAGGTGCAGGGCAGGGACAATGTCTGGGTGACACTGTGTCCAAAGGTCTTTGCCGAGAATTTAGATGCGGTATAGGAACAGAGAGAGAGGATCTTCCTCAGGAGTTTCCAAACTAGTTGACCTTCAGACTCTCCCAAGATTCCAGTACGGATCCTGGGGTCTCGGGCCCTGCATGCTGGCCATGCCCCCATTCCCCCATGCCCAAGCCAAGGCAGGTGGTTTTCAGGCAAATGGGGCTGGGAGCTTTTCCTTTGAACCCCAGCTAGACTCTAATACAGGCCAGAATCAAACTCCAGGGTCCATGTGTGCGAGAAACAGCATAGTCATCTGTTCAGTGACTTAAAGCATGCTAGGGGCATGTGTGTGTGCGTGTGCCTGTGTGTGTGACTGTGTGTGTGTCTGTGTGACATGTAGGAATAAGAGAAAGTAAGGGAATACAGGTCCTGTGGGGGGGCGAGGGGAGGACTGAGGAGAGAAAGCCAGAGAAGTGAAATGTTTACTTCCTGAGAGAAAATGAAATCCAAAGGAAAAAAAAAATCATTGCCCCGGGGGACTCTGTGAATCTCACCTGCATTCAGTGAATCTCAGTGAATAATCTCATTCAGTGAAGCTTTTTATGCAAATCCACACAAACAAATTCTGGGCCCTGCTTGGAGTCCTGGGAGGGCTGACTCCATTTCAAAGCTGTGAGGGGGGAAGCGAATTTAGCAGGAGGCCCCTCCTGGAAGCAGAAGATAAGAGGCTGGCCATGGCCCACAGGGCTCATTTGACAGTTCCCCGTGATAGCTTCTTAGCTGCACACGCAATATATATCTATGGCTTTTTGACACAAACTCAAAATATCAAATTTTTTCAAATTATTTTTGAGCAGCAAAATCCCCTTTGGGCCAAGGGAGATTTTAAATGGAACCTGACATAAAAAAGGAGAAGAAGGCGAGCTGCTCTGGTCCCAGTATGGAAATGGGGATAGGGCACAGTGCCCCACGCATTCAGGCTATGCCTACCGCCCTCCATGCAGGCCTGGCCTCAGGCAACAAAGGTCTCAGCTCAGATTTAAAATGCTTATTCTCCAGGATGTCTGGGTAGCTAGGTCGGTGAAGCATCTGCCTTGAGCTCAGGTCAAGATCCGGGGGTCCTGGGATTGAGTCCTGTGTCAGACTCCCCGTTCAGTGGAGAGTCTGCTGCTCCCCCTGCTTGTGCTCTCTCTCTCTCTCTGACAAATAAGTAAATAAAATAAAGAGAAATAAAATAAAATGCTTATGCTCCTTTTTCACTTGCTCCACTTCATAGAAGAATTCTCCCAGCACCCCGCTGCCATGCCTGTATCCCCCTGAACGCAACAAGGGCCACCCGGCCACCACCTGGGGTCAGTACTATCCTGGGCTGGAGGACCAGTTCTTTCTGGAAAAAAGAACCTTAAAGGGACCATGGCCAGAGGCCTGGGAGATGACTCAGTAGTTCCTGGATCTGTGACTTGACCCACTGACAAGGGCTCAGACTCTGAAATCAAAGGTTCAAATCCTGGCTCTGTCACTGAATGTTGTGTGATCTCTGGCAAGTCTCTGAGCGTCTCTAGGTCTGTTTTCTCTGCCACAAAATGGACATGGCTCCTATGTCACAGGTTTGGGTAAGGAGTAAAGAAGCTGTTCATGTCAGGGGTAGCAAACCCATGACTACATGGCCCAGGAAAGCAACAGAGGTGAGCTGTCCTGTATGGTAACCCAGCAGGAGGGCACAGGGCCCCTCGCGGAAGTTGCTACTCAGTGCTGGCGACTGTTCTCCCGTGGGAAGACAGGCCCATGGACAGCATTTCCCCAGTCCCCCCCCCCCCAAAAGAAATTAGGTTTTTATGTAAAACTCCCAAATTTTAGATCTTGGCAATGAATTCGGTTTTTAAATTCTGCAAGCCAAACAAAACACATCTGGAGGACCAGGAGCTTGTAATTGCCCACAGATGCCAAGTGATAATGACTGGCACCTCGGGGTCCCTCACTGGGCTCCACAGGCACAGATGAGCTTGCCTCGCCCCCTTCCCCCTTTTCTTTCGGTCCCGACCATCCCATTAGCAGGCGAGCTCCGACTTTCCTTGTGAGAGGATCCAGAAATCTTCACAAGCTCATCTAGCTGAGCCTGAATCTCAAAGTTGCAGGGGTCCTGCCCTACTGGCCGTGCTGGGATTTGTGGCCACTCGGACACTTACCCCCCGGGCGTGCACGGCGTGGGCCGCATGCGCGGTGCGGACTACAGTGCGCGAGGCGCGGAAAGGTGCCCACCGCGCGCACAGAGAGGAGAGCGGGGCAACTCCTCCCAGGCGTTCGTGGGCAGCTTGGCAGCCTCAAGCTGTCCAGGGGAGGGGAGTCCTTCAAAGGCGCCATCTTGGCATCCTGCCTCTTAAATTCAAAGCTGGCTTCTGGAGGAGTGAAGGCTTTGCTCTGGGTAATCATCCTCTCTGAGAGGAACTCTCCAGAGTTCTGTGTGTTAGGGCGTGGAGGGTTGGGGCACGGAGAGGTTGGTCTTTAATTTTCTTTATTTTTCTTCTTTCTTTTCTCTTCCTTCTTCCCATCCCCCTCTTTTTTTTTCTTTTTAATAAGTAGGTTTTTGAGAGCTTGTTTGGAGGTTCTAGCAAGGGGAACACAGCTATTCGTATACCCTTGACTGAAGAACTGTCCTCTCCTCTATCAGGAAGGTTGTCCCCTTCAACGGAGCCCGCAGCTTCGGGAGGGATGCACATGGAGCGGTGAGGGAGGAAGGGGACACCCGCCTAGCCTGCCAAATCAGCCGAATCAACCCTGGAGGTCAGTGAGGTGACAGATGTTGAAGCCAGATCGCCCTCACATCTGTAAGTAGGCTTTTGTATGAATGATACTTACTAAAAAATTTGGGGCTCAGAAAAGTTCAAAGTACAAAGTATAAAAAAACAAAAATGCAAACTCTTGCTTCTCAGAAAAATCAGTGCTAACTCAGTATCTTCCAAGATGTCTCTTTAAATGTAGATAAACTGATATAGAAATGAGTATTTAATGTAACATAGTTGGGCTCATAAAATATCTGTGCAGTTGTACAACTTGCTTTTTCCTCTGAAACGCGCGTCTGGGGATGTCTTTCCCTGGCAGTGCATTCAGATCTACACCATGGCTGTGGCTGCAGAATGATTCAAGGATACGCCACAAATTATTCATCAGATTCCCTGTTAGGAAGCTGCACAAACTCCCCGTGTCAAGGTCCCCAGAGCTTCTCCTCACCCACCATCCCATGCATGGACACAGGAGCAGTCTCCTAACTGGCCCCCCTACTTCCGGCCCTTCCCCTGACAGTCCATTCCCACAGGGCACCCTGAGCTGGTTTGTAACCATGGCCAACAGATCATGTCACTCCTCTGTTTAGAATACTTGAATCTCTTCCCATCACTCACAATAAATTCTAAACCTATTACTATGGCCTTACAAGTTGTCATGATGTGGCTTTGCCCATCTGGCTTTCGCTGGCCTGCTAGATCGTTCAGTCTGTTCTCAACCTCTGCCCGCAAGCCTTTTCCCTTACCCCTAATCAAGGCTGATCTTCTCCCTGCCAGTCATTGTCCCATTACTCTGCTTTTTATTGTTTTTACAACACTTATCACTAAGTGAAATTATCTTATTGACTGGTTTCCATGTTTATTATTGGCTGCAAAGGGCAGGGAACTTGATCCTATCAAGCAGAACCCTGCCAGGTACCCAGTGGTAAGACCAAGCAATCCTTTGTTGAATAAATGAGCCAACCACTCAGCTTCCACAAAACCCAACACTCTTATATCCTGATTTCCCCCTTTCTCAGATTTTCCTGTATCTCTCCCTTAAAATAATTTTGCTTTTATTTATTTTTAAAGTTTCACTTATTTATTTCAGAGAGAGAGAGAGAGAGAGGCTCTGATCCAGCAGGGGGAAGGGCAGAGGGACTCAGGGCTCAATCCCAGGACTCCGAGATCATGACCTGAGCCAAAATCAAGAGTTGGCCGTTCAATGGACAGAGCCATCCAGGTGCCCCCAAATAATTTTGCTTTAAAAAGTGAGCTTTGTGTCTCTCTCTGCTTCTCTGTGTCTCTCTCCGTTCTGCATGCAGAACAGCCCAATCCAGAAGCCAGCCCCAGCCCTTCTTAGCTGTCTCCCATACTCGCGGACCTTGCTCTTTAGCCAGATGGGGTTCTTGACCTCCTTTATACATGCCTGCTTCTGCCAGGAATTCTTCTCATGCTTCTACTTTCTCTCTCTTGCTCTTGCCACTGGGCCTCTGGGGCCCAAACTTTCCCTCAGTCCAGCTAGAATGTCACCACTCCTGGGAGCTGGTCCTGTCTTTGGCGGCAAGAATGATCTTTTTCTCTCCTCCATACTCAGGTGACACTTTATCTTTTCCACCCTTGAGACAGTAGCACTTTATGCCTTCCAATATTGCCATTTGTATCCCTAGCTTAATCTTTCCTACCAGATTGTGGGTTCCTTGCCAGGAGAGATTATGGCTTGTTCACTTTTTCTAACAGTTAACATCGAGAAAATGAGTTGCATACATTAGCTCTTTTAATCCTTATCAGGACACTCTGAGTTGGGAACTGTAAGTAACCTCGTTTTACAGATGAGGAGGCTCTGAGAGTCTAAGAAACTTGCCAGCTAGCAAGTGCGGGAGTCAGGATTTGAACCCACAGCCTGATGCCTTAACTGTGAAGCCAGAGCAGTTCATCTTGGTGCCAACGGCAAAAGCCGCTTTTCCGTTGTTTTTCTTCTCTCTGTGCAGTAGCTGCAGGCCCTCAGCTCCGGAACCCTCAGGCCTTTGAAGTGCAGGACCTGCGGGGATACTGTTAGTGTTAACAAAAACAAATCAAAGGACTGAACGGCTTGAATCAAAATCTGAGTGTCTGCCTGCAGGGCCAGCATTGTTACTCACTGATGATTCTAGAGCCAGGCTGGAGCAGCCAGGCAGCGATGGGTAATTTCCATGACACTGTTGCACTGAAGTGTTTCTCTGAATTCTGCCCATGCCTCCATCTGTCTGATCTTGCCCAGCTGGGAATGCGCTGGGTGACTTGCTAGTTTCTGTGACTTTCCACCCCTGCCTGCCTCGCCGCCCCCCTCACATTCTTCACCCCCGTTTTCCTTGCTGTTCCTTTTCTCTTCCATTAGCCCTCCCCTCTTTCCCAAAGCTTCCTGCTCAGTGATCTCTCAGTGAAAAATGTCCTTGACAAATGTGTGACTTCGGGCAAACCCTTTGCACTGCACCACTGAGTAGCCATTTCTGCCTCTTCTGTAGATGATGTGGTTGGGCCACTGATGAGGAAATGGTGGCCCAGAGAGGGGATGGACTCTGCCTAAGGTCACACAGCAAGAGGACAGCTGGCACTGAAGCTACATACACACAAAGTACAAAGGGTATCAGTGAGCCTTATGGACCCACCACCCAGCCTCAACAATTGGTAGCTAGCGGATGATTTCATTTCATTATTCTCACCCATTTCCCCTCCCCCAGATTACTTTGAAAAATCTCAGAAATCATGTATTGTTACATATTGTTTAAATGAGCCAAAGATGACCTCTGTGTATGCATTGTTTATTTCTTCTCTGTAGGCTGAGACTCATTAGCTTAAAAGCCCGAGGGAGCCAAACTCAAATTTTTACACATTTCATTGTTTTCAAAACATCCAAACAATCAGATTCTTAGCTTCTTAGAGTCAGCCTTCTTCCCACACCTCTGATACCTCAGTCGGCATCTGTGACTATTGATAAGATGGAGCCTCATGTTTATGAGACCCCAAACTGCCTCTCTGAGTTCTCTGACCCAGAGACTCCCCAAGGTACTGATGAGTGACAGATGTCATCTGGACACCTGGGCCTCTGTCTGATCTCCCACTCCTCAGAATGTTCCCTTGCCTCCTCCCTTCCCTTAGCTCTGGATGGTCTTGTGCTGAGATGGACTTCCCCATCTTGCCAATAAGATTTGTTGTATGTTGATGCTTCTCATGCTCATGTACTTTTTCCTTGATCATTCCTCAAATTCCTCAACTCCTCCACAATTATTTATTTCTTTCTCTCTCTCTTTCTCTGGCCTTGCAATTTGCTGAAGAAACGAGCTGTCCTGTAGAGTTTCCCACAGATGGATGAAATTTACAGATTGTACCACCGTGGTGGTGTTTAACACGTTCCTCTGTCCTTTGAAGTTAGATCCAGAGGCTTGATCAGATTCAATCTTTTTCAGCAAGCCTGTTTCATAGGTGGTGCCTCATTCTTCCACTAGAAGGTTCATTATGCCTGATTGACTTGCTTGTGATGTTAACAGTTGTTGCCTATTTCCAGGCTCATTAATTCATTAGGGACTGCAAAGTGGTAACATTCTTCTCCATTTATTAGCTGGAATGTTTCTGAAAAGAGAAATTTCCCCTCATTTACTTATTATGTTTCCAGTGATATCTTTTGAACAGAGAAGGCAGGATAAAGGCTAGATTCTTTCCATTTCTTCACCAATTTTCAACTTTTAAAAGTTGATTATCTTGCATCCTCCATGGTGTTCAAATATCTTATTTTGTCCTAATGTCATAATGAATTCTTGGATTTAAACACACTGAATGTGTTTTAATCTATTGCAGTTATTGTCCTTATTGATGCCCCAATTATCCCGTATTTGGCCAGTGGGAACATCTTCAAGTGGATTAATGGTTCTTTTGACATGTCTTAAGTAGTTGTTGATAGTCTTATTATCAGGAATAAGATATTCTAAGCTCATCTTGTACGTTATTTTTAAAGTTATCCCTGACCTGAATCAACCACTTCTCTGAGAATCCCTAGTTCCTTTGGTGGGAAATGATATTTCAAGATCACACTATGGTTATTAAGGGAGCTTATTGGCACTGGTTGGCTACGATTTTTAGGCTTTTTCAGTAGATAGAGCTTGAAAATTTTCTTAAGGATAAAGTATGTCTTGTGTTCAATAGCAATCCTTTCTATTTAAATTCAGTGCTTTAGGATTTTTTTACTTAACCTTTTAAAAATTTTCCACTGGTGTGTCCTTTCTCCTGAGTTGAGAATCCAGGTCCTCAATGACAATGACAATGATAGCATTAGAAAATCACTTTTTTTTTTTTATTTGATGTGAGAGAGAGAGAGATCACAAGTAGGCAGAGAGGCAGGCAGAGAGAGAGGGGAGAAGCAGGCTCCCCGCTGAGCAGAGCGCCTGATGCGGGGCTCTATCCTAGGACCCTGAGACCACGACCTGAGCAGAAGGCAGAGGCTTTAACCCACTGAGCCACCCAGGCGCCCCGCATTAGAAAATCACTTAACGACTCATTTTCTTTGTCCTATGGTACAGTCTGAAAATGACAATACCAACAGTACTGTTCTGTCCGGATCGAGACCCTCCCAAAAGAACCCACAAAAGGCAGGCTGGATGCAAGAGCAAGAGGGTTTATTTCCAGCTAGCTGGGGCTCCCACCGGCACCCACGACGCAGCGCAGTGCTAAGGCGAGAAGCCCCGCCTCTCTCCTTCAAAGCATTTTTATGCATTCGAGTAAACAAGCACTTATGTCACTACACAAGTAGGTGAATTCCTTATTCTTTATATGGCAGTTACCTAAATCTATGCATTTCATTGGTGCATTTGAACAACTCAGGGGCTAGGCGTCACACAGGGAAGATAAATTCCAGGAATAGTTTCACGCCCATACCCTTAGGCCTATCTTTTTCTGGCACGCCCCTACCTTGTACCCTTAGGCCTGTCTTGGAGGAACTTAAAACTGAACTCCACAAGTACCACCAACAATGTCATCACTGGAGAGAGCTTAGATTTTTTTCTCGCAATTATTTTTGTCCTTGGCATGCATGCTATTAAGGATGTACAGTCAAATTACAGTATTTTAAAGTCACTTGGAATATTTCTCTATATGTGTTATGCCACCGAATACATATATAATTGATTTCATTTAAACTTTTTCTTTGTTTTTCTTTCTATTTTTTTAAATTGAGGTACAATTTACACAGCAAAATGTTCATATTTTGAGGTTTTTACTTTGCAAATGGTTTTATGTTTGATGACCCTTGACAAATGCATATATCTGTGTAACTTGTACCTCTAGCAAGATATAAATTGTCCACAGCTCAGAAAGTTCCCTTCTAGCTGTGAAATAACATTTGTCTCTGCCTCCAGTTCCTGAGACAGAGCTATTAAAATCCTTCTTAATTGGGGTGCTAGGAGCACTTTTGTTCTAATATTTGGTCTTCAACCCCAGTTTCTGACACAGAACTCCTAAATCTCTTGGGATTTCCTGGGTGGTAGGAGCAGCTTTTGTTCTGAGGAAACTCTTGGTAGGTTCCTAGATGGGGGTGGGTCACCAGAAAGACTACCCATAATTAGAAGCTTGGTACTTTCAGCCCCACCCCCCATTCTCCAGAGAGGGAAGGGTCCTGGAAACTGAGTTAATAACTGACCATACCTATCGATGACACCTCCATAAAAATCCCAAAAGTATGGGGTTCAGAAAGCTTCTAGGGTGATGAACACTTCTGTGTCCCAGGAGGGTGATACACCCCAGCTCCACAGAGACAGAAGCTTCTGTTACCTAGGAGTGGAATTGCTGGGTAGGTATGTGTTCACCCTTTTGAGAAACTGCCAGACCATTTTCCCAAGAGGTTGACCAATTTTATGGGGTTGTCAGCAAAACATGGTGGTTCTAGTAACTCCCATCCTTGCTAACATTTGAAGTTGTTAATCTTTTCAAGTTTACCTGCTTGAAGGACTTATATCTCATTATGATTTAAATGCACATTTCCCTAATTGATAATAGAAACACTTTTTCAGTTGCTTCTCAGTCATTTGTATATCTTCCATTTGAAAGTGTCTGTCCCATTGTTTTGCCATTTTAAAAAAACTGAATTGTTCCAGCTGTTGGGTTATAAGACTGCCTAATATATTCTAGATAAAAATCCTTTGTTAGACATTTGTATTGTGAGCATTTTCTCCTAGTTGTGGCTTGGTTTTCCATTCTCTTGATGATGTCTTTTGATGAGCAGAAGTTTTTGATTTCGAGAAAGACAAATGTATCAATATTTTATGATTAGTGCTTCCTGTGTCCTGTCCAAGAAATCTTTGACTAACGGAGCTTGATTATGCTTACTGTTTGCATGGCGTGTCTTTTCAGATTTCTTTACTTACAGCCTTGTCTTTGCCTATTTATTTATTTTTGCTTATTTATTTTTAAAAGATTTTATTTATTTGATAGAGAGAGAGAGACAGAGAGAGACAGCAAGAGAGGGAACACAAGCAGGTGGAGTGGGAGAGGGAGAAGCAGGCTTCCTACGGAGCAGGGAGCCGGATGAGGGGCTCGATCCCAGAACCCCAGGATCATGATCTGAGTTGAAGGCAGACACTTAACAACTGAGCCACCCAGGTGCCCCTTGCTTTTATATTTAAAGAGCATTTCTTGACAGTATGTAGCTGTGGCTTGCTTTTTTATCTAGTCTGAAAATTTCTGCCCTTGAATTGGAGTGTCCAGTCTCACTTAAATATAATGTAAAGTCATGCAATTATTGATCTGATCAGCTTAGAGTCTGTGGTCTTGATATATATGTTTTATATTTGTTCATATGTCCTACCTTCCTTTTTTCCCCCCTGCATTCTTTTTTTCCCCCCTGCATTCTTTTAAATTAATTATTTTTAGTATTCTCTCTTATCTCCTCTGTTGGCTTTCTAGCTAGACTTCTCTGGGTTTTTTTTTTGTGGTTTTTTTTTTAAATTTTTATTAACATATAATGTATTATTTGCCCCAGGGTACATGTCTGTGAATCGTCGGGCTTACACATTTCACAGCACTTAACAGCACATACCCTCCCCAATGTCCACAACCCAGCCACCCTATCCCCCCCCCCCCCCCCCCCCCCCCCCCCCCCCCCCCCCCCCCCCCCCCCCCCCCCGGCCGGCCACCCTTAGTTCATTTCTTGAGTCTAGGAGTCTCTTATGGTTTTAGACTTCTCTGTTTTATATTTAGTGGTTGATTTACAAAAACAATATGCATCCTTAACCTATCATAGTCTGCTTTAAGTTAAAATTTCATTAATTCCACAGGTAATATAAAAAATTTACAATAGTATATTTCCATTTACCTTTCTGTGATCATCATACATTTTACTTCCACATATGTTATAAACTCCACAATACATGATCTTTTTTGCTTTAAACCACCCATTATATTTTTAAAAACTAAAAACAAGGACATTTACTGTTTTCAGTTCTCTTTGTTTCTTCAGCTAGGTTCATGTTTCATCTGAAGAACCTTAGCATTTCTCCCAGTGCAGATCTACTGATGACAAATCCTTTCAGATTTTGTTCTTCTGAAAATGTCTTTATTTTGCTTTCCTTTCTGAAGGTTATTTCCCTGGATATAGAATTCTGGAATAACAGAGTTGGTTTTTTTCCCCTTTCAGCACTTTCAATATGTCATTACATTTTTGTCCCCTGACTTACATTGTTTTTAGTAAAAAGTGGGTGGCTTTCCATTTTTATCCAGTATATAATGTATCTTTTGGCCTTGGCTGCTTTTAAAATGTTCTTTGTATCTTTGGTTTAAGCAGTTTGATCCATAATATGCCTGCATGCTCCCTGTGTTTTTCCTGCTTGAAGATTCTGAAGGAAACTGATACTTGACAAATTTGGGAAAAATAAATTGACCATTATTTCTTCAATACTTTTTTATTTTCTTAATCTCTCTCTTCTACTCCTGGAGCTCTAATTACATGTATATTAGAATATTTGATATTATCCCAATTGTCACTGAGACTCTGCTCCTTTTTTTTTAGCCTTTTAGCTTTACTTTGGATTGATTCTGTTGTCATAAATTCAATTCCACTGACCTTTTCTCCTTCACTGCCCAATATGGTTTATCCAACTGAATTTTTAAAATTTCAGATATTTTACTTTTTGGTTCTAGAATTTCCATTTTTTGTAGTTTCCATTTCCATACTGATACTCCTCCATAGGTTCACTCATTCTATGTTTTCCTTGGAATTAAAAAAAATATTTATAATTATTTGTCTACTAATTGTAATATTTCTGTCATCTCTGAACCCGTTTCTCCAGATTACTATTCTTTATTTTTCCTAGTTATAGTCTTCTTGTTTTTTCACCTGTTTAATAACTTTTGATTGTATGATGTATATTGTTGAATCTGGGATTTGTGTTTAAGGAGTTTTGGATTTTTTTTCTGGCAGGCAGTTAATTTACTAGTGGATCAGCTTGATCATTTTTGTAAAGGTGTGCTTAGAGTAGTCCTTACTCGTGAGCTATAGTAGCTCTATAATCTAGGGGGTGGCTTGGGCAGCATCTCCATTGAATGTTGAGAGTGTTCGGTAGGTCTTTCTGGTCTGGATGACCATACCTCCTGTGCTTCCCAGAGTTAGGACTTTGGAATCCACATTCAGACCACTGTTTCTTTGTAGCTGTTTCTCTGCCAGGCTTTCCAGAATCTAGTCATATGTATTTACTCTTCGTATTCAGCTAGGACTTAAGGGGACTCCTATGTGGATTTCAAAGCTCTTTATTCTTTTTTTTTTTTTTTTTTAAAAGATTGTGTTTTTATTTACTTATTTGAGAGAGAGTGAGTGTGTGTGTGCTGGAGTGGGGGGAGGAGCAGAAAGAAAGGGACAGGCAGATTCTGCAGCGAGCCTGGAGCCTGACATGGTGTTCAAGGCCATGACCCTGAGATCATGACCGGATGCTTAGCCGACTGAGCCACCCTGGTGCCCCTCAAAGCCCTTTCTATGCACAAGTCCCTCCTGTCTGTTACCCAGTCCTGCAACTCCAACTGCCTCAATTAGCTGGAACTCTGTCTACCCCCTCCTCTCAGCAAAATAGCTTTGCTCTGCTTGGAATCCATCTCCCTGTGCTGCATGGTCTAGGGTAGTACCCCCAAGCCGAGAGCCCAGGTAATTTCTCTAATGGATCACAGTCCTCAACCGTCTGTTGTACAACATCTAAAAACAGTTACTTTATCTGCGTTCCCACGGTGGAAGGGCTGGTCCAGTCTCAGTTACTCTGTCACTGCCTAAAGCAGACGTCATTAAAAAAAATTTTTTTGGAGTTTCTTTTTGTAATTCAATTTCTTTTATAATTACATAAGATATTTGCATGATTACAAATCAAATATACAAAACAAAATTTATTCATAGAAGTCTAGCTGGTATTTCTGTACCTTCTGCCCTTTTCCTTTATTCTATTTTAGGTAACAATTAAAAATAATATGTATGGTTTATTTTCTTTTCTTTCTTTTGATAACATCAGCAGGTGTGCATGCACACGCATGTGTGTGTGAGTTTGTGTATGTGTGTTTTGTCTTCACCCCTTATTTCGATAAATAGTAGTATACTCTACATACTTGTCTCCACTTTGCTTTTTTTCATGTAACTATGCATTCTGATGGCCGCTCCATACTAGTATCAAGAGATATGGCTCCTTCCTTCATTACAGTTGCATAGTTCTCGATTGTAAGAGTGACTAACTTGTCCCTGTTTGTCCAGGACTACCCAGGTATTAGCACTGAAAGTTCCCTGTGTCCCAAACCGGGTTGGTTGTTTGTCCTGTAGTTTTATGACTATTCTGTAGTTTTTTCAACCAGTTTTGGATGGCTATGTGGGTTGTTTCCAGTCTTTTACTACTACAAATAGTTCTCAATGAGTAGCCTTGTGCATGTATCTCTTCATATTTCTTGCCAGGGTATATTTGAGTTTTATTTTTAGAAATGGGCTTGCTGGTTCAAAGGTAAAGGCATATGTAATTTTTCCAGGTATTTTGCAATTCTCCCCCCTATGGATTGTGTTTCTATTAGCAAAGCTTGAGATCCTGTTTCTCCAGAGATTCTCCAACAGAGAATTTGTCAAACTTTAATTTTTCCAATTGAATGGGTGAGAAATTATACCTCAGTCTAGTTCTAATTTACATTTCTCTTATAATGAACACGTTTGAGTGCCTTTCAAAAGGTTAAGAGCAACTTGCTTTTCTTTCTCGTGGACTGTTGGTATAATTCTGTAGCTTGTCTTTCTATAGTTTTGCAGGTCTTTTCTCTCATTTTAGAAGCTTGTGTGCATATAGATAGATGAACTCTTTGTGATGTAAGTTGCAATTATTATTCCCATTTTGTTGTTTATCTTTTCACTTTGTTCCTAACAATTTTTGCCATGGGAAGAAAACTTTTTGGAATGTAATCAGTAGATCTCTATTTTCCTTATTGCTTATGGATTTTGGGTCATAGCTAGGAATAATTTCCCCATCCCCAGGCTACAGAAGAATTCAACAACTTTTTTTTAGTGTTTGTATGATTTCCTTTTTCACATTGACATTTCTGATCCATTTGGAATTTATCCTGATGTGTGACATGAGGAATGAACCCAATGATACCTTTTTTCTATATGGTACTTTAATTATCTGGATATAATTTCAAAGTCCATGATTTTTCCTCTGATTTGAGTTGTTGTCTTTATTGCATATTAAATTTATGTATGAATAGGTCTTTTCCTGAACTTTTGTTCTGTTTTATTTCAGTCATAGAGGCTTCACAGCATGGTTCAGTATCTAGTAGAACTAGAGATCCCCATTCTTTGTTCTTGTTTCTCAGGATTTTCCTCACTATTCTTATTTGTTTTCCTTCCAAATGGAGGAATCAACTTATAATCAACTTGTTTAGCTATGGAAAAAAAAATCTAAAGATATTTTTATCAGGACTACCTAGGTTTTATAAATTAGGGAGAATTGTTGTCTTCATGACATTGAGACTTCCTATCCAAAAACACAGTATCAGAAGATGTTTCATTTCCTTCCTTCCTTCCTTCCTTCCTCCCTCCCTCCCTCCCTCCCTCCCTCCCTCCCTTTCTTTCCTTCCTTCCTTCCTTCTCCTTTTCGTTTCTTTCTTTCTTCCTTTCTTTCTTAGATTTATTTATTTGAGGGAGAAAGAAAGGGCATGCATGTGGGAGGAGGGGCAGAGAGAAGGAGAGAGAATCCCAAGTAGACTCCCCACTAAGCATGGAGTTGGACATGGGTCTTGATTCCATGACCATGAGATCACAACCTGAGCCAAAACCAAGAGTCTGATGCTCAACTGACTGTGCCACCCAGGTGCCTTGAGGATGTTTCTGATCACTTCATCAGATCAGGGAGTTGGTGAGATGCTCTGTGTAGTTATGTGGCTGAGTAGCACAGGGTCTCACAAGTCTTCCTCAGCCCAGCCCATGCCACCTCTTCCAGGAAGCCTGCCTTCTTTTCTAGGGAAATGACCTCTCCATCCTCTCAGCTATCTTGTGATTCACATTAAAACTTTAGAATACAGATTCTACCCATACATCCGTGTACCTTTCTTCATCTTTTGGGCTAAGAGCTTTCTGAGAGCTGGGTATGTGTTACAAATCACAGTCATACTGATGAAAGATAAGCTAGGAGTAGAGACTCTGAGCTGGGCGCCTCACATCGGCTATGTCATAGCTTTTCCTTGGGGTCACCAGTTAGCCTCTGGCAAGCCAAACCTGGTCCATGTGTTGGACCTGCATGGGAATTTTTTAAATTTTGCATTAGTTGCCAACATCTAAAAATGTTAAAATTTTGCATAAAAATATCGATTTTCTGATTCTCTAAAATAATAGAAGCCGTGGCCCTGCTTGGCCACATTCCCAGAGGACAAGGGCCAGTGAGAATAGAACGGCTGCTGCCCCCTTCCTACCAGGCACAGACACTCCAGTGTTCCCCCTCCCTCTCATTTTTGTTACCAGCCTGGGGCCTGGAAGCATCTGAATCAGTATTTCTTCTCAAAACCACTGGTAAAGGAAGGAATGAAATCCCTGGCCCATAGTGGGAGCTCAGCAAATATTTGTGGAATGAATGAATCCCCATGTCCCGATTGGTGCTGAGAGCTGAGCTGATTTAGCAAAGGTCTCCTGGCCAGTGAGTAGCAGAGGAAGGACTCTGCCTTGCTGTGTAGCCTAGCAGTGTTTGACAGCCGTCCAAGTGCTGGCCCACGCATTCTTTCTCACCTATTAGCTGGTTAATGGCCATGGACTTGGTCTCAAGCCCTTAACTATCTTGGCTGTTCTCAGATGCAACGTTAGTAACCGCTCCATTAACACAGATCCTAGGGAGGGAGGCTTTGGACCTTCGGGGAGAAATGGGCCCTGGTAACTTTATAGCTTCATAGAACTGGGTTTGAGTCTCTCCTGCTTTTTATTCCTCTTTCCCCCTAGTTCCCCCAGGCCTTATGAAATTTGCTGAGAGCTGGCATCCTTGGGGGATGCTGTGGGAGGCAGAATGAGGAACCCCCACCCTCTGCTAGAGGTTGCTTTGCCTCTTCGGAGGGGAGAGCAGAGGGCTCCAAGCTCCCCAGGTCTTAGGTCTCCTGATCCCCCAGGTACCAGGGCTTCACCAGACGGTAGCCTTTAAAAAGAACAGCTAATTGGGTTTTTTCCATTGGGCTCCTCTTCTGTACCAACTGCTGTGCCACTGGGGAAGGCCTGGGGGTGGTAGGAGGTCACTCAATAGACATGTGCCTGCTTTCCAGTAGGAGAAGCAGAAAAATAAACTTGCGAGAAAGGGCAGGTGCCCTGGGAACCCGTGGGTTGAGTGCGGTCAGCAAGGACTTCCCTGACACCTTCCAGCTGAGACTTGAGTGGCCTCAACCAGTGAGGTAGTGGGAGGGGGAGTTGGAGAAGCGTTCCCCTGGGGTGAGGGGATGGAGAGTAAAGAGACCCAGGGGGCAGATTTGGGGAACTGAATGAAACACAGCTGGAGCACAGTGGGCAAGGGGCAGTGCAGAAGCTGGGGCAAGCAGCCAACAGGTAAACTGAGGTGACCACTGACGATTTGCCACCATAACTTAACCTTTGGGGGATGTTAGGGGAATTGAAACTTTATGCCAGAACAGGCGCCTAAGGTCCAGAGCAGAAGATCCAGCAGGGCCACTTTCTCCTTATTCGGATGAGGACCCCCTCCCCAGAGAAGGCAGCATATTGGTCCTGCCACCCCCACACCAGCCCCCAATGCCCCTTCCGGTGCATTGAAAACCAAGGAGAGAGGCAGAAATGGTGGGGAGTGTCACACGCTGCACGGCAACTCGTCCAGGGCTCTGAGGGTAAGGGGATGGGGAAATAGTAGAGAAGTAAAGAGATGGGAACAGGAGGGACACAGTGGGCGATGTCCAAGCAGTGCCACTTTATTCCAAGTTCTACAGTACTATATAGCATCAGTGAAAACAATGATAAGGAAGCGCTTATTCTGCATGCATGAGAAACTCTTCAAGCTTCCCCACTATCTCTATCCCAGGCGTTCAAGGCTGACTCTCTAGCGAGTGGATAGGTTGTTTATACCAGGTGCACATACTTCAAAAGAACGTTGGATGTAGTTTGTAGACCAGCAAAAACATCACAGACTCATAACAGATTTATAGCTAGGCCTAGTTGTATTGT
>CM053607.1:37291136-37322657 GCA_028646535.1 Procyon lotor | reverse complement strand
CATAGAGACGGTGCTGAGGAAGGCAGTGGGGATGGCTGGAGCTGCCCGGGCCAGCTGGGTGATGATGGGGTTCAAGACATGCTACCCCAAAATGTGGCACCCTGGCATATGAAAGATTTTAAGCTGAAGGGGTTTGAGAAAACAGCAGGAGTGGGAAGGTCATGCTCACTGCCATCCCTCACCTTGAGGCAGGTCATAAAACCCTCCTGTGAGAGTCCTCTCAGGGGCACCGAGCTTGTCTGCCAGCTGCAGCCCCATTTGGAAGGGCTTGCTACAATTTACAACTTAGAAGGTAGTAAGTGCTTGCTACAGTTCAGCTGGGAGCTGTTTGACCTGGCCTCTGCGTGCCGTGCCGATACCTGGAGGGAAGGAGCATTCTCATCTCTGAAGACCAAGGAACCTAAAGAGGGGTCCATGCAAACAGGCCTTGCTGAGTTTCCTCCAGGTAACTTACTTCCTCATACTCCTTGACCTATCATAGTCCACTATGACTGTCTGCTATTCATCAAACCTGGCATAAAAATACTCTGGTTTTGTCATTTCTTCATTTCCTAATGAGGGCTTGCATGTTACGTAAAACATGATTAAATACATCGGTATGCTTTTCTCCTGTTAATAGCTGTCACTTTAATGTTCAGACCCAGCCAGGGACCCTAAGAGGGAAACTTTGTCCTGCCCTACAGTGAGTAGGGAGCTTGTGTGTGGTATGCACCTCAAGACCCAAAGGACTGTGTGGTCAGGGGCTCCTGCAGCTCCATGCGAAAGGAGGAGGCTTTTGCCTGGAGGCTACCAAAAGGGGCTGCGGCTGGCAAGAGAGGAGAAGGGGCTATCAGACAGGGCTGAAGGATGAGTGGGCTGCCGCTCTCTGAGGAGTGTTCAGAGCTGCTGTTGTTAAACTACATTAATGCCACCCCGGGGAAAGCAGCCATACCAGGGATGCAAAGACCACCAGCGCGGTGGAGACCGCTCACACCTTGTGGAAAGTCACAGACCCTCTAAGAGGCAAGGAACACCTCCCCCCGACCTCCGGGAGCTCAGAGGGATAACACATCAGCTGCTTGTCTTGGACACGGGATGTCAGAGGAGGAAGGAGAGGCCTAGAATCAGAGAGGGAGGGAGGTGCATATTCCGAGGTGCAGTGAAAAAGGGGGCACGTATTGCATGGAGCACTGGGTGTAGTGCAAAACAATAAATCTTGTAACACTGAAAAAAAAATAAATAAAATTAAAAAAATATATATACAACTTATACCATAAAAAAAGGGGGGGTGTGAATGAGCAGGGTGAGCCCCTCTCCCAATTCTGGTCCCGTTTCTTGAGCTATCCATCCAACCCACATGAGGAGGAGGGGAGAAATGAGATTTAAATCGGACTGGACTTTAAGTGGCCAGAGTGTTTTGGCATCTGCTGAAGTGATCACTACCAAATGGGCAAGGTGGTAGATATGACTGTGTACGACCAGAGGCAGAAATAGGAAAACAAGCCATTTCATATCAGTGGCTCAATAAATCACTTATTTGCCTATTATATCACTGAATTCCCCAAACAACCATATAAGGCAGGTACTGTTATGATTTCAGTCTAAGAGATGAGGGAACCAAGATCCAAGAGACTGAGAAATATAAAACCACACAGCTAATGAGTAGCTGAGCTGGGATTTGAACTCTCATTATCGGATTCTGAGCCTCAGTCTCTGAACAGCACTGCCTCCCCAGAGGACAGCCAGCTATCTGCCTAAACCCAGGGATGGGGAGCTCACCACCTGTCCGGAAATCATACTGCATTTTCAGATGGCTGTTGACGTTACTTACATTTTTACAGGGCTTTGTGGTTAGCACAAATGACAGTCATTCGGGATGAATTTATGAGGCACCCACCACTGTGCTGAGCACCTCCCAACTTTTCTGAGAGGAGGGCTTGGTGGGCAGTCCTTTCATGTGTCTCCTGCATCTGAGGGAAGGAAGACACAGACTGTGTGACTTGCCTGAGGTCTTTAAGAGGACCGCTGCCGCCAATGGACGCTTCTTTTTTTTTTAAAGATTTTATTTGAGAGAGAGAATGAGCGAGAGAGCGAGAGCGAGAGCGAGAAGGAGCAATGGGGAGGGCAGAGGGGGAGGGAGAAGCAGACTCCCCACCGAGCAGGAAGCCTGACTCCAGGATGACCTGAGCTGAAAGCAGACACTTAGCCGACGGAGCCACCCAGGCCCCCCCAACAAACATTTCTTGAGTGCCTGCTATGTGCCGGGCACTGTATTAAGTGTCATACACAGTCCTCTGGGGTTTGGAAACTCCTGTCCGGTACCCCTTCCACTGCCCCAGCTGGCTTTCCCAAACTCCTGCTCTCACTCCCCGCTTATCTGCTGTGAAGCCCAAGTTTCTCTGGCCAAAGGATTGATTCTCCAGTGCAGCAAGGCCCGTGCTGGGGAGCCTGGGAGTCTTAGAAGCAGAGAGTCTGTCTGCCTCCCTCAGCGCGAGCTTGTCACACCTGCTGACCTGCTGCTGTAGGAGAAGGTGCCGACAGTTCAAAGGATGGGCCCTTGATTAATATCTCATCCTCTATAAATAAGTGAATAAAGGCACGCTCTGTTCACACTGCCTTGCTGCCTCCTTTGCGCCTTCATCGCTCTCTGTGCCTTGTTACCACGCTGGCCTGGGGATATCAGACTTCAAACTCACAGCCAGATTCTGTGGGACTCCTTAGCCTGGCAGTGGTGCGCTGCCCCCGCCCAGACGTAGGTCCTGCTGAGCCTTCTTCTCTCTGGACTCCCCAGGCAGTCCATCAGGTAACAAAAAGGTTAAGCACACAGGCTTGTGCGTGTTCAAATCCCAGCTCTGTCCCTTCTTGGCTTTGTGACAGTGGGCAAGTTCCCTAACTTCTCCAGTCCTTAGTTTCTAGATATATAGAAGGGGAGTGATGAAGGTAGCGTCTATCCTGGAGTTAGTGTCCTAAGTAGGTAAGCAGTCACACATACAGGAACCTTGGGCAGTGATTGAGAGTGGCCAAAGACAGCTGCTCTGAGGAAGTGACATTCGAGCTAAGACGTTAATGATGAGAAAGAGCTCATTCAAGGAGAATCTAAGGGCAGTTGCTCCAGGCAAAGAAGTAACAGGGAGCGGGACTCTGGGCAAGCTCTCTGAGGAAGGCCTGGCGAGGTGGAGGACTGGCTAGGGGATGGGTGAGAAGGTTGGCCCGGCCTCTCAAAAGGGGTATATTGAGGGAAGATGGGGTGTGAAAGGCCAGGTTGGCAGTAAGAAGTGGCTAAAGCCCAGTGGTGAGAGAAGAAAGAGAGGTTGGTGGGGACTGACGTTGCCATGAGGCCCAGGGGCTGGCCCTTTGCAGCAGCCCTGGCCATCTGGGTTCGGTCCAGAGTGGAGGGGGCAGGTCCTGCTTTCCTCCCACAAGGTCCCTTGTCTTTCCTAAAGTAAAACACTCTCCAGAGAGGGTCTGACTTCAACTATCTATACAGTGGTAGGCTGGTACGTGTTTAACCACTGGCTGTCCAAACAAGTTAACAAAAAGTCACTCATTTATAGTTTTTGACAATTATGGTGGTGGGAATATCCCCACCAAGACGGAATTGAAGCTACCAGCTTAATGGCTCTGATTGTGGAGCTGGGAAGAAATGGTGCACACTGGCTCCAGCACACTCCTCCGTCTACACCTGAGTAACAGTGACCAGTACTTGTGAAGTGTCACTACGCATCAGGCACAGTGGTGAACCCTTTAGAAGTAGGAGTTGTTAATAGCCCCATTACACAGGTGAGAAATGCAGACTCAGATAAATTCAGGAACTTGCCAAAGGTCACACACAGAAAATGACAAAGCTGAGATTAAACTGCAGTGGACTTCATGGGACAGTGAACAAATCCTAAATGCACCGCACGGTGGATTTTTCCTTACGTGTGCCATGCATAACCAGATCACGGCACAGAACGTCGCCAGCCCTGGCTGGCTCTTTCGTTCCCTCTCCTTTTGATAATCTTCCCACAAGGTAACCATCCTTCTGATTTTTATCACCATAGATTAGCTTTATCTGTGCTTGAATTTGATGCACCTGGAATCATTCAGTACTTAACCTTTTGTGTCTTGGCTTCTTTCTCTCCAGTGTCATGTCTGAGAGATCCATTCATGTCATCACATGTTTTAGAAGTTTGTTCTGTTAAAGGTGCCTGGGTGGCACCTGCTTAGCAGTCTGTTAAGCAACCAACTCTTGACTTCTACTTAGGTCATGATCTCAGGATCGTGAGATCGAGCCCCGCTTCGGGCTCTGTGTTCAGCGGGGAGTCGGTTTGAGATTCTCTCTCTTTCTCTCTCTCTCTAAAAGAGAGAAATAAATCTTTAAAGAAACCAGCCTGTTCTGTTGAATGGTCATATGCTTTTCCACAGCATGTGAGTGTACCACAGTGTCTATCCACTCTCCTGTGGATGGTCTTTGGGGTTTTTTCCACGAGCATGCTTATAATCAATGTGATATGCTATCATTCACGCGTGGGTGGGAATCCCTGAGTCTCCTCATTTCTGGGGGATTTGTGTCATTAGCCTGTGGGTTGAGCGCTATCACGGGATATATTTATGTCTAATCGCTGCTATGACAAATTACCACAAACTTAGTGGCTTAAAGCAGCACAGATTTATCACTTTGTAGTTCTGGAGGTCAGAAGCCTAAAATAGGTTGGCAAGGCTGTGGTCCTTCTGGAGACCCCATAGGGAAAGTCTCTTTCCTTGTTTTCCAGCTTCTGGAGGCTGCCTGAGTGACCCTCTGCTTCAGTCATCATATTTGCCTCTCTGACTTGTACCCTTGCAATTACATTGGGCCTATCTGGGTAATTCAGGATAATCTCCCATCAAAAGGCTTAACTTAATCACATCTGGAAAGTTCTTTTGCCATGTAAGGTAACATATTTATATGTTCTGGGGATTAGGACATGGACATCTCTGGGGGTCATTATTCTGTCTATCACACTGGACTGACTACTGTAAGGAATCTTGATGTAATGGAAAAAGCTCTGGGGTAAGACTCAGAAAACCAGTGTTCCAGTCTGCCCCATATATTGACTCACTGTGGGAGTCACTTGGGCCCATCCTTGCCTTTCCGGGCTTTGGGTACATATAAAATGAAGAGCTAAGCCAGATGATCCATCTCAGAGGGGCCTTCCTGCCTCCACTTTCTCTGATTCCATACATAAGCTTTGGGCTTGGGTTCTATCCAGCCACTCTTTTTATCTGCATGTGCCCATTTCTTCCCCCCTGCAGGATAAAGGGAACAGGCATTCCAAGAAGACCTGGAAGCTTGCAGCAGATTCTCCCCTACCCCCCATGTCCACTCCCTTTCTCTTCTATCATTTGGCCTCTGGGCCTTTCATCCAGAATGACTTTGAAACCCTGCTATTGATTTTCCTGTCACCTCAGGTCATACCTTCCCATGCTCCATTTTCCTTTAAGTGGAGGTTTGAAAACCCAGTTTGGGGGGGAAAAAAAGATTGCCTGCGTGAGTTCAGGGGCTGGCTGAAAGAGTAGCTTTTCCAGGAGGCTGAGTGTGAAGTGCTTGGAAGGAAGTAATAAGGATGCCCTTTTATACCCACTTCTGATAAGAGCTGGTCTGTTCTTTCATTGGTGGTTGATGGCTGTTCCAGCTATGGACTCCCAGCAGTTACTGAAAAGAGAAAGTAGGAAACCAAGTAATTTTCTTTTTGGCAAAACAGGAAGCCTACTATGTTGAAAGTGAACCAGCTGCCTATGGGGGCTGCATATAATCTGCTAGCCAAGCAGTTGGTCTTTCCCAGCTGGTATCTCATGGCTGATCACCTCCTCTATCTATTCTCTCGTTGATGTAATCATTTATTGGCACCTCCTTTTCCTGCTGTGCATAGTAGTTTGTGTATGTGCTTAGAAGTCAGATGTTTATTCAGTTAATAAGTGCCTACTTTATATTGGGCACTCGGCTAGACACTGGGGACAAAATGACAAGCAAAACACATAAGGGGCCTGTCCTCAAGGAGCTTATACTGATGAAGGAGACAGATGGTAATCATATAACCCCACAAAATATGGAACTACCATATGTTTTTATTATATGTCATTTATGCAATATAAAAACACAGGCAAGCAAAACTCACTTTTTAAAACTTTTTTTATAGTATTTTTGAGAGTGAGCAAGAGAGAGCAAAACTCATTTTTTATTGTATGTTCATGAGCTCTGATATATGGGTACTCATTAATCTCACTCAGTTTTTAAAGTTTTGTGTATTTTTAGAGAGAGAGGGTGTGAGAGAGTTGGGGAGGAGGGGCAAAGGGAGGGGGAGAGGACAGTCTTAAGCAGCCTCCATGTTGAGCATGGAGTCCAGCGCAGGGCTTGATTTTATGACCCTGAGATCGTGACCTGAGCTGAAACCAAGAGTTGGACGCTTAGCTGACTGTGCCTCCCAGGTGCACCAACAAACAAAACTCATTTTACAAAGCTATATGCATGCATACTTGAAAACCCACATCAGATACACTACAGCAGGCCTGTGACAAAGGCTGGGCACAGGAAAGGGTGCAGGCAGCAGGGTTGAAGGACAAAGAGGAAAAGTAAAAGTGACAAGAAATAGCAAGTAGAGGAACCTTGTCTGGCCCAACAAGAGTGTGCTGTGTACTGAAGAATGACTTACATCTGAGATCCCCTAAAAAATTAGAAGTCAACCCTAAAAGAGTCCGGGCAGACACACAGTTCCCTAGGCATCATGCAATCTGTCTCCCATGGTTGGGGCAGGTGACAGGGGGATTGATTACCACTGAAGAGGTAAATGCCACGAACAAAAAGTTGAGGAGGCCCTGAGAGCTAATTACGAGAGGGCATGGCCTAGTTTGGGGGTTCAGAGAGGCCGTCTTGGAGAAAACCTTTGAGCCAAGAATTAACTGTGTGAAGGAGAGGGTGTGATGTGGAGTGAGAAATCTGCTCAGATAAAGCTTGAGGCAGGAGGAAGTAGGGTGAGTCTGAGGGCCTTGGAGAAATGTGGAGGGTGTAGGGGGAGGGGAATGAGAAGCAATCCCTGTGGAGCTTTGAATTTACTAATGCTGCAATAAAAACTGTGGACAAGTGAACTTCCAGTGTCCCCACCCATAAAACGGGTATAGTAATACTTTCTTTGCATCAGGATTACAAGATAAAATATGCCAATCTTAGCCCAGACTTTGGTCTATTATAATCCCAGAATAAATGGCAGCAACTATTTTTATGACTGTAAGGTGCATTATTGCTGGGAGCTGGCAGGGAAAAGATGAATGAGATTTGGTCCCTGCCTTGGAGCCGCTTCTCAGACAGTTGAGGAGATCAGCAATGGCTAGTCTGCAGGTGTGCCATAGAGTTCCTCCACTGACACTGCTGGGTGCGTAAGCCTAGAGGTGGGAGCACTGACTCTGGCAGTGAGTCAAGGAAGACTGCTTGGAGGGGGAGGCATCTACCCGCACAATCAATGTGAAGCACACATAATTCTAATCAAGTGGGAAAGCAAGGAACAGTTCCGCTTCCCTCGGAGCATCTGGGATGCAGAGAGAGAAACAGCTGTGTTTCTCACCCTCCTGCTGAAAAGAAGGAACTTGAAGGTGTTGCTTCTCTTATTAATCTAGCTGTGAGTGTTTTTTCAGACCAGCTGTCCTCCCCATCCCGAGACCCTGAGGAATGAGGCACAGAGCCTCTGAACAACATCATTAAAATACTTCCCAGGAAGAGACTCAAGCTGAGCTTGTGAGAAGCTCACAGAAGCATGAGTACCAAGGGGTGTGAGCTCAGAATGTAGGGCAGGAATGGCTCCTCCCTAGCTGTGCACCGGCTTCTGGAACAGTCTGGGACAGGTCCCCGTACCTGGAGGCCTTGGCTTCCTCACCTGTAAAATGAGATGATTGGCCTAGATGACTTCTTGATGACATTTGTACTTCTGACATTCTGTGTTTCCAAAAGAAAACGATGTGAAGGCCACATGACCCCCTTGCCAAGATTTTGGGGACAATTTTAATCAAGAGCAAAGGAGGAAATAGACGCAATCCCCAGGTCATTCTGACCCCTTCTCAAAACTTTGGTACTTGTCCCATCCACGCATTTTTAGCCCAAGTGAGTTTGGGAGTCCAAATATCTATCTGGCAGATTAATTAACATCTTTACCTCATTTTCCTAATCTTGCCCTAGCGTTGATAGTTCTAATAAATATGGGACTACAGGGAAAGTCACTTAACCTTTCCAAGTGTCTGTTTCCTTTCCTTCAAATGAAGACATGTGATGGAATCATTTCTTTGGGTACCTTCAGCAATATTTTCCCTGCTCTTTTTATTTATGGCTTTGATCCCTGTGTAGGTCACTTATCTGCGGCAACAAGTGAGATGTGGAAAAAGCAACCCAGGTGGGCTACCGTCTCCCTGAAACCCAGTGTTGTGATCTGAATACACTGATGTGCTCAATGGTGCCTCTTGTAGGCCAGAAGAATAGCGAGGCACTTATAAGCATGGGCTCTGAGCTGGGCGGCTTGGGATCAGACCTGGTCTCTGTCACTAGTTATGTGACCTTAAGCAAGTGGCAACTGAATTGAAGCATGCACGATTCTGTTTAGGTAGAAAAGCAAAAGGACTTAGTTTCCTTATCAGTAAAATGGGGTTGAATATACTGCCTTCTGCTTAGAGTTGTTATAAGGATAACATATGTAGTGCTTTCCAAATTTCTGTCTACTGTAGGGTAAAACAGAGTTTCTCTGATAAATAAGCAACTGATCCTTGGCCCTAGGGTTGGACAAATGGGGTGGTGGGAATAGAGGCCAAGTAGAGAGTGTGTATTTTCTCTAAATGGAGCAGTTGACTACAGCTGATTATAATGTTGGTGGTCTCAGTGGTGTCAGATCACATTGTTTTTTAAGAGAAGGCAGAAACCTGGATTTTTATATGAAATGGCTTGGTTTCAGTTATTTCATAGCACTATGAACATAAGACATGGGTGTAGCACGTGGCCCACACTTTGCCAGTGCACAACCTCCATTAAGTGCTCAGTGAATGATAGGAAGACAACCCCATTTCACAGATATGGAAACTGAGGCCAAGGCTCAGAAAGGTGAACTGATGTCCACATGTTGCATGGCTGCCTTATATTGGAACCAGGGCTCTAACACAGGCCTTTTGACTCCTACTTTGGCACCCTTTTGCCAAACTGCTGGAATCCTTCTAGAACCTCATAGCCTCGATGTGGAGCTGCCTGGGGCTAACTGAAAGTCCCGTTGGGAGTTCAGAGACAGGAGATACTGTGCTCCTTGCTTCTTTTCCATATCTTTTCCTGCAGTGCTTGCAGAAAACAGATCATGCCCAAGAACCCCAGCCAATGAATGGGCCTGCATGTAACATTGGCTCCCAACAGTGGCTCAAGTTGGGAGGCACTGGGCGGGGGGGCGTAGGTGGTGGTGATTTGGAGCTTCCAGGCACCAGAATTAACTCAGGGGCTCTCCTTACTCCAAGCCTTGCAACGTAGCCACTTTTCCTGAGATCAGAGACATAAAGTGTCTTTTAGTTGCAAGGTGTCTTTTTAAAAAGTTTACAGATCAAAATAATCCTCAGTGCAAAATACTTATAAGATATAATCTCCTTTGTGGTTAAATATTTGAGCTTCAGGAAATTTTAAGTTAAAAACGGATGGTTTATTTTTAATAAAGATTCGCAAATGAAAACCTAACATAACTCTTACTGGAAAGATCTAAAGTATTTCTGCCTCTAATTGAGCTTTCAGATGCCCTCCCCCAACCAGCTTCCCCTGGGGCATTCTCCCCTTTTGGGAGACTGATGGATGTACTGTATTGCCATCTAATATCTCCCACTTGGGTCCCAATTCTCAGCCTTCATTTCCTTCTCTTTAAATTCTATTGCAAACCAGCTCAGCCCTCCCATCAGCATCCTGGGCTCTTACAGTCTCCCTGCCCATCAGGAAGTCCACTCTGCTCTTTCTAAGAACCTTATTAGGGGTGACTGGGGTGTGTGTCATTGGCAAATCACTTCTGGAAACAAGTTTCCCACTTCAGCAGGAGATGGAGCAGAGACTATCCTGCTGAGGGACCAGCATGACTTATCAGCCTTAGTCCCAACTCTGTTCTCTCTACTGGGGTTTTCATAATTTCTTTTCCCTCAATTGCTTCCTCTCAAAGGTATTTGCATTTAAACAAGAGTTTGCTCCCCTGCTGATTATTTCCCCCCTCTTTGATTCCATTGGGAAGCAGCCGGAGTGGCTAGCATGTTGGTGTCTGGATGGGCTCCATGGCAACAGCTGGGAGTTGAATGGTGTGAACTTCACCTCTTTCCTTTTGCAGATATGGTTGGCAGAGTAGGCACACTTAGGAGAAATTTCAAGGAAGTGAAAACGGAACTGTTTGTCACCTCTCGGTCTCCAGGGCCTGCTTTGAAAATCTCTGGTTAGATTGCAATGGTAAGATTTCTCAGGGAGGAGGAGCCCTCCTGGGTGTTTTCAAGTCAAGAGTGCATGTTATGTTATTATGTAGGGCGAATGGTGCAAGGAGCAGGAAGAACAAGGCTCCAGGTGTCTTCCTGACACTCAACTGGGGCAGGACCTCGAGAAGAAAGGTGATCTCTAGTTAACTTGGGTGCTTTGCACACCACTGGGTAGGTGCAGAGCCTCTGAGGCTAAATGCCTGTTCCCTGTGCCCTGGCGGGCTTAGTTTACCTTGCACTCTAGCAGAAGAGTTCATCATAATAACATACAAGCTTTGCTCTCAGGCAAAGCTGGATCCAAAACCAAGCTGCATCCTATACAAGGCTGTGACTTTAGACAAATTGCTTAACTCTTTGAAGCCTCAGTTTCCCCATGGAGTAAAATGAGGTTGTTAGTGTATGAGACTGCTGTTCTCAATTCTTCACAACCTCCTTCTTCCATGTGACCTTACAGTGCGCATGTGTGTGCAGGACTGTGTTTTCTCACCCTATGGATGGTGACTTGGCCATGTGACTTGCTTGGGCCAATGGAATATTATGTGCTTGATGTGAGCAGAGACCATAAATGTGCTTCTAAGGTTTGGTTTTGTTCTCGCAAATATGATCCACCATCGAAAGAACATGTACTTTATAGTGCCTGGTCCAAAGAGAATGCGGACACACATGGAACAACAGACTGGAACCCGGTCATGAGCCTGGAGACAACCTAAGGCTTAAAGCTGAGCGCCTCCCCAACTGGTCTACAGACCCATGAACTGAAAAAACGAAATTCTTTGTATTATAAGCTATTGAATTTGGGGGAGAGTTTGTTATGCAGCATTATTATGGCCATAGCTGACTAATATAGAGAAGTCACAAGAGTGAGGACTTAATGATAATTCTGTATATGTTACCTGGATGATGGTGCCTCTGTGTGTCATTGCTTTGTTCAGTCTGTACCAGCCCCAGGGTAGGACTTTGACTTTATCACCTCTCTCTACCCTGGCTTCCCACCGCCACCCAAATCCAATACATGACCTCAAGAAACAACATACATTTTACTAACATCTGCTTATCACTATCTATCTGCCCCTAGACTCTGTGCACTCTCTGAGACCCTCCTTACTACTTTTTATTTTCCAGACAGTTAGCTCTAGCCTGCCTCCCTCAGTCTTGTATCCTATACCCATCACTTGATGTTGTCTTCAGCTACACCCAAGACTATCGCAAGCAAGACTTCAGTTCCCAGGTTCCATCCTCTTGGACGGTGTGGCAGACACCATCATTGCCCTGCCCATGGCTCCTTGGTACTCATTGTTCCCAGACTGCCACCTGTTGTGCTTCCTCATGTGCATCTCTCTGCATTAGCTGGGGCACATGTGGTATTGTCCCCCAGCAATCCTCTTGGTAGACTCTTCTTGCTGGTTCTTGGAACACCTGCATTCATGGATACCTGCTTTACTTGTAGCCCCTGGTCTGGCCTTACCAGCCATAATAATCCATAACTTCCAAAGAGCATTTTAGGGTTTGCAAAATGATTTAATATTCATTCAATCACGGGTCATTCATTGAAACATTATTTTTTAAAGTGCTTATTATATGTCAGGCATTACCTCAGAAGCTGGGAAAATAGCAGGTATCAAGATTGGTGAAGCCCGTGTCCTCATGCAACTTATGTTCTCGAATAAGAGAAGCACACAACTTAACACTGGATTTAATTACTTTCCTAAACTAATATTTAAAAATATATCTTTTACAAACAAATAATTAAGCAAGAGCTCAGTTAGACAGACTGTGATGAAAGATACATAGAAAAAGGAATAGACCATGTGATAGGGAGGGATTGGGGGTGCTTTTTAGATAGATGATGAGGGCCAGTGACTGCAGAGAGAATAGGCACCCAGGAGTTCAGGTGTTTAGCTAGAGTATGGAGGTGATACAGTTCATCGTGGAATCTTAAAATAACCTTGCCAGGTACCTGTTGTTATTCCCTTCATCCCTCCCACTCTTTTCCCAATTAGGGTATTGTGGCTCAGAAATCAGATAACTTGTCCAATGTTACAGAGGAAGGAACTGGAACTTGAAACCAATCGTTTGGAAGTTACTCAGACCTCACTGAGCAGCAGAAGACCGCAAATGAGGAAGTTAGGAATCCAGATGGTCACCCCATCCCATCACAACCCCCAACTCCCGTGTTGGGGATATGATTAAGCCAAGTGCCCCTGATGACCCCCTCCCCACCTGCTCAGTCTTACCAGCCAATACACCCAGCAGGAGAAAGGCAACCCTCACCAGTCCCTCCCCAACAGAGCCAGCTGGGTACCTGGAGCAACAGACATTGCCTGGCCCACAGTAGCAGCCTAAGATCCCAGCTGCCACCTGGCAGCCTTTGGATGATGCAGTGATTGAGGGAAGTGCCTTTGCTAACTCAGTCATACCTCCTTGCTGCATGTGGCAGCCCAGTGCCACTGCATGGACACTTTGACTTCTAGACACATTAACATCCATGTGCTGGGGCTGGGCTGGCTGGTTCCTGCACAGAACCTCATACGCACACCTTCCCACTCCTTGGGTTCTGAGCTCGGGATTCCATAGATACACTTTTCTGAATTTGTCACTGTGCAAAGCTAGCCAGTGGTGCCTGCTGTCCAAAGTTTCCCTTTATGGGGAAACAGAGGCACAGACCAGGCAACCGCTTGTTTATAGTCATGGCAATTATGAGCTTGGGCTAGAACTAGGGCCCCTTTTAAGTCTTGGCCTTCAACCAAGTGTTGAGTATCTGCTATGTGCCAGGCATTGTGTTAGGTGCTGATAAGCTCACTTCTACTGAGGAAGAGAGAAACATGATCAGTTGTGAGCATTATGTGTGATAGGAACACATGTGGGTCATCTCCAGGGGGAACCCTGAAGTAGAGAATCAACACTTCTTCACTGATGAAGAGGGCAGGCAGGATGCGTGGAGTCTTGAGGGTCTAATACAAAGGTGATGTTTGAACTTTCTCCTGCTCTTTCTGGTAAGATTTATTTGAGTTTTCCATGTGTCAAAACTCAATAAAATATTTAAGATAAAAAATATTCACGTATTTACTTTCTGGTTCAGTTTTGTTTAAGTTTGAGCATTTAATCATGAAGGAAGCAAGCATGATCATTAAGGTCGGTGAGTTTTAGCAGGGCCTTGAACATCTCCCTCAGTTTCTTCCAAGGGTGCTCAGGAAGACTGAATGAGTTAAAATATATAAATTGCTGAGAACAGGGCTCTGCTTTCTGCTGTAATTCTTGCTTTCCATCTCAGAGGACACTATTAGTTGGAAATTGGGTATGAATGAGAGACTGTAGCAATTCAGACACCTGCAGTTTCCAAATCCTGCCCCTGGGACCTGCAGGAGCCCTGTCCAGCCTCAGGGAGCCAGGGTCTGTGGATGAAGCCTACACCACGGTTAATGTACAGTGCTGCTGTGAGGATCGCTGTGGGATATCCTTTTGGTGTATGAACACATGCTTACTGTTTCTCAAAAGAGCACCATGTGGCCTGTGGGTTTATCGTTGTTTGCCACAGGCCAACACTTGTCTTGTTTGCTAAAACATATGTACAAATAAGCCCCCCAGAATCCACATTGCAAAGCATTGCTAGTGGGAGGCAGGAGACATGTTTAGGTAAATCAGGGGATCGTAATGATCTATCACAGTCATTTTCAAAGCCTGCTGAGCTGCGGCAGGGTTTGGAGAGGTTCTGCACCCCTCAGTGGGTCTCGGATCTTTGGTGTTTGTTGGCATCACATGGGAGGGGCTGGCAAAGACCAGGTCAGGTCAGCTCTGAGTGGAAGTTTGGATTTCAGAGCAGTAGCTGGAAGCTAGGGCCCAAATCTCACTCTCAGGGTGGCTCTGGCTCATTAAAGACCCACCAAGAAACATCTGGGGGTGGGAGGCCTGACAGCCAGCCGGTCCCAGGTATTGAAAGTGGCCACTACAAACTAATGAGAAAAACAAGTTGCATTTGTTTACTGCTCGGGATCCACAACATCTCCAAGTTCCCACAGCCTGGGGGAAGCAGGAGGAAGCTCAGTATTTGGGATAGGCCAGAGCAAAAATGGGTTCAAAACTCAGTTTTGGTGCTCATTGGAGCCCAGTAGACTCTGCAGCAGCTCTGTCTCTGTGCCTTCAAGGATGTCATTGTCCCTCCTTCTCAGGATCTTGTCCTTCAGTGAAGTCCACCTACCTACAGCTAAACTTCAGAATTCTGCTTGGGATCAGCTAATTGATGCATATCATTGTTCAAAAGCCTTCAACAACTCTCCAGTGTGTACAGAATAGAAGTCCAAATCCTAAGCCCAGCATCCACAGGTGCTTACCCTAATATGGCCCCTGTGTCTCACTACTTCCTTTAGCCCTTTATTAACCCCAGCATATATACTCACCACAATTAAAACTGTACTTACTACCTTGGGGCCTTTGCCAACAGTGTTTCTTCTGCCTGAATCCTTCCGTGCTCTTCTCTTGTGCTAACCTTGCCATTCTCTGAAAAAAAAAATTTTTTTTTAAAGATTTTATTTATTTGACAGAGAGAAACACAGCAAGAGAGGGAACACAAGCAGAGGGAATGGTAGCAGGAGAAGCAGGCTTCCTGCTGAGCAGGGAGCCCGATGCGGGGCTCGATCCCAGGACCCTGGGATCATGACCTGAGCCGAAGGCAGACACTTAACGACTGAGCCACCCAGGCGCCCCTGAAAAAATTTTATTGACCCATGTGTTTACTATGTGCTAGGTGCTGTTCTGGTGCTGTTTGGAACGGCTGCAGTGCCGGATTGCAAGAAAGGCTACAGATCCTTCCCTTCTTTCAATCCAGGCCTGCTTGCTATGTAACTTTGAGTAGCCTCTCATGGGACGCTGTCCTCACTCCTGTGATCGTTTTGGCCCGTGGGATGTTAGCAAATGCAAACCGAGACCTCAAAAGTGCTTGAACTCTTTTTGTTTCCCTTGGAGATCTGCCACTCTGAGAATGAGCCTGGGCTAGGCTCCTGGAGGCTGAGAAACCTTGAGAAACAGGGATGATGGCTCGGCTGAGGCCAGTCAGCCCCAGAGGGACCCCACATCTGTTCACAGATGTACGAACAAGCCCAAACCGGCAACCACGGAATCTGGTTCTAAATAAATAGTGGTCATTGTAAGTTACACTTTCTGGATGCATTCTTAAGCACAGTGATGGCTAATGTAGCCATTAACTGTTGTTGTCAATCGAGTATCTCTTACACCTTCTGTCAGTAAGAGCAACCTGATTTTCCATTGATAAATGATACCCTCCTCCCTGTTCAGTCTATGCTACGTGTTTCTGGTGAAGCGAATCCACCTGCTCTTCTGACTCCAGGGACAGTCAGCGTATTTCTGGCCACACAGATTGGGCACGTGGCTCAAATGGTCCAATAAGACACAGATCTGGGATTTTTGTTGGAATTCTTGGAATAGTAGTTCTCTTTTTTCAGCAGCATAGCCAAGTTAAGAGAGTGTCATACTCAAGTGCTCACACAGAAACCCATATAGCTCACACAGAAAAGAGAAAAGACAGTGAGTCTTGCAGGAATCATTTGTGCCCCTGAATCAGTCTGAACCCACAGTTTCATCTCTCCCTGGGTTTTCATTTACATAAGACAAAAAAAAATCTAAAAAACAAAATTAAGGCGGCATGAATGGGATCTCTGTCATTTACATCCAAAAGTCTGACCTATATACCACTCAAATGCTACCTTCTCAAGGAAACTTAATCTTATCTCCCAGCAAGAATGGAGGTTCCTACAGACTTGCATAGCATCAAGAACACTAATTTCATTTTTTTAAGAACACTAGTTTCATTTTTAAAAAAGATTTTATTTATTTATTTACTAAGAGAGAGAGAGAGCATGAAGCAGGGAAGGTCAGAGGGAGAAGCAGATGCCCTGCTGAGCAGGGAGCATGTTATGGGACTCGATCCTGGGACTCCGGGATCATGACCTGAGCCGAAGACATTTGCTTAACCAACTGAGCCACCCAGGTCCCCCAAAATACTAATTTCACATCAGAGACCTGCCCTCAAATCCTGGGTTTTCCATTTGCTAGCAGTAGGTATGAGGCAAGACACTTAGTATCTCCAAGTCTGGATCAAATGGCTACTTTAATATTACACACCTCACAGGACTGTTGTGAAGAGTGAACGAAACTGTCTATACAAATCAGTCATGCTTGTTTAACAATTGCTACTTTTTTTAAAGAAAGATGTTTTATTATGCTGTGCTCTCCTGATGGCAAGAATAAGGCTTAATTAGCCCTTTATACCTTATTTATCATGTCTTACTTTTCTTCTTTTCCTCATTCCATTGTATAGGCTTTAAACATATACATATATATTATATATATATATGTTTATATATATTGGAGATATATATGTGTGTGTGTGTGTGTATTCTTATATACATAGACAAGATGATAAGAAATCTGTCCTTTCATCCAGACAACCCTGTGATTTTCTTCCTGGTCATCCAATCAGTCCAAGGTAGGAAAATGGCTGGTTTTGAGGTGTCAGGTTAGAGTCTCAATCACCTAGCATAATTTTCTGGTCTTCTCCTTTGGAACCCCATGGGAACATGAAATATCTTCGCTGGTAGTGTAGCTTGGTTCCAGAGCAGCAGCCGGATAAAGTACATGGTGTGTGCCAGGTCCTATGCTAAGTGATTTACGTACATGATAGTGGGAAGAATGTGGTCACTTTCAGCAGTGTCATGATAATGGACATGGATCTTTGTTGCCTACCTGTATTCTTTCCTCCCTCTCTTGATGCTGCAAGTCAAATTTTATTAAGGAATCATCCCTGCTCTGTGATATTGAAGGGGCAAGATCTCCTTAAGCTCCAGCTGTGGGCCATTGAATTAGACCTGGCCAACTAGGGCGCTGCATCACCCTGACCACAGTGCTTGATTTGGAGATAACGTGTGACCCATGCGAGGTCAGTGGGGGTCAGTTCTGGGACTTTTGCTGGAATTCTAAAGGAAGAGAAGCTCTCTCTGTACTGTGGCTAGGCTAGAAGGATGAGGCTGGGAGGAGTTTGTGATCTCCATCTTGCAAACAGGAAGAAAAGCCTATCTAGGGGTGATGATAATACAGAGGAAAGCCAAGGCAAGAGATAGATATCTTTGAGTCTTTCTATCTAGCTAAACTGGAAGACCAGCTTATGCCTGGACTTTTTAGTCACCTGAGCCAATATTTTCCCTTTTTAGCTTAAGCCAGTCAGAACTGTGTTTCTGTCACTGAAGGAGTCCTAAACAACCTCTCTCTGCTTCAGGTTCATCTTCTACATGGGGTTTAATAATGCCTTTCCCACACACATATAGGTTGTCTAGCACTGTGCTGGCACATACTGTGATCTCCACAACTAGTAATAATGCTTTTTCCTCTGAACTCTGGGAGTGAGGGTGGCCATCCCCCTCTCTTTCAAGGCAGCAGTTCCTCCTCTGTTGGCCAGCTGGCTGGAAATTGCCCAGAAGCTCAAAGAGGGGGCAGCAGTCTTTTTTTTCCTTGATGCAAATAGCATCATTTTATCCAGGCGGATGGAGGAGCTCAGTGGAATGTATATTTGTCCCTGGGCTCTGGTTTCTGATTGCCACTCGGGATGTGCCCAGCAGGCAGCCTGCTGTATTCCATGCACCACAAGCGGATGACAAACCTCTGATTTTTGCTCTTCTCTGCTTCTTGGGAATAATGGGTCCATAATGAATTACATCCCCAAGAATAGCTGTAATTGTAACAGTGCCACAGAGAGGGAGCTGGCAAATTAGCCAGTCCCATGAAATGTGCCTACTTTGTTCCAATCTCTCTCTTTGGAATGGGTACCAACTTTGTTTTTTCCATCCCCAAACTCTTAAAAAGCAATGGACTTTGTGTGGGAAGTAAGAGAATGAAAGCCATGTATTTGGGTGGTTTTATTCTTGGTTTGCTTGCTTTATTCCCTTGTCTGTACAATTTTCCTTGGAATTTGGTGTAGAGGAAGGAAGACGTCTGAACCACTTCTTCTCAAATACCTTAGCTGTCACCTGGCATTATGGCAAGGAATTAATACCTCCCTGATAGTTGAAGATAAAGCAGCATTTGTATGCTGTCCAAGGTGCTGATAAATGATATTCTTACAGAAATCTCAGGGAAACATCTTGGCCCAACTCAAAGACTACATTGTGCACAGAGAGATGGGTGGTTGAGGCTGAGGTGCTGCAAAGCTTGGCAGAAGGGGAGGTCCTTGTCCACCCTGAGTCATTACCTGTCAGCATATCTTCTTGGAAGTCCATTGCCATCTTGGCTGTCTGTGAGACTCCGGGATCTACACAGAACTATATGATGAGCAGTCAAGAGTCAGGATGGTAAATATGGCTCCCAATATTCAACTGACATTGTAGGTAAACATAAGAAGAATCAGTATTCATTATATTTACTAGCTACAATGTTCCATACTTGCTATGTGCCAGGCACAGTACAAAATGCTCGGTATCCGTTTTCTCATTTTTTTTAAAAAAGGTTTTTATTTTTAAGTAATCTCCATACCCAACATGGGGCTCTAACTCACAACCCTAATACCAAGAGTCACTTGTTCCTCCGACTGAGCCAGCCAGATGCCCCCATGTTTTCATTTAATCCTTACAACAACCCAGTAAGTTAGGTACTGTTGTTGTCCTTATTATTTTAGTCAAGAAAACTGGAACTTAAAAGAAAGATGGCTTAACCCAGGGCAAGGGCTGAGTTTTGGCCCCAGAACCCATCCTTTAACCACCATGTTATGCCTGATGAACATGCTGAAGACTGGGTTCTATGAGACCCAGAAAGGCAGCCTCCAGCTCAGTAGGTGACTTAGAGTAAGCCACTCCTCTTATCCAGGCCTTGAATTCTCCATCTGAGTTAGCAGGTTAGCTCTAAGGTTTCCAGTTAACCAAGTAGCCCTGGCTTAGTGGTAAGATCCCTGTCTTTGGAGGTAAGCTTCAATCATAGCGAGGGAAGCACATGGCAGCAAAGTCACAAGAGGGGATCCACTCACTGGATGGCAGTAGGTCCACATGACCTTTACAGTTCTTTTTTCTTTAAGAGCCTGATGCCAATATGTTTTTTCACCTATTTTCAAATCCAAAGGGCCAACATTTGTGCTCCCTGGAGCTTGGTCTTACTGATTACAAGGCAACTCTAGCTGCCTGCTGAAATTTACTATGGTGACTCAGCAGGAGGTTGGGAGGAGGCTCCTCTCTGCTCAGTCTTGCTCCTAAAGACCTTGCTTGGCTGAGCACAGGGACACTGGATGGGAGGGCCCCACGGTAATTACTCAAAATCTATTTGTTGCTGAGGGTCCCTTTGTTTTCTGCAGGCACCGTATTTCCCCACCCCTGGCAGGATTCTCACTACATTGAATGCTGAATGCCCATCAGGGAAACTTGTCACTTTCTTATTTGTGGGAAATGTCTGACACAGAAGGGCAGGTACCACTTAAAATGTCAAGGCAGCAGTACAGCTGGCAGGTAAATTTCTGTGTTAAAATCCACTTTTTGCTTTAGAGCAGGGAAATGATGTAAGATCCTGATTGCAGTCAGACATAAAGACTGACCTCAGTCAGAGAGGAAGATGTAAACAATCTCAATAATCCCCCAGTTCTTTGACCAGTTTAAGATTCCAGTGCTGACTCCCTCACCCTCACATTTCCAGTTTTCAAACAGGGCACCCAGTGCCCCTCCCAAGGCTCCTCGCTTTATTCCCCATTGATCTCCTCCTCCTCCATCATTACCTGTCCCCTCTCTGCCATGTCCTAGTGGAACAGTGTTGACTTACCCAGCCCCCTGAACCCCCAAGCTTAACACTTATTGAATGCTTGCTGCATGATGCCAGGAACAACACTAGGTACTTTAAGCATTAATGTGTTCTTCACAACAGCCCTCTGAGGTGGGTATTTCTAGCCTCACGTTACAGCTGAGTAAACTGAGGCTGAGAAAGTAAGTAACCTGCCTAAGAGCTCTCAATTTTTAAGTGCCTGACCCAGATTTAAACTAAAGTGGTCTGTATTTTTTCTCTTTTATTATTACTATGAATAATTTTATTTTTTAGAGTAATCTTAGGTTTATAGAAAAACTGAGTGAAAAGTATAGAGAGTTCCCATATATCCCCTTATCTACACCCCTCCCCCAACAAGTTTCTCTTATTGTTAACATCCTGCATTAGTGTGGTACATTTAATGAGCCAATATTGATACAATGTTATTAACTACAGTCCGTTGTTTACATTACGATCCACTCGGTGTTGTACGATCTGGTTCTGTGGATTTTCACAAACCTGTAATGACGTATTTCCACTATGACAGTATCAAACAGGATAGTCTCATTGCCTGAAAAATACCCTGTGCTCCACCTATTCCTCTTTCCCCTCCCCCCAACTCTTGGCAACCATGGATTGCCAAGGATCTTTTTACTGTCTCCAACTTTGGACCCAACTGTCTAAAGACCCTCAGTAGTTTCTAGCTTCTTCCACTCCCTGGAAGAATAATGCAGGGCAGGATTCAACAAAGCCTGACCGCTAGCACCACCATTGGTAGGAAGAAGCTTCTTTTACTGACTCAGCCCGGTTCTTATTGGGCCTATGAGTCCCTTAAAACTCTTCATCTATTTGCCTGGATCCACAGACTTGGAAGGTGGCTGGATGTGGAGAGGTGGGAGTGAGAAGCATCTTCAACAGTCAGAGAATTCAGCATAGGAAGCACGTGATGGGCTGAGGCAGCAAAGGGGGGTTGGGTTGGGGGCTCACTCAGGCTGTGATAAGGTAGCCCATGCTTACTGCACCTGCCTGTGGCAAACAAACCTATAGCATGTTTTTCCGAAGAGTGTCCCCCCTCAACCAAATAAGCACTGCGGCATTTCTGAAGATTTAAGAAATTAAAGATTTCTTTAATCTGCACGTGGATTTCCTGGGCATCTTGTTAAAGTGAAGATTCTAATTCAGTAGGTCTGGGGTGAGGCCTGATATTCTGCATTTCTAACAAGTTCCCAAGTGATGCTGAGATTAGCGAGGATGTAGGAAACAGGAAATGAATTTATCTTGGGTGCTTTGCCTCTTTTATCATTGGGCTTGCTGCCTAATTTCCTTAAAAGCTCTGATTGTTTTTTATGCTTCAAAGAAATACTTGCACCTGGCTGAATTCAATTCTAAATTCTACCATTAAATAGGGACATTTTCAACCTGCAGTGTGCTCAGATGAAGGCATCTGGGATGGAAAATGAGGCCAGTTATTCGATAACCAATTTTGTCTCTCAATAAATATCTGCTGAGCTCCTACAGTACCAGACGCTGTTCTCCTGGGACTCCCAGTCTAGCAGCCCAAGGACCCGAACTAAGCAAACAATCAAAACAACTTTAAGTTGCAGTAAGTGCTTGGAAGGATATTCACAAAGGGTTAAGCTGGAGACTGATGGGAGGGAGTATTTTAGAATGAGTGGCTGTGTTATATTCCTACGACTACTATAATAGATCAGTACAAACTTCGAGGCTGAAAACAACACAAATGTTACTCTTTCAGTCATGGAGATCAAGAAGCTCAAAATCAGTCTCACTGAGCTACGGTCAAGGTGTCTTAGGGCTGCTTTCCTTCTGGAGGTTCTAGGGGAGGATCTGTTACCTTGCCTTTGCCAGGTTCTGGAGGTCACCCACATTCCTTGGCTCATGACCCCTGCCTTGAATCATGCCAGCTCTGTCTCATCTCCTCTTTAACTCCGACCCTTCCCACCTCCCTCTTACAGGGACCACCGTGATGATATCAGGCTCACCAGGATCATCTCTCCTATCTCCAGATCCTTAATCACACGTGCTAAGTGTGATTTTTGCCGTGTGAGCTACTATATTCATAAGCTCCAGGGATTGGGATGTGGACATCTTTGGGTAGGGGGGAGTAGATATTATTCTTCCCACCCCAAAGATCAAGAAGACTTGTCTGAGGAAGTCATATTTAAGCTAAAGACTCATCATAAGTCAGACATGAAGAGAGGAGAAGAATCGGCTTTCTCAGTAGGGGTAGCCTTAAGGGCAAAGAGCTTGAGAAGGAGAGAGCGTTGAAGCACCAGCCTGGGAGAGAACCCCAGTGTGGTGGAGCACAGGGAACAGAGAAGATAGGCTGCAGCAGACAGAGGGCCAGGCCCTGTGATCTGTGGTGAGGACTTTGGAGTTTGCCCCAGGTGTTATTAGCAGCCATTGGAAAGCTGAACAGGTTCCTGACATGATCTGATTTGTGCTCAGAGGAGCACCTGCCACTCAGCTCCCACTTACACTTGTTATGTGGAACTGCGCACAAGGCCCAGTATGCCCAGGTCTTCTGGTGTCTTGGGGAAACATGGAAATCGGGTTATTTTAAATGTCAAACTCCTGATTTTAAATTACTGGCAACATATTGGAAAATTTAAAGGCACACATGCAAGTAAGATTTGGCCGAGAGTGGCCAGACCAGCATCTCTGAAGCACCTACTTGCTGCATGACCTGGAGTGAGTGATGGAAAGTTCTGGGCCTCAGGTTCCTGGTCCGTACGGCAGAGAGAATAATAGTGGGTACTGGGGAGGGTTGTTGGGAGGATTCGGTCTGTTAACGAGACAATCCAGAGAAAACACTTAGCACAGTGCCTAGAAGCATTCAGTAGGCACATATCCATGTATATATGTTTTTAATTTGAGGGGCTTAGATGAAGTTTTGAAATAGATGACCTTTAAAATTGCTTTTGGCTCTGAGATTCTAAGATAAAAGATTCCTCATTAATCAGACCATATGTTTAATAGCAGGAGACCTGAGTTGTCTTTCCTCGCTTGAATTTAATTTCCTTACCCAGTACGTATGCATCATGTTTGGTATGATGATGACAGGCTCTGAGACAACTCTGCTGGATGGCTGAAACCATTGTGATAAGGACAAGGCTCCCTGTTGCTGACCATGCACAACATCAAGGAGTTAGAGCCCTAGTAGAACTTTGAGATTAACACTTCCAGAGCTCCTGAAAATCCCGCACTGTGGTTCCTTCCTTCTCTCTACCCAGGGAAGTAAAATCCGGGGAGGAGATGGGTGTGTGGTGTTCATGGCCTCTAGGTAGGTGAAGACTAAAGGCTCCCGGAGTCATGCTAGCTACTTCCCCATCCCCAGGACCCTACTCAGAAAGCATGGAGTAGAGTCAGGGCAAGCCTGAACCCAGGCAAAACACCAGGGATGCGAGGTTGTCATCAGGAGCTGCAGGATGTGGTGGGTTTGAATTTCATCAACAAGGGTGATGCTTGCAAATGACAATTACATATAAGTGGCACGGCTTCTAGGAATATCATCCAAGGACACTTGGTGTTCATAGACACTAACATGCACACAGAACTTTGATTTCTTTATTAAGCTTCAGAAGCAGCTTGGAGCTAGGAAGATAGAAAGCCATCTCTTATCACCACCATCTCTCTCTAATTGAACATCCCCAGCAGGAGACTGAGGTGACAGTGGTGGGCTGGGAGGTCCCAGTTCTCTGGATTGCAACTTTCAGGATCTCGAGGGTGAGTAAATAGCCCCAACTGTGCTGCTTTCTGGGAATGTGTACGGAATGGCCCAGCACAATGCAAACAGAAGGCATGGAGTCCGCCGCTCCTCATGCCCTGGGCTGCTGCTTCTGCCTCAACCTGGTGCTCAAGGCTCTCTTTTGGTTTCTCTGTTAGCAAGCCACCAGACTGACTCAGGCTAACTCAGGCCCACAGTGGTCCTAGTGCAGGGCTGTGAGGCTGACAGAAGCAAAGGAAAGGCTGAGGCCTTGGACAGGGCCAGCAGAAGGGGCTCCAGGATCCAGGGCAGAGAGGGACTCACTCCTCGGGGACTCCATCCAGTGAGCTGGTATCACAGATTTCAGTCTCTGTGTCTTTCTGCTCAGGATTTTAAATCCTGAAAGATTCTGATGGTATGAATTAGCTATCTCCTGGCTAGTGTGTGGTTCCCTGGACTGCATGCTATAGGGAAGCAGATATCCCAAAGAAATAGTGATGTACTGCTAGCCACCCCAACCCCAAAGAAAGGAAGAAGGCAGGCAGGCGGAGACTGCAGTCATCTATCACAGAAGCCCTGCATGACGACCTGCATGAGGTTGCAGCCACCCCTCATGACTCATTTCCCATGACTCCCAACACAAACTGTCCCTTCTGCTTCACCATATTCTCCATTTCTTCCACTTTATGCCATGCCCACTCTGGGATGCTCTTCCTGCCTGTTTCTGCATGTTCCCATGCCCATGTCATGGGAGGTGGGCCTCTTCCTGGTCCCTCTACCTGATGCATGCATGCCTGTGATGCATCAGGGTTTAGGTTGAATGACACAGAGGTTAGGGAATAGACTTCACTGGGGAAAGGGAAAACTTATGAAGCTGGGGCTTCCACACCCCACAGAGGGAAGCCTGCTGGCCTCACAAGTGAAGGTCTGATTTCCAGCAGGGACCACCTTGCCCCTGCACTTCTCCTATTTATGGGACAACAGTGAAAAACAACCCTGGGAGAGGGACACAGAGGCCACTTGGAGCCATTAGTCCAAATTCAGTGTGCCAACTGCTTATAGCTGCCCCAAACTTGAACTTGAAGTCCACAGAAAGTTAGAATCCTCCTGGGGCGCCTGGGTGGCTCAGTCAGTTAAGCGGCTGCCTTTGGCTTAGGTCAGGATCTCAGGGACCTGGGATCAAGTCCTGCACTGGGCTCCCTGCCCTGGTTCTAGCTAGCTCGTTACCAGGCAGCCCACATACCCAACCCCAGTGCCGCTCCTTTTACAGTTCTTTCACTGATCCACACTCTTGACCCCCAAACACCACAAACTAGATATCTCTCATTGCTCTGAACTCTGATGGGGCCGCTTTGAGAGTGTGTCTCCTTTTTTTCTGTTTCTGTCTTTATGCATCTCTGCTCAGACTCAGACTCTTGATTTCAGAGGTCCACATTCCTGCCTCCCCTACTAGACCAGCCTCTCTTCAAGGGTATCTTCTGTATGTCTCGTATCTTTGCAGTCCTGTCACTATTAGGAAGCTTGGCCCACATAGGTCCTTCATACAGCATAGGATTGACAAAATTGCAGATTCAGCTGCAAGGTAGAAATCTACTTAGAGGTGAAATGAGGACAGATCATGAAAGTAGATCCCTAGAAACCCGAGGAGATTGCCTGGAAGCCACACTACCAGGAAGGGACTAATGGCTAGAAGCCTTTTGTGATATGGGAGTGGAGTTAGTACAGATGGAGTTAAAAACGTTGATTCCTTCAACAGATACTCTTGAGCACCTACTGCACATCAGGCCTTGAGCAAAGCTGTGGGATTCACCAGTGAATAAGGCATTTAGGCCCCAATGCCCCCTCCCCAAAGAGGGAACTGGATATTCTTCAACTTCCTCTAAACCCTGGGAGTGAATTTCCTTTGCTTCACTAAATCCTTCATATTTCTAGATAAATTAGGCCCTCAGATTTACTGGTGCATGACATTGAATCAGAGAGAAAACTGTACCAAAACATCCCTGTCTTTCTAAAAGATTGGAAAAAAAAAAAGAACTCTCCACATGTTCTCATGGTCACATGGATGTTGAGTCAAGATTTACCCTGCTCAAGCTGATTATTATGCCACAGACACAACAGGGGGTGGCATTGTTTTGACAGACTTAAAAGGCTTCAAAACCCAAATGGCTTAAGTGTCTCATGCTGTCTCTATGAGCTGTCACTCAGAAATTTCTCCCAACTATTGATGGAGCAAGAGTGAGGACAGATCAATGGTGGGGTAGCGAGAAGTCTGGCTTTCAAGTTCCTGCTTGTCATACTCACTAGCTCTGGCCTCCGAGAGGGATGGGGAGAGAAGATACTGGTTTATTCCAAAAACCTTGACTTAATCACAGGGAATAAACCTTAGAGATGGCAAAGCCCAGGGCCTGCATTCTACAGGGATTATGGGTGAGGAACCATATTAACAACTTCCCTAATCATGTCCTAGGTTCTGTTCCCCACTCCTCTCTACCGTATTCACCCACTGGGATTTAGGAGCTCCAAAGGAGGGGAAGCTCCTTTTCCTACTGGGTCACTAACATACAGTGAGGAAAACAGAGGGTTACATATTTGTCAGAACAACTCAGTCTGTTTAGGAATATTGGTTCCTGTTTGACAAATGCATGTCCAGGTCACCCCTGTTTGAACGAGACCAAGAACTGTAGTTGATTTAAAAATCTAGACTCACTCCTCATGTCTCAGGCTCAGGACTTACTCCTCCAGAATAGCTTTCTCGGTCCCACTCAGCCAGAATCTGGCACTTCCTGCCTATGTTAACCCTGTGCATACTTCCAAAAAAGCACCCCATGCCTACTTCTGAAGCAATCGTAGTTATTTGGAAGCATCGTGTATTGTGTGTTAGTCCATCTCTTTGAGAACAAAGAAACCATCGTATTCTTTTCTGTATCCTCAGCACCTAGGAAGCATTTAGCAAATATCTCCTGAGCTAAGGAACTAAACACTGATGATTCCATGTACTCCATATTAGAGCAGAAAGAGATGCAAGTATCAGGGCTCAGGTGGGGAAGTTCTGAGAGCCAGAAGGAAAGAGGGTCTAGAAAAGGGAACACAAAAGAGGAGCAGACTAGAAGAGAGAGGGGTGGAAGGTAATGCCGCAGGAAGGAGTCACAAACTTAGAAGGAGCTCAGTGGCTCTGAGTAGGATTCCAGGAAAACATTGATCAGCCCCTGCCATTCCCTGGAGCCTATTGCTGCAAGTGGATTCCTGTTATCGTTTCTCTCTGAAGTGCTAATTAGAAGATTAGCCATCATTCAGAGCTCTTTAGCCACTCTTTATCTTCCACAGCCCCAATCTGAAGGGGAGGACTTCAGGGGAACTAATTTTCTGTACTGATTTCCAAAGGCCAGAATACTACTACAAGAGCTGGATGAAACCAGATTTGCCTCCTTGAGCTGGCTCACAGGGCTTTTCTTTGTTTCTCTGGTTGAAAAGCAAGGCTTCTGCATCTACTGTGATCCACAGAGTAAGATCCACATGATCATCGTCATCCACAGAACTGCATTTCAACCCCATCTGTCATGAAAAGAGAGCAACAGAGAGAGAAAGACAGAAGATGAGAAAGGGAGTTTTGGGGTCCACATCTCCCATTTATTGGAGTCTTACCTTGTGCCAGGCATGATGCTCAGCAAATTACATGCCTGATCTCACAAATCCTCACCTTGGGGATAAGTGTTTTCATTATTCCCATCCACAGAGAGAACCAGAGCTGAGACTAAATGACTTGCCCAAGATCAGATACCCATTCCCCATTTGAGCCAATAGTTGAGAACAGGATGGTCTGACTCCAAAGCCCAGTCTTCACCATGATGCTGCTGAATAACCACTCACGAGAAGGCACTAGTGGGTCCAGCACGGGATGATGGGGATGATACATAGTAGCTAAATGGTTATTAACTGAGAATTGATTCTTCGCCCAGCACTGTACTAAGTGGTTCACCTACATTGTCCTATTGACAACCTCCCCAACAACCCGGTGAGTCTGTCCCTGTGGTTTAGTTGTATGTAAGAAACGTAAGGCCCAAAGAGTCTCAACCAAGGGGCTTATCCAAGTTGCCTGTTGTGTGGTAGCAGAGCTCACAGTGGAGACAAAGTCTATCTGACTCCAACGATGATGCCGTGGCTTGCAGGATTTCTTCAGAGGCTGGAATTCACTCGGATTCACAGAACCTTCCTAGAAGAAGGGATCTCTAGGGATCTTTTAGTTCACCTGTCTGCCTTTGGGTAGGTCAGCCATTCATTGTCTGCTTTTGACAGTTGCAAAGGGGTCAGGGACTTTTAAGGGACTCCTTCAAGGTCACACATCTTGGATGTGCAGGGATGTGGGTTTGTTTTTTTTTTTTAAGATTTTATTTATTTGACAGAGAGAAACACAGCGAGAGAGGGAACACAAGCAGAGGGAATGGTAGCGGGAGAAGCAGGCTTCCTGCCTAGCAAGGAGCCCAATGTGGGGACCCCGGGATCATGACCTGAGCTGAAGGCAGACGCTTAACGACTGAGCCACCCAGGCACCCCCAGGGATGTGTTTTTATCATCTCAGGTACTCCTAAGACGGGTAGGTGACTAAGAGTTTTCTGCTCCATCTCCCTGAGCTCCTCAGTCCTCCCTGAGGACTTTCTCCATTTAGCTCTCCCACCTGGTACCCAGTGTCCTTTTGATGTTATGGGGTCTTGGGCCCCTTAATACCTGGCGTTGGCTGCCTTTTTTGAATCCCTCTCTCTTACTAGAATTTATCTCTCTGTGTCCCTCCTGATCCTGTCAGGTGGCTAAAGTCAATTTGATCAAACTCATTTGCACTGAAGCATTAATGGCTTATTATAGCAATCCTTCCAGGTGAGTGCTGCATTCTGAAACACCCCATCTAAGTCCTGGACGAATGCTGTACACTATAGCATAGTGGCACGCGGGCTGAGAGATATTTTGCTGAGGGGTTCCTTCTGATTAGACAAAGCACTTGACCTACACACGGAGGCAAGTCTCCCCAGCATTTGCCAGTTCAGAGACATCTTTCCCAGGAGAGCTTCGGTTGTCTTAATCTGCAAAATGGGAATGGGGATTTTCGCCCAAGAGGAGGGGGTTGGGTCTGCTGTTCTCTTAGAGCATTAATATCAGTCTAATGCCAGAAATCTAATCTGGGGAGGCAAAGGCTGTTGGGCAGCCAGCAAAATTAATGAGAAAATTGGAGTAAATACAATGTGTGTTTTGTCAACTAAGGTTGGGAGAAGGTGACTGGGTGCCAGTCTGCAGAATCGGGCTCTCTGGGGTGTATGCAGTCAGTGTTATGTGCCTATTTGGAGATGCTGTGTGCTCTGAGCTAATGAATTCAAAGGCACGAATGAGGGCTTAGAAAAGAATGTCTATACCTGGATAGCTTCTGGAGAACCTTTCATTTGCTTGAATCACATCTTAGATCTGCCCTCTGTGATCAAACTAATGAGGAGTAGCGCACACAATAAAGCCCCTCGGTGTGGGATAAAAAAGCCATCATGCTCAATAGGAATGGCAAGAGAGGAAAAGCAATAAATGATTGAAGGGCTTCTGTGATTCACTGCCTGGCATAAGCTTTACAAAGCAGTGCTTCTTCTTTTCTCTGCATCGGGGATGCGAGCATCAGGAACAAGCAAGAGTTGCCCTTTGAGTGAGTCCTTTGTCATGAGGAGATCTTTTATAAAGAACGGACGCAGGAGGAGCTGCCGTTTCCTGACAAGCCACTTGCTTTAATTGATCAAATATTTTTATTGCTGGTTCATCCCTTTGAGGGAAAATTTGCTTGGTGGAAAACAGGTACAAGATGGGTGATGGGGAGCTAACACAGGAGTCTGGTGCTCTGAAAGTGGGAGCTTAGCGTTAGGAACAAATGTCATTTAGGATAGCGATGGCACAGATTGCTGTAAGGACTGAGGGGGTTTTGGTGACCGGGAAGGTGGAGTAAAAGGGCATGAATTGCCCTTAATCTTCATTATCTAGGAACTACAACATAGTGCAAGATCACAAATGTGATGCCTGGAGTGGGGACGACAATCTAAGTAAACTGGGTTGTGTGTAGGAAAGTCAACAGGACAAGCCCAGAGACAAACGAGTATCTACCCTCAGTGTGTGGGATTCATAGGGAGTGGTGGGGGTTGTGGTGAACTGCACAGCAATCAGGCTGTCAGGGATCAACCTCTAGAGAATAGTTCAAAGCACAGTCTTTTTCAATTAGAAAAACTTGGCTTAGAATTCCAGCTCTCTGGAGTGGCCAGGTGGCTCAGTTGGTTAAGCATCTGACTGACTTGGGCTCAGGTCATAATCTCAGTTGTGAGATTGAGCCCCACTTTGGGCTCTGGGCTGGGTATGGAACCTGCTTGAGATTCTCTCTCTCTCTCTCTGCGCCTCTTCCACATGCTTTCTCTCTCTTGCTCTCTCTCTCTCTTTTTTTAATATTTTATTTCTTTATTTGACAGAGAGTGAGAGAGATCACAAGCAGGTAGAGAGGCAGGCAGAGAGAGAGGGGGAAGCAGGATCCCCACCGAGCAGAGAGCCAGACATGGGGCTCAATCCCAGGACCCTGAGATCATGACCCGAGCTGAAGGCAGAGGCTTTAACCCACTGAGCCACCCAGGAACCCCTCTCTCTTGCTCTCTTAAAAAAAAAAATTAGAGTTCCAGTTCTCCCTCTTCTTGGTTTTGTGACCATGGGCAAATTATTGAACCTTATAAAGTGAAAATAGGTTAAAAAGCAGCATGAGAAAGAGAGAAAGATGATCCTTACATCAGTCAGTTTATGCTAAGACTTGGAGTTACAATAAACATCCACTGTGATGGGTTCAGTTCTGTCCCCCAGAATTCATATGTTTAAGTCTTCACCCCTGATACCTCAGAATGTAACCCGATTTGGAGGTAGGAACATTATATATATATATATATTATATATATATATATATATATAAATATATATAAAATTATATATATATAATTATATATATATATAATTAGTTAAGCTGAAGTCATTAGGGTAGGCCCTAATCAAATATGACAGGTGTCTATATTAAAGGGGGGAATTTGGACAAGACATGCACACCAGAAAGATGCCAGGTGAAGAAGATGAGGGCAGAGACCAGGTGATGCTTCTTCAAGTTGAGGAGAGCCAAAGATTGATAGTAACTTACCAGAATCCACAGAGAAGCACGGAACAGATTCTTCTCCACAGTCTTCAAGAGGGGACCAAGCCTTGCTAACATCCTGACATCTTGATCTTGGACTCTGCCACCAGATGTGAGACAATACATTTCTGGGGTTAAGCTGATGATTTCGTGTAGTTGGTTACAGCAGCTCTAGCAAGCTAATACATCCACTGGATCCTGATGGCTTCAAACAAAAAGTATGTCTCCCATAAGCTGCAAGCCCGTTTTGGATTGGCAGGGGCTCTGCTCTCATAACCTTCAGATAACCCTGGCGGATGGAGTGGCTGCCATTTCAACATGAAGCTTCAGGGCTCAGCTTAGCCGGGGTGGGGGGGGTGGGGGCATGGAGAATGGCATGCCAGCT
>CM053607.1:37236522-37291036 GCA_028646535.1 Procyon lotor | reverse complement strand
ATGTCCATCAACAGTTGAACAGATAAAGAAGACGTGGTGTGTATATATATACAATGGAATATGACTCAGCCATCAAAAAGAATGAAATCTTGCCATTTGCAACAAAATGAACTAGAGGGTTAAGAGAAATAAGTCAATCAGAGAAAGACAGATATCATATGATTTCACTCCTGTGTGGAATGTAAGAAACTAAACAGATGAACATAGGGGAAGGGAAGGAAAAATAAGATGAAAACAGAGAGGGAGGCAAATCATAAGAGGCTCTTAACTCTAGAAAACAAACTGAGGGTTGCTGGAGGGGAGGGGAGGGAGAAATGGAGTAACTGGGTGATGGACATCATGGAGGCCACGTGGGGGTCAGATGCAAGTGATGAATCATTAAATTCTACCTCTGAAACTAGTAATTCAGTATATGTTAAATTGAGTTTATATAAAAATAAAAAAGCATTAAAAAAATAAAATCTGCATAGAAAAAATAATTGGGTAGAAATTTCCTGAAAAGCACTGGCTGATATTAGGATTACTATACTTTTCTAAATTTTCTAAAAATTTCCACAAAAGACATATATTCCTTTAATAAGCAAGGGAAAAAAACCTTTTGCTTTTTAAAATAAAATAAAATAGATCACTTATCTAAGGTTAATAAATAGATGGACCAGTTAATAAGTGGATGAACCAAAAGAAACTGAACTCTAAATGTCCTAGTTTTTCTTTCTATTGAGGGAATGGGATGCCCTTATGTATCGTGAAATTCCCTTACCCCAGAGGCTTTATATATAAGATGGACAATAATACCACTGGGCTGAGCTTATTATCTTCTAGACACCAGTTGATAGACTAGATAATTTTGAAGAGTGGCACTCCCATTTACCATGTTTATATCTGTAAGACAAACTTCTATAAGGAAGACAGATTCAGGAGATGATGGGAGGGGATGTTTGCTCAAGGCAAGATAGCCTGCAGACATGGAAGAAAAGAAGGTAAATGATGGAGGAGAGATGCTGTCTCCCCAGAAGGAGCCCCCGAGACGATCCTGTATTTGCACGTGACTTTTTAAGGGAGTGCTCTGAAAAGAACCTGGTGAGGGGTGGGGTAGCAGAATGAGATGGGAAGGGACCAAAGAAAGGTACTATTTCAGGCTCCATCCCGTCCTCATCCGTGGGGAGCTCGGGAGTGTAGATTACACCTTACAGATGGCCCGGACCTGAGGCAAGAGAGCTGGGTTTTCATACTCCTGCCCTCGTCAGTCATTGGCTCTCTGGCACTCACGAGCTCTGAAAGCCAGCAGAGCACATCTCCAACTCCGACCGAGGTCACAGGTGTGAGCCCTAGGAAGCTGGAGCAGGGATCACAGAACTGGTAAAAGGGCTGTGGAGGGGCTCTGGGAGCGGCACTAACAGTGCCTGCTCTCACGGATAGCACTGTCTAAAGAAGGAGGTTCTGTCCCCCCAGACACCCTGGGTTTCACAGACTGCACACAGACAACTCGGCTCTGCTGGCACTGGTGGGAGGGACCCAGGTGGCCTTTGGAGATGCCTCCACCAGCCGTCACTGGGAAGGACTGGCAGATGGTTGCCAATCTCCCTGCATGGCTGGGAAATGGGCATCGTATCGACCATGTAGGACACAGAGTGAGGAATGGAAACAACAGTGTCGTTGAGTGGAGTCGGCACCTTTATAAAGATTGACAGGAGGGACGCTCCTCTTGACTTCTCTTACTGTCATTTCTCTGGAATCCAGCCCACCTGCTTCTGTCTTTCTGTCTTCCTATCCCCTGCTAAGTGCTAGAAGGCAAAAAGACAGTTTTCCTGAGGTTTGCATGAGAGGAAGCACAGGAATTAGACTTGCAGTGTCAGACCTGGGTTCAAATCCTAGCTCTGTCACTTACTAGCTGAGTCAGTGAACCTCCCAGAAGCTCAGCTTCCTTACATATAAAATAGGGAATAATACCTGTATCGACCGGGATCATATTGAAGCTGGAGGGGACTGCAGTGTTTTAGAGTCTTAATTTCTTCGTCCATATACTAAATTATCATACAATTAATGATACATGGTGCTGATAACTCCTGCCTCTCAAGATTGACGTGGGGGTTAAAGAACTAAAGAGCAGATTTTTAGCACAGTGGACCTTAATAGGGCCCATCCTGGCTGCCCTGCACCATTTAAGTCTTAGAGTTAAGAAGAGTGGTCTTGGGGCGCCTGGGTGGCTCAGTCGTTAAGTGTCTGCCTTCGGCTCAGGTCAGGATCCCAGGGTCCTGGGATCGAGCCCCGCATCGGGCTCCCTGCTCGGCAGGAAGCCTGCTTCTCCCGCTACCATTCCCTCTGCTTGTGTTCCCTCTCTTGCTGTGTTTCTCGCTGTCAAATAAATAAAATCTAAAAAAAAAAAAAAAAAAAGAAGAGTGGTCTTTCCTCTCAACGCCATACCCTGTCAGGTGATTTTTCATTTCGGCTCGGAGCCCATTTGAAGTGCTACATCGTGTACTTTCTGATAAAAATCCTTCTCTTTTCTTTCCAGCCCTCAGGAGCTTATGATCACAGATGTCTCTGGGTAAACAGACATAGGGCCCTCTGGAGGGAGAGACACCCCATCAGGCCGGGCCTCCAGGGGGAATAACAACGGACGAGGAAATGTCAAGGAGCTTCTCTTTCTCCTGGTAAATGCCCTGGACCAGCCGGGATCTGATCTGTTCAATTTCTGGGCCAGAAGCACAAATTGAAAGCTGCGCCCCATGCACTTGTCTCCTTACCTTTTCCTGCAGGAACCCAGATGGGGATTAATAGGCTCACTCTAAGAGCGAAAGACGCAGGAGTGCCATCGAGGCCTTCGTGTTTACAGGCTTTGAAAGGATGGATCTAATTTAAGTCTAATTTAATCTTGGCTCTGTGAAAGTACGGTAAATTCCAAGCCAGGAAGAATAAACTGGGATGCCACAGAATGTTAAGAGATAATTTAATTCAACTCCCTCACTCAATAGATAAGGAACCCGAAGCCCGGGGTGGAGGGGAGGGCCCCCCCCCCCATGTGTCCACAACCACCTATCAGGCTGCTGCTGGCTGGAACCCTGGCCAGTGCTTGGGGCTCTGTCATTCATTTCTGTGCCGTTGTCATGATTTTTGTCATATTTACACACCATCTGCACCTTTATTAACATGGTTTCTTTAATAACTGAATTGACTCTATTTTTTATTTCTAAACAAATTTATTTTGAAAGGAAACTGCTGTAAAGGGAGAGCGAGGATCATTGGCCACAAATAGAAGGCAACCGTAAAAATAAATGCTATGAAACAAAGCAACACAGTCCCATTCTAGCAAAGGTATGTGAAGAAACCACACACTCTCTGTTCAACGGGAAATTCATAATGTTAATGTGAATTTAAAAAATGAGAATTCAAAAGGGAATAGCAGCTTTCTTGGGGCGCCTGAGTGGCTCAGTGGGCTAAAAAGCCTCTGTCTTCGGCTCAGGTCATGATCTCAGGGTCCTGAGATCAAGCCCCACATGGGGCTCTCTGCTCAGCGGGGAGCCTGCTTCCCGCCCCCCCCCCCCGCCTGCCTCTCTGCCTACTTGTGATCTCTCTCCTCTCTGTCAAGTAAATAAAATCTTTTTAAAAAATAAAATAAAAGGGAATAGTTTTCTTACCATGGGAGACGATATTTTTAAATGTGCTTGTGGACCACCTAAGATTGTCTCTCCTATCATGAGTGGCTCAGGTGATGGGAAAGAAAAATAGGTGTGCAAGTTACTAAGGAGGCCTAATACTTTACTAGTTGGGTTCAAATCCCACCTGTGCCGTTTCCCAGCTACACAGCCTCGAGCAAATTACTTAATTTCCTTCTGCCTCAGTTTGCTCACTCATTAAATGGGAATAACAGTGTGTGTGGACCGTGGGGTTGTTGGAAGCATGAAATAAGATCATATGTTTAAGGTCCTTGGAATGCCACTTGGCACAGAGGGAGGGCACAGTAGTAACAGATATCATTGTAATTATCACCATTAAAACCGAGATGACATTTACTCTAGAGCAGGATTGCAAACTTTATTTGAAGGATCACAAAATATTTTGGCCTTTGTGGTCTCTGTGGCCTCTGTCGAAGTTACTGAACTTTGCCCTACTATCGAGAGTGACCACAGGCAGCACAGACACAAATAAGCACAGGCATGCTGCAGCGAAACTCGGCACAAAAATAGGTAGCAGGCAGATCTGGCCGGCAGGCTCTAGTTTGTGCTGGAGGCTTCCAGGTATGGAAAGCAAAAACAGGCCAAATGCTTTGTGGACGATTTTGAATAAAACATGCACCCACATGAGGTAGCATCATACCTCACACCTTAGCCCAAATCTCAAACTGTGGAAGTCACTTGTAATGCACCTCAAATTTAGCTTCTCTTCTTACTACCTACCTACCACCATCTTGACCATCCCCCAAATGGCCATGGGACTGCACAGCTCCTGAACTTGAGGTGGAGTCAAAGTTAAAAGCATGGGCTCGGGAGTCAGAATGACTTGGGTTTGCCAATCACCCCTCCAGAAGGTCATTTTCTTTCTATACTTAAGGACATTGCCACTCAGCACAGGGGAGTAATTTGCCCAATATCACACAGCCAACCAATGGACACCAATTCCACAAACCTGAAACGTGGTTCTAATCTAGAAACCCCAGGACAAGCTGTGGGGTCATCCTGATATTTTCTTTTCATATTTCTAATCTCCCTGATAAAGGAGGGGAAGGCTTGAGAAGGATTGATACTGCGTTGGAAATGAGGCTGATGGCTTGGGGCACCTGAGACCTGGAGGAAAAAGAGTCTGGCCCTCAGAGACCGCAAGAGAAGGTGGAAAGTGCACGGGGCTGATCTGCTCTGTCTTTCACTGGTGAACCCTTGCCCTGTACCTGGGCCAGTCTTCCTACCTTTTCGTGCCTCTCTGGCCCCTAGTGTAATAAGAAGCAGCGTTTATTGGGTTCATACACGGGGCACAGTGCTTTCCAATATCTTTACCTCATTTTCTCCTTACAACAACCCTGAGATTTTTATCCCTGTGGCACTGATGTGTTACGTGAGGCTCAAAAAGCTCGTTTGAATCGCCCAGGGTCACAGAGCTGGGAGTAGGGCTGCTGGGATTTGAGTGCTAGTCTGTCCGGTTGCAAGTTTTTTCAGTGCAAAAAAACTCTTTAAAGGGGTCCACAAATGAGGAGGCTGCACATCTATGTCCTAGAATCCTAGAAACAGAGCCAATGCATGTTGCAATCTTGATATGCTTGGCACTGTGCCAGACCTCTCCTCCCAAAGGACACTGGGGGCTAACAGTATCCTCTTTCAGCACATTTGGAAACTGATGCTCCTAGACCTTAACTAACTTGTCCAAAGTCACTCAGCTGCTAAGAAGCAGGCTGTGGTTTGAATCCAGGTCAAACTCACTCCCAAGTCCATGCTCTTAATAGGGTTTTTTGTTCAGCCCAGAGCACTTTTTTTTTTTTTTTTTTTTAAGTAGGCTCCATAACCAGCATGGAACCCAACGTGGGGGTTTGAATTCACAACCCTGAGATCAGGATCGGAGCTGAGATCAAGAGTAGAATGCTTCACGGACTGAGCCACCCAGGTGCCCCTGGCCCAGAACACTTTTGAGAGTGAAAGTCACTATCAATGCCAGGACAGAGGCAGACACAGGAATGTGTGGTCACCCCAGCTCTTGACGCCCAGGTCCTCCCCATCCCTCAGGACCACCATGAATCATTGTGACGGGAAGAATTTACTGCAACGGGCAGCACCACCATTTTTATTAACAACTAACACCTATACCGATCTCGGGAAGCATTTTTAGGAAAGGGTCAAAGTCCTGTGAGAGTGAGGCATTTGGGACTAGGTACTTGAGATTTCAAGGAAGGAGTGAGTTTAATCGCCTCTGGGGGTTCGACAGGAAGTATCAACAAGCAGCTGCCACCAACCTCCTACTTCCCCTCACGCTCCGACTGCAGGTGTGGGATGAGAAGGAGAGATGGATTAAAAGAGCAGTCCAAGGAAATGGAGATAAGTGACTTCAGATTTGGTACGATAAGAAGAGGGAGGTATTTCTTAGATCCAGAAGAGAGACCAGACCATCAGGCTATTGCTTGAAACCACGTGTACTTGTGACTCAAGGCTATTAACAGGTAGAGGCAATGCTGGGGAGAATTGTCACCTCAAAATTCCCAGAATTCTACCATAAGGGCCTTATCCTTTTGGGTAAAAGTTTCATTCCTCTAGGACACCGGTTTTAAAAATAAACAACCCTAGAACTGTTTGAGTTCGTCATCAGTTATAAACATGGGATAACTTATCACACATCAGATTTCCTTCTGAATATGACAGTTGGCTGGGAGGCAAGAAAGCTAAGTTTTGTTGTTTTTTTTTTTAAGATTTTATTTATTTGACAGAGAGAAACACAGCGAGAGAGGGAACACAAGCAGAGGGAGTGGTAGTGGGAGAAGCAGGCTTCCTGCAGATCAGGGAGCCCGATGCGGGGCTTGATCTCAGGACCCTGGGATCATGACCTGAGCCGAAGGCAGACGCTTAATGACTGAGCCACCCAGGCACCACGAAAGCTAAGTTTTGACAGAGAAATGGGCAAAGGGGAAGCTTCAGGACGTGGGTTTTTACCTGAGGAGGTTACCCTAGTGTGGGGTTCCTGGCAGCCAGGATGCAGTGAAAAAGCCTTGGGGCCTAAGTGCTGGGAAGGTGACACTAGGAGGGTCAGGCCCACCTCTGCTGCCTTGACCATACCAAGCTCCAGGGTCACCACCCTGCAGAGAATGGTGAGGATGTGAGAATCAAAGTGGGACAAGGCAAAGAGGCTGGGGAGCCAGGACCCTGGAGGACTGGGGCAGCTCTGCTCACGTGAGACTCCAGGCAAATTAATCACCCTAGGACACCTCATCGACCAAGCAGGAAGCTTGGCTGGAAATGAAATAATCTCTGAAGTCTTTTTCAGCTCTCCTATCAGATGAGGTTCTAGACTGTGTCACTAAGTGCATCTCCCTGTGCCCAAGTTGATGGCTTAGAGCTAAAAGGCTCTTGACTGGAGTGTAGGTGTGGCCCAAGCCAGTGGCCTCCCCCACTACAATGTCCCTTCTTGCCTTCATTCTCTTGGTGGCCAATGGGGCTTTTCATCTCTCTTAGTCCTATTTCTTCTTTTTGATCTCTGAAGAGGGGACAGGAAAGAAAGGCCAACAAGAGGGGAGTGTGGCTGGGCAAAGGCTTCTGGTGAGTTGTGCCTCCCAGGGTCCCACCTTTGGGGGTGGATCAGGAATTGCTTAAGAGAGAACTGAGGAAAATAGTTGAGATCTTTGACTACAAATGGCAGCAAAGATAAAAATCTTATCTGGAGATGGCCCAAGGACTGACCACAACGTCTTAAGAGGACGTGTTGGGTAATGTCAGCTAAGATTTGGCTTCTCTGTGCTCTGGGTTTTTGTCATTTTTAATGAGGAATCGAGGGTGGACTATTTTTTTTAATTATTTAAAAAAATATTTTTTAATAAGAGCTTATTTGATTTATTTATTTATTTATTTATTTATTTATTTATTTGGCACAGAGAGAGAGATCACAAGTAGGCAGAGAGGCAGGCAGAGAGAAAGCGAGGGAAGCAGGCTCCCTGCTGAGCAGAGAGCCCGATGCGGGGCTCAATCCTAGGACCCTGGGACCATGACCTGAGCCGAAGGCAGAGGCTTTAACCCACTGAGCCACCCAGGTGCCCCTAAAAAATATTTTATTTATTTATTTGACACAGAGAGAGGTCACAAGTAGGCGGACAATCAGGCAGAGAGAGAGAGGGAAGCAGGCTCTCCTCTGAGCAGAGAGCCCAGGATCCTGAGATCCTCACCTGAGCCGAAGGCAGAGGCTTTACCCCAGTGAGCCACCCAGGCACCCATCAGGGGTGGACTATTAATATGAAATGGACATCTCAGACAGGAGCTGGCTCCATGGTTTATCTCATTTAGTGCTCACAACAACCCTCCCAGTCATTTTACAGAGAAACAACACCTTAGAGAAGAGAACTCCTTTGCCCAAGTTTATACAGCTCAGAGGTAGAAGAGCAGGGATGCACACCGGTCCGTGTGATCTTATGGCCCAAAGCTGGGCCCCAATATCATGCTCCCATTTTATGAAGGAGCCAGATTTCACGATCCCTCTAGCTCACTCAACAGGTTTTGGGGAAGGGAGCATGTTGCTGGGGTCCCAGTGTCATTTATTAGCCTGTTACTTGGGGCAAGTTACTTAACCTCTCTGAGCCTTAGCTTTCTTACCTGTCCCAGGGAGGATTAGAATAGTCCTGATCTCACAGAGGTGTTGTGAGGATGAAATAAACTTTCATTTTAAGTATGAAATGGGTTTACAGGCCCATAGTGAAGTCTCCATTCTTTTTAGAGAATTTTTTTTAGAGAATTAATGAATTATTATAATTCATGTTATTCTTATATAGTATGCAAATCAAACGGTGGCTTCCCTGACTTCTACAGCTGGTGGGGGGGGTATCTTCTTATAAATCCCTGCTGGTTTCAAGTGTGATTTGTGAAAGCTAAGAAGTCAGTCCCATCATTATCAGAAAACCCGACCTGACACGGGGCTGGTTCATGAGAAGCTCTCACCAGATTTTGTCAGCATGACTCACCTGTGAGGTGAGGTAGGGAACATGGATGTGCTGACCACTCTCTGCAGGTAAGAGGAGTCGTCACAGTTGGAAGTGGGACAGAAGACCTCTTTTGGTTTTGTTTTTAATCCCCAAGCCTAGAGCATTCATCTCTTGTGTCACAGAGAAGGAATATGGCTTCCCTTGGACCCTTCAGGTATTTCTGTGGGTGGACATTAATGAGGAAAGGGGAGAGGGCAGGCCTTGGAACATCCCAGATTGAGAAAGAGATGTATTCAGGGTAAGCACTTCACTTAACCCATTGGGAATTCTTGGAAATTTGGTTTCTGGACTGGGACTCAGAGTGACTCGATCTGATTCCGACCCTGGGTTGTGTCGACCCGCACCAGGCAAAATCCTTCCCCTCAGCTCTTCCCCAGGAGCTGGTAGCTATCAACCTCCATTGGGGACTTGTGGACTTGTGGAAATGTGCCCAAGCTGTTGTGTTCCCTTCCCAAAGCTTCCTGGGTCTGGGTTGCAGCTGATTTCCAAAAGCCCCTTGGGCTGGTGTTGGCCACGTGACTTTAAGAGATAATAACTTGTGACATCTCAGCTGGGTCTGCTTGGCTACCCTGGTGCCTGTCTGCTGTTTCCCACTTAGGACTCCGTATTGGAAGGGCCAGCTGGGGGAGGAAGGGCAGCTGCAGGCCCTCCTGTCCATTCTGCAACCCAACAGCGGCCTCTTGTGTCTGTAAACAGAACTACAGGCAATTTTGTCAGGTTTCCCACTAAGTTTCTGGGTTTTCTTCAGGCTTTCTGTTCATCTTTGGGACCTACTGTGCGCCAGCCATGGTTCTAGACAGAGTGGACACACTAGTGAACAAAGCAAAACCCTTTCACTCATTCCACTTTAATGCACGTGCTGGGGAGGCAGAAAATACACCTTTATGTATGTGCAGCCAGATGTTGGATGTTCAGAACTGTGGAAGAATTAAGCAGGGAAGAGGGGTCAGGTCATGATGGGGAGGAAGGTAACACTTTTCAATAAGGTGGTCAGAAAAGCGTCATTGATGCGGTGACCTCTAAGAAGGACCTGAAAGAGATGGGGAGGAGCCTCCAGCTGGGTGAATGGGCAAGAATGAATGTCCTTGAAGTAAAGGGACACTGGCTTGTTTCAGGGACAGGGAGGCCAGTTGGGCTGTGAGAAGAGCAGCAGGAGATGCTGTCTGAGAAGCTGCGGGGCCAGGGGGCATAAGGCCTGGTCCCCAGCCTCACTTCAGTGTCCCGCGAGAGCTGGTTCCAAATGCAAATTCCCGGGCGGGGGCCCCTGACCCACTTAGCGCAGAGCTCCCCCTGGGCTCCAACAAGCCCTCCTGCTGAGGCGCGGCAGCTGTGGTCTGAAAACCACTGATCTGGGGCCTTAGAGGCCATGGCTTTGTCAGAGTCAAAAACTTTGACTTTTATTCTGAGATGAGAAGCTGTTGGAAGTTTGGGGCGGGGGTGTGCCATGATACAAGTTTAACAAAAATGTGCTTGAGATCCCGGTTTGAGGAGTCTGAGATAGGGGCTGGGCAATGACATTTCTAAAATTCTCCACATAACTCTAAAGTGCAGCCAGGCATGAGGTCACTGGCTCCTGGCTGGAGAATAGGCCGAAGAGGGTCAAGGGAGGAAGCAGGGAGCTCAGTGGGGAGGCAATGCTGTAACAGCTTGGCTGGGTGTGGCAGCGGCAGAGGTGGGGGGGAAGTGCTCAGACCCTGGGGATACCCTGAAGGTAGTACTACCAGGATTTTCTGAGGGGTTCCGTGCAGGGTGTAAGAGAAAGGAAAAAGTCAAGATGACTCCCACGTTTTTCCCCGGAGCAGGTAGAATGATGTGGTTTCCATGTGATACGGTGGGGAAGAACGACGGGAGGGACAGGTCTCCCCAGGCAGGGGAGTCAGGAGTTTGATTTTGAATGAGTTTGACATATCTATTCGAGAGCCAAACGGAGATGCTGAATAGGCTCCGGGAGATGGCCAGGCTGGACGTCCAAGTTTGTGTGTTGTCAGTGAGATGCTGTTGAAAGCCATATAGCTGGATGATACTTCGGGAGGTCAGAAAAGAGAAGGCTGAGGAAGCCCTCGGGGCACTTTGATGTGGGACCGGGGGAAGTAGGGAGAGAACCAAGAGCCAGTGGTGTCCCAGGAACCCAAGTGAGAAAGTACTTCAAGAAGGAGAGAACGGTCCGTGGTCACGAGCTGCTGACCCATCACGCAGCATGAAGACTGCCAGATGGAGCAGCCTCTGGGTCATGGGGGACACAGGGGCTGGGGACAGTGTCAGTGGCGGGGCTGGGCAAAGGTGAAGGCCTGTTTGTCGAATGGGAGGAGAGGAGCTGGAGACACAGAGGGTAAGTAAGTCTTTTGCAAGATGTTGCTGTAAAGGGAGGGTGTTGAGGAGAACAGGATCAAGAAAGCCCCCCCGCCCTTTGAATATGAGAGAAATATGTTCCACCTTTGTTAGGAAAGATCTTCCAGCGCAGGTAGAAATTAATAGATATTTTAATAACAGCAAACATTTATTAAGCACATTTTATGCTTCTGGCACTGCGTTTAATGTTGTACATGAATTATTTTCCTTACGTTTCCTCCTCTCCACAATCCTAGAGGTTCTACTATCATCCCCAGTTTCTAGACAACAGAGCTCGAGTGCTGAGGAATGAACTAATGCTCCCCAGGACACACAGCCAGTGTGGTGGGAGAGCAGAGGTTGCATCCTGAAGTCGCTTTCAGCGCTGGAGCCTTTGACCCCTGCTCTAAAGCCAAGCTGTCAGGCCCCCGGCATGTGGGACACCCTTCTAAAGGCTTGAATTTTTGCTGCTCAGATAGAAGAGACGAAATGACTCAGAAGTGTCCCAAAGAAACCAACAGTCGATTAAAAGTCATCACGATGAAAGCACTGTTACAAAGTCCCCCCGTTACAGCTGAGAGAAGCTTCTGGACATCTCGCTCTTTACTCTGTCACCCTCAGCACAGCGATGCTGTTGCACAGAACTGTTTGCTGCCTGGGACATCCCGGGTGGTCAGTCTTGTGGTGCTTGCCCTGTGGTCCCTGTCTGCAAGGCGCAGCCGCTTTGATTCCATTAACTGTGCTCCCTTGCTTCGCCACCAGCATTGATACTCAGCAGTACTCCATGCCTCTTCCTCACCGAGGGCCCCTCTCTGCGTGACCTCTGCAGGCTGCCTGGCCCGTCCAGTTCAGTTTCTGCTAATGGATGCTGCTGTATCAGTCCGTATCCTTGGCAGAAACAGAAGAAAATAGCTGACTTGACCCTCAGGGAGAATGCCACGTGAGCATGGAGTCAGAGACTGGAGTGATACACCTACAAGCCCAGGAGCAACGAGGATTGCTGGCAGAAGCCTCGAAGAGGCGAGGAAGGATCCTTCTCTGAAGCCTCGAGAGTATTGGCCTTGCTGACCCTGTGCTTTCAGACTTATGGCTTCCGAAACTGTGAGGGAATAAATTCCTTTTGTGTTAAAACCACCACATTTGGGGCAATTTGTTGTAGTAGAGCAAGGAAACTAATACAGTGCCCACTGGTTGGGGTGTGGTAGTAGGCCTGTGAGGTAGTGCAGGTCAGACAGCTTACTTTAAAGATGTGGAAGTTGAAGTCCAAGAATGGCAACAGGTTTCCCAAGGTCACATGGCTCTCTAACTGCAGGCCTCAGATCTGCTTGGTTCCCGTCGTACCTCTGTAACCTGGAGCCCTGCCTGGTACCTAACAGGGTACAAATGTGGTTTTTTTTGTTGTCGAATGAACGAATGAGTCTCTGGCTCAGGGTTCCTTCAAATCATGTTCTCATGACTTGCCAAGTTTGAAACCAACACTGCTTCTACTAAATTGGCAATTCCTTTTCTCCCAATGTTCAGATTAACACCTACCCACGATGGACTGATTTTTGTTGTTGAAAATGTCAAGGCTTCCTGGAGAACTAGCCAGAGAAAATTTCTAACATGGAAGCATAATGCTTTATAGGTTTTCCTTTACTACTTAAAAAGGACTTTTCCTGTCCCACCAGGCATTCCTCTTAAATAAAGGCCTGAAAACAATGCCACTTAAAGTTTCCTAATATTGTGCCAAACCATTGACTCTAGTTATGTTCGGCCTCAGGCCTTGGGGATAAATTTTGACTGGTTGTTCACAAGGATAAAGGCAACATGACTGATAGCCACCATCTATCAGGTAACTGTGGGGTGTCGGAGATTTGTTAAGGACTTTGCTATGTTATCACCTATCTTCACAATAAAGATTAATGATACCTTTCAAGGTATTGATTGTACCTATGTTGTCCAATAAGATAGCCACTCCTTGGAAGGGGCCCTTTTTGGAGCCCTGACATTAGCAGTGACAAGCTTATGGCTTTGTGAACAAACTGGAGGATGCTATGCTGGGTTTTAAAACTTCTAAGAGCTTATTTTACAGATAAAGTCCCTCAAGTGTGCAAAGATACTTGTCTAGAGATATTTGTTACAGAAATGTTTATAAGAGCAAAAAATTGGACACATCTAAAATGCCCATCGACAAGAGTTGGTTAAAGAATATGTTCTGTTAACAGAATGCCAGAAAGCCACTCAAAAGAATGAGGCAGATTGATAGGTATTCCTTTTTTTTTTTTTTTTAAGATTTTATTTATTTATTTGACAGAGAGATCACAAGTAGGCAGAGAGGCAGGCAGAGAGAGAGGGAGGAAGAAGGCTCCCTGCTGAGCAGAGAGCCCGATATGGGGCTTGATCCCAGAACCCTGAGATCATGACCTGAGCTGAAGGCGGAGGCTTTAACCCACTGAGCTCCCCAGGTGCCCCTCAATAGGTATTCCTACAGGAAAATGTCCAAGATATAGAGTCTGAACAGTTACACTTTTGTATGGTTCCACTTGGGTAAAATAGATACAATGATATAAAATACATATAGGAAGAAAGGTGGGAAAGATGGAGGGTGTAATGTTATTTGTGTAAACTGAAGACAAATATTTAGAATATACAAAGAAAGGGAGGGAGGGAGGAAGGGAGAACATTTCTAGAAGAAGGTGTAAATTACTGCTCATATACAGGGAGTACAACCAGGAAGCAGGGTGTGGGAAACAAAGAAAAGATTGTTTTTTGGTTTTTTTTTTTAACCTAAAAACCTTCTCTACTGTTCATATTTTAAAATAATATGCTTGCATTCAACTTATCATTTAAAACCCAGTTATTTAAAAATAATAAGAAAAATAGCGGGTATGTGACTTGTTATTAACACCCTTGGGGGCTGCAAAGAGAGCACAAAGAAATCATGCAAGCATATTTCTGCACGGATGCTCAGAAATTAAGACAACATTGGCTCTTAGCAGAATTTATACTGATACATGCAAGCTCAGATTAATAACATGCTCAGAATAGATAGACCAGGGACAGCAGCACTGAACACATGCAAAACAGAGTTGGCCAAGCTGTTAGAGGAAAGATATTCCAGAGCACAAATGTTGGACAGATGGATGGTGCAAGATGCTTCCCAAAATGTTACTAAGTCTCAAAAGAATACAGAAAAATATAATATGTAGCATGGGTTCTTAATTCATAAGGGGTCTCTTTTTTTCCTGAAGGAAACATTCACTTCCAAATTCTTTCTCCTGTTTTATTGGGCTAATGCATTAGCCATCAGATATTAAGCTATATGATTATAGAGTGATCTTAATATTTCCTGACTGATTTCTCTGTGCCAGCTGTTTTAGCCCTCACAACACTATAGTGAGGTAGGGTTTTCTTTTTCTTTCTTTCTTTTCTTTCTTTCTTTCTTTCTTTCTTTCTTTCTTTCTTTCTTTCTTTCTTTCTTTCTTTCTTTCTTTCTTTCCTCTCTCTCTCTCTTTTTTTCTTTCTTTCTTTTAAAAGATCTTATTTATTTATTTGACAGAGAGATAGACAGCGAGAGAGGGAACACAAGCACTGGCAATGGGAAAGGGAGGCGGAGGCTTCCTGTTGAGCAAGGAGCCCGACATGGGACTCTGTCCCAGGAACTTGGGATCAGGACCTGAACCAAAGGCAAATGCCTAACGACTGAGCCCCCCAGGCATCCCCGAGGTAGGGTTTTCACAAATAGGTAAAGTGATGTTTGAAGAAGTAACTTAAGGCTACTTGGTGAATGGGTGGTGGAAACCCCTTTGAGCCTCCTGCCTGCCAAGCTAGCTGCCTCTCAGCATTGCCATGGGGGGGGAGGGGCTTAGGCATCTTATTCTGAGGAGAGGAAACTGAGGTCCAGAGAGGAAGAGACTTGCGCAAGGCGGGCAGGCCTTTGTTCCTAGTGCATGTTCACCCAACCTAACAACTTCTTATAACAGATGGTTCAGACAATGAACTGAATTAAACTGGACTCTTAATATGAACAATATTGTAAGAGGCCTCCAATGATGAGGATCCTTTCTGAAATCTGCATTTTCCAAACCTGAATATCCACTTCATTTTTGCACTGTTTCTGTGACCCTGGACACTGCCTGTCGACTCCATAGTTTGTGGAGGGTCGATGAACTGTGGCACACCCATTTTAACTTCCTGAACCAAAAATATGTGGGAAAGCATGCATGGGTTTTAGTGGGTACTTAATTTTCTTATAACATACATCTTGAGGTATAATGCTGACCTTGTTACTCTTCTCTTTAAAAGCACTTCAGTTGTTTTTAAAGATTTTATTTATTTATTTGACAGAAAGGAGATAGATCACAAGTAGGCAGAGAGAGAGGGGGAAGCAGGCTCCCCACTGAGCGGAGAGACCGATGCGGGGCTCGATCCCAGGACCCTGAGATCATGACCTAAGCCAAAGGCAGGGGCTTTAACCCACTGAGCCACCCAGGTCCCCCACTTCAGTTGTTTTTAGAATGAAGACTCAAATTCCTAGCCTGGCCCTCGAGAAGGCGGGGCCCACAATCTGGCGTCTCTGGCCCTGCCCCTATGAGGAGCCCTGCTGGTCTTCTTTCTTCTACTCCAATGCACCTTTGCTCTCAGGGTTCACAGCCCCTACACAAGCTTCCCCATCTTCTGGGAGCATGCTTCTCTTCCCCATAGCAGCTTGTTTGTAAAGATCGGCTTAAAGGACATCTCTTTGGGGAGGCCTTTCCCAAGCACCAGGGGCAGCCTTTGAGATTCTTGTCGTCCTTACTTGTTCACTGTACTCTTCCCCAGCAGACCGTAGGCTCCAGGAAGGCAGGGACCACATTTCTCCTGCTTATCACTCTGGGTAGGGTCCTCACTAACTAGTCTACTGGTGCTAATTACCCTACTTGTTGATTAAATCGATGAGAGAAGACAGAAAAACTCTTGCAGTACACCTAAGAGATCCCAGAAAGCATAATAGTTCCACATTTCTATGACTTTGGAGTATAGCACTATTTGATACCCAAATATAATATAAGCTTATCATGATGTCCCCAAGTTAGTGACAAAAAAGGGTCTGTTTAGTGTGCTGTCAGAGAAAGTGGCACTGAAATTCATTTGAAAACTATTTCCATTAAAAGAGTCAAATTGAAAAAAGTCTGCTTATAATGCGAACATTAACTATCTAAAAAAACAAAACACTTAGCAAAATACCTATTGATGCCAGATAAACAAAGTATTATTCTACTTTGAATTAATGTAAGCTGTATTTATGAATTTTTATATTACAAATGGGTACATTTCATTTTCCCCCATCTTACGCAGTCCCCAGGAGGTTCACGGGTAATAAAACAAATGAATTTCTTTCTCCATTAGGCTGTCATTGCCACTTTCAAATGGCTCCTTGCCCATACACTCCAATATTTTTCTCGTAATAAGTGGTAAAGCCTTCAGCCTTCTCATTTATCTTTACCACCACCTTTGTGTTTCAGAAGACACAAGGAATATAATACCTTTAACCTACATCCAGGAAGGAGGTAAGTTGAGGCAAAGATACTAAATGATTTAAGTTCACACAATTATTCAGTATTCACCCATCCATCTTTATCAATGATGCAACAAATGTTTAGAGACTGCCAACCTTGGTGCCAAGCTCTGTTTTAGTTGCTAGAAATAAAATAGGAAATAAGATAGATTGGGTCCCTGTTTTCATATAACTGATCCTCTGCCTGGGGGAAATTGCTGATTGACAAGTAAACAAAGACATAAAAAATTAATATCAAATAGTGTTGTAGACTGAATGTTTGTATCCCCACAAATTCATATGTTAAAACCTACCCCTTAGTGTGATGGTCTCAGAAGGCATAGCTTTTGGGAGGTGATTAGGTCATGATCGTGAAGCCTACATGAATGAGATTTGTACCCTTATAAGAGAGGCCCTAGAGAGCTCCTTCACCCCTTTCCACCTTGTGAGGACACAGTGAGGAGACAGCCTTCTGTGAGCCAGGAGGTGAGTTCTCACCAGACACCCAGTCTGTTGGCACCTTGATCTCAGACTTCCCAGCCTCCCTGGGAGAAAGAAATGTGTGTTCTTTAATCCACCCAGTCTGTGGTGTTGTGTTCTAGCACCCTGAATGGACTAAGGCAGACAGTGGCCGACACTGTGATGATAATAAAAGGGAGTTACATAACCCCAACTCTAACTCCAGCCCTGGGTGGACCTCCTGTGCTGTGGTCAGGGAGGCCTCTCTGGAATGGGGACAAATGAGCTGAGATCTACACACCAGGAAGAAGCCAGTGAAGGGCCCATGTTGAGGAAGATCACTGTAGGCAGAGGGAATAAGACCAGAGGTTTTTGAGGTGGGAGCAAGCTTGCTGTGTTTGAGGAACAGCAAGGAGTGCAGAAGGACTAGGGTGTAATGAATGAGTTGGAGTAGCAGGTGATGAGCTCAGACACACAGGAAGCATCTACCTCCTACAGCTTATTGTGGTGTGGAGAATGGATGACCCTGGGAGAAGTGTGGAAGCAGGCAGCTCAGAGGGGCCTCAAATAGCACAGGCAAGAGGTGATAGTGTCTTGGACTGGGATGGTGTCAATGCAAGTAGAAGTGGGTGGATTAGATACCTATTTTTGGAAGTGAGACAATAGAACTCACCGATATATCAGATAAGAAGAGTAAGGCAAATTGAGTCAAGGATGACATGGGTTTTTGGCTTGAGCAAATGAGTAGATGGTGGTGCCATTGGCTGAGAGAAGATGGTGGGGGTAGAAACTAATGTATTCTTTTGGTATTAGGGCAGGAAATAAAAAATTCTGTTTTGGGTGTATTAATTTTGAGATGCCTTTTAGAGATGCCCAGCCAAGTGTAGATGCCAAGTAGGGAGGTGTTAGATCCATGAGTCTGGAAGAGAGCATTTATAGCCAAAAATACCCACTTGGGAGTCACCAGTGTGAAAATGGCATTTAAAACTTTGAAAGTGGGTGATGCCACCAAAGAAGAGAGTGCTGTTGGAGAAGGGACAGGTATCCCCCACCCCAGGCCCTCATTTGTAAGTCCCAAACTGACCAGTGGTCATGGTCATATACCATAACATGAGAGTTTCACCCCTCCAATTGCATTAAATCAAACAAACATTTACTTCTCTTCTATATGAAACATGTTACCCTAGTGGCCACAAAGATAGGTGACTAATGCACAATGCCATCTCTCAACCTGGTCACAAACTGGCAAGGAAAGAATAACTATAACATAAAAGGAAGAATATGTTAGTGTATTTCTAAGGAGGTGGACGGGTCCTCAAATGATAAACTTGGGGAGACAGATGGGGAGCAGATCCTGGAGGGTCAAGAAATTGGATTTGTTTTCTGCTGCATTCATAGGATACCTTCAAAGATTGCTGAGTTCCTTGATCAGATTAACCTACATCCTAACCATCCGTGACTTCTTCACCCTTCTTGTCTAGCTCAAATCTCCCCCCAATCACAAAGTATTGCCCATCTGCTACCACTGACTTTTTTTTTTAGCTCTTCTGCACTTATTATCTAGTGCTAATCCATTTAGCACTTTCAGGTGGCTTACTGTAGAAACATCTTATCTTTTCCACAGATCTACAGATTCCTTCTAAGTGGGATCCATGACTTAAATCCATAGTTCCTCGCTCAGGGATAGGAACATACAAGTCCTCAAGCTGTGCCTATTGCTTCAAGTGTCCCTTCTTTAGGGAATTCTTTTCTGACCTCTGATTAGATCAGTCTTCTTTGTTCTAGGCTCTCACTGAATCGTATTCTAGCACACGTCTCAGTTTTTAATTATATGCCTTCTGTGTAACTATTTGAATAGGCTCTGTCTTCCCATAGGCTGTGAGTTCCCAAGAGCGGAGAGCACCTCTGATTTTGCTTGTGGTACCATCCCAAGTTTGCGTGCAACAAACATTTGTTGAAAAATTGAATAGGCATGGCCTGTGGTGCTCAAGGAGTCAAGGGCTCGAGTGGAGTAGCCTCGGGCATGGTCCAACTGTCTGCTGGTGGTTTCTGAAAGAGCAATGAAATTCACATGGCAAAACTACTGCACAGAGAGTTTCTACTGATGAACTTCCCTTCTGCTCAGGGACAAACTATTTCGCAGGGGGTGGCTTTTCTATCAGAAGGAGGCCTTTTGAAGGCTGATTTATCACCACTCAGGGCACTTGAGTCCTCCCTTTTGCACAGCTGAGCAGGAGGCAAAGCAGAGTCCCCAACTGTCAGGAAGAATAAGCACGCTGTCAGTAGCCGCAGATCTTTCAGGCAGATGGAGCGACATATGTATATTTACATATATATTTCCTAATCAATAGGTTCCAGTGAAAACATGAAAACTCAAGAACATGATTAGAATTTAAGGAACTCTGAAGGAGTTTAATTCCTTAAAGAAAATTAGCACAATTGTTTCTTTAGCTGCAGACAGCTTCAGGACAAAACAGTGCTATCACATGACCAAACTTTCCTCCCTAAATATGTAAATCTCTTCCAAATTAGGTACCTCTAGCATTTCTTCATTAAAAAAAAATGCATTTCTGGAGCCAGTCAAACAAGCTTTGAAGTCTTTTAACCGTATATCCGGTCCCTGCCTGCTTCTCCCTCTCACCTCACCAGCCAGGCAGGCCTATTTCTTCTCTTTCTCTAACAGGCCAAACTTGATCCCTAGGAGCTTTGTTGCTGCTCGTTCCTTTGCCTGGAGTGCCTCTTCCCCTAACCTTTGAATGTCTGGACCCTCATCAGTTGGGTCTCAGGCCAATGGCTGCTTTGGAGAGGGTTCACTGACCCTGATTAAAGATACCCCGACCAGTCACCACCACGGTGGAGTCCCTGGTCCCTGGAAGCACCTGGCATAGAGTAGGTGGTCAGTCCACATCTGTTAATGAACTAGATTAAGATAAGACAATGATGCCCCAGTAGAATCCTATAACTTACCTATTTGAGCCATGTGTACTGGAGACAACATAAGTGATGGCTTGAAGATTTAGACTAAGAGTTATGTTCCTGATTCTTGCTTTGTTGATGCATGGGATTATCTCCAAGTAACATGGCTTGCAACTTTATCCCCTATAGAATCCTATTTTGTTCCTGTTAATTCCTTGAGGATTACCCTGCTGCATATTACCAGTTGCCTAAAACTTATGTTATATCCCTACTTCCTTCATAATAGAACCCTTTAAGACAACGTGTCCAGTTAAAAATTACACATACCCATTTCCCCAGGTTTTCTTACAGCGACAGCAGGTGGCCATGGAATCCAGCTCTGGCAATGGAGTGACAGGTGTCAGGTGAGGCTTCAGGAAATCTACCTTCTTGATAAAAAGGTAGACTCAGCTGCTCTGTGTCTTTGCCCTTTGATCCTCTACCTTTCTTCCTGCCTGGAATGTAGATACAATGTTGAAGGTGCAGTTGTCTTGTGTAGCAGGTGTTTTCAGCGTTCGGCCCGTGACCCCGACATTCACCATTCCAAAATTCTACAAGGCTTCCCTCCTGAAAGCTTTTGTGACTCTGAGGGCTTTTGCTGGTTATAGGATCATGCTAGCCTATGTGTGGCAGGTTGAAGTGCCACAGTTATTGAACTTGGGGAGGCAACCCTCAATGACAGATGGGAGTTGGTGCATAAATATCTGAGCTCCTTGGCCTTCAGGTGAGGTCTGAGGCATGAGCTACATATACTGGGAGCAGACAGAGGTCCCCAATGGGACTGAATGAACAGCAGTGGCTCAAAGCAGTAATCCACTCATTAATGCACCCTGGATTTGGCTTCCTTTTCCCTGTCTCATTTCCCTACTCTTGGGATCACCTTCCAAATCAACTCCTTACAGATGAATCCTTATCTCAGGTACTCCTGGAGGAAGCCAATCTGGGACATTTTGCGACTATGTGGATGAAAGCCACATTCCAAGGGTGGAGAGGAATCTAGAAGCAGCCTGAGTCCTTAACACTGGACTTGAGCCTTGCACCAGCCTGGGACTGGCTTCTTCTGGACTTCTTGTTATTTAAGAAAAATAAATGTCTTATTTGGGTAAGTCACCACAATTGGTTTTCTGTGGCATGCAGCCAAATGCAACTATAACTGAGAGAGATCTGGAGGAATTTTTAGTTGACTCCAAACACAACCAGACATGGCTGCTAACAAAGCTGACACTGTGCACGATTAGTGGCCCCTTACCCTCTATTGGCATGTTACAGCTAGCAGTCTTTGCTGATATGTTGCTTTATTTAATGCCCATGTTAATTTTGTGAGGTGGGTATCATCACCTCCAATCTGAGGTCCAAAGAGGCTAAGTCGCATGTTTACATGACTAGTGGTGGAATCAGGACTCTTAAGTCCAGTGATCTTTTGCCGCAGGGAAAGAGAAACTAGGTTTTCATTCTAAGAATGAAAGATCTGTGGTATTTAGGTGATGAGTTGTAGTGTTACCTATTCCCTTTGCCTTTCTCCTGTGCTATTGCATCATCACCCTTCACTCCCATGGGACTACAGGCATTTGCTTGTACCACAGGTACCCCTCCCACATGCCAAATCTCATCAGACTTTATATACTAATTATGTTTTCCAGAACATGTGCTCCACACTCTTTAGGCCTTTGCCAGGAATGCTTTACTTCAGAAGTAGAAACCTGCTGCACTTGGGTCTGCTAACTGCATCCTCATGGTAACTGTGGGCAAGACATCCATCTCAGTATGGCCCATAGCACCAAAAACATGGAGATGCTCATTAAATATTTATAAAATTAAAATGCGTAGCCATGGAAGAATCCAAGTTGAATTCAAATTTATTCCTGCTTAAAATTGTTAACATCAAATTCCATCACACATAAAAATGAATATATACTCAATAGAAGATTTCAGACAAATGAAATAATAGTCCATTGAACATTCGATAAATATTTTCAAGCATTACTTTTTTTTTTAAAGAAAGGACAAAATCATAATCAAAGTACTCATTAGAATGGTGACCATTTAAACATCATCTGAACCATACCAAATAACACTCACTTTTATGAAATGTGTTGAGAACCTAGGAGTTTATGTATAAAGCTGAGCATTTTCAAAATTCCCAGCCTAGATAAGGTTGTGTTCTCTTACCGGGGACTCAGGAAATATGATATACTTGTGTTGTAAGTGCTGGTGTGTGGAGACAGGGCTAGCACCCATGGCTGGCTGTGCTCTGGAAAACAAGCATGCCATGCTCCCATGCCACTCTGGGACCCGGGAGACAGTCTGATCTAGGGTGAAATTACATGCAGGGCGTGGAGAGGAATGCACCAAGCAGTTCACTGAGGCTGGAGGACCAAACAGAAAGCAGCGTGCTTTGACTTCAAAATGCATGTTAAGTGAGGCGAAGAAGCCAGGAACATTCTCATGGCTGTTCCAGATCAGCAACTCCTAAGGTATTTATATCAGGGTAGTTGGGAGAAACACGAATGCTCACTGGTCCTGAATCAGAACCAGTGAGAACTATCAGAACAGATGCAACTTTGAGGATAGGCTTATCAAACTACCTAAAACTCAAGTCAGGTATCAGCTCAAAAGATGCCTGTCCTGGTTTCAGCTGGCAAGGAATCTATAAAAATGTTTACATGTCTATTTTTGGCAAATTTATTTCACAAAGCCACTCTTTCATTCCATAAGGACAATAAGGTTCATTAAGTTACAATACAAAATTTATAAATGAGACGACAGGACAATTGAAACACAGTTGCTGAGTAAAGGCATTTTTACTAACTATAAAATCCAGTGAAACAGAATATTAATTACACCACAGTTATTGTCAAAAGACTTCTAGACTGTGGTTTAAATTCAAAAGGTTAAGGATTTTACAAAAACCTAACATGAGACTATTCATTACATATGAAGAGTATTTGACTAGATACAGAAAATAATAATGTGTGGTTTTCTTCCTCTTGGAAACTAGCTTTAGAAAGTAACACCATCTCCAATTAAATTTAGACTACTCTAATTCTTTATCAGTGGCACCATAAACTGGAATATTCAAAGTAATCCAGTTATTTTGGCCACCAAATTAAGTCAACATTATGTTTCTGAAGTAATTTAACCAGGACACACTGGAGTAGCCTATAGTTACACAGTATTGTGCAAACTTAATTTTTTTCATTAGTTCTTATATTTTTCCAAAGTCCCATTTCCAAGGACTCTGACCTTTAAATATACCTACCTTAAGGCTCCAAATACTCATGTCCATTGTGGGATAAATCCATTTTCTTTAACGTGAGAAGCTATATTCTAAGAAATGACCCCAAACTCACTACACTGGGACAGGGTTGGAGGTACCATCTAAAGATCTGAGGGGATGGTAGGGGCACAGAGCTCAGACAAGAGATTTTTAGCATTTTTAATTTTTCAAGAGAAACAGCCTGGGAAGGGAAAAAGTGTTCCAGAAGCTAGGGTATGGTGAAGAGCCCTTACTCTCATAGCCAACCGTATGAAAACATTATTCCTTAAAGACATGCAGGTCTACGAGCCAAGGCAAGCTTTGGTTAAATGATTGGTAGCTTTTGTTTGGCTCTGGAGGTTTCCATGGAAACAGCCTGAGAGACAGAAAAGGCAGTATTATCATCTTTATCTGTAATGCCATCTGATAAAACAGCACACTGATTCATTCATGCTATCCAGAAGAGATGTATTACTTGGCGATAAGCCTGGACAAAGGGAGGTGTGAGCTCTGTCCAGTTATGCTATTTCCTTGCCCTCCTCCATTTGAAACCTTAAATTAAAATCCTGATAAAACCTCTCCTGAACATTTCCCTCAGGAACCTCTAGTTCAAGTAATGCTTCAATAATCAGAAGCCGAATGAAGAAACATCAAGCAACAAATGGAGCTCCACTGCCAAGTTCTTAAAAATCATACGACACCAAGCTTCCTGTAGCTGAAGAAATTACTCTGAAGAGTATTTACAATCCTATTATATATCAGGCCTCAGCCAGGCAAGAAATACTGTCTCAAGTGTTCATTACACACAATTGAATCAGGTGGCATCATCCATAATTTTTTCTCCCTCTTTGTATCTAGAGCATTTGTGTGTGAATATATATCTATATACTGGTACCTTTATCTATGCCTACATATTTAATATATTCATATATACCACACACCATTATCTAATCTTATTTTAGGTTAGTGCTTCTAAGAAAGACCACTAAAGCAGCCCTAGCTCAGAATTCTGTATCTGAAGTACACAAAAATAAAAATGTCAACAACAAAATAAAACAAAATAGACCAGTTAAGGAGGCATGCAGCCTTTAGCACCATATTAACAATCAAGGAGGCCAAGAGTGTTGACAGAAGTCTAAAGACGAACCCAGCTCTGAGTTTCCCCCTTGAATGGGATCCCAAACAAAGAACCCTCTCACAAAGTCCAGTACTTTCAAAAAGGGAAAGCCTGAGAAATTCTATTAACAGAAATGTCAAAAATCCATGATTTGCCAGAGATAGAGATGATTTGACATTGTTTCTTATTCTAGAAGCACTGAAGACATTATTCCTTGAGAACAAACTGCTCACTTTTGGAGATCAGTTGGGAAATCACTGCCAGCTCAATGAACTAAATGATACTTCAGTAAGTTAAAAAGACATGATCTATCTCCTAAAAGGACCAATTTACTCATGGAAAGAAGTTTATTAATGAGCAGTTAGTTCCCTGATATCTGTGTAACAACACAGACATCGACTACCCTAGAGAGACCCAACTTAAGTACATATAATTGCACACTCCACATGGCAAAACATCTGAAAAACACCCATACTTCTATGCACTATGGCACTGATGTGGGAACCTAAATCACAAAATAGTCTCAGCTTGATCCTTTCCATAAAAAGGGACTTAAAGTCTAGGAAAGGGTTTACTTCCGGATGTGCTGATGATTCTAGTGGTTTAAAGAGGACAGGTAAGAAGTTACAGGGCTAGAAATGACTTGAGATACCATCTAATGCAAATCTCTCATCTTATTGGTGGGAAAACTGAGGCCTCAGGATAAGTGGCAGCCCCAACCACTGGAAGAACCATGACCAGGAGAGAAGCCATGGAACTCTTAGTGTGGTACTTTGTCCATTATGTTTCTCTCTCAAGCTCCTTTAAATCTTAATGTATGTCATTTAATCAAGCTTGAGGAAAATGACTGAGAAATATCAGATATGAAAAACAATGAATTCTTACAAAGATTTTGGCAATAATTCACATTCTGATGTGGTTAATATTAACGAGGGAGGAAACCCCAGTTATCTTTTGGTAAAAATGTTATTTCCTGCACAGAACAGGTTCCTTTTGTGAGAGCTGTTTTTTGTACGTACTGGCAGAGCTCACAACTGACGGCTTTCATATGTCCCATCTTTGGGGTAAGAGTTTGATTCGGCAGATCCTACATCATCAGGTGGGCTGAAATGATTGCTGTCTTGAGAATCTGTATCAATACTTTTGGTTTCTGACTGAAGGTGGACAGAAACCTGAACTGCTATCTCCTGGCCTTGTTCATTCAGAGAACCATCATCCGAATCTCCTCCTGGTGAATTACTCCGGCCCATCTCCGGGTTAATGACAAAGATGCCACCTTGAGCATTCAAGGCAGGTCTCTCTTTAATTCTTTCTCCCATGTCATCAGGGTCGTCCATTCGCACAGCCTCAAACATCTCCTCAACAAAGGCCCGACAGTTTAGAATAAGGGGAGGAAGAGGGACGCTTCTTGCCAATTCTTCAATATAACGTGCAAACTCCATGGTCTTAAACTGTGTGACTTTGGCGAGCTCCAGAGTCTTGGCTGAGGTGATGATGGGGATACGCTTTGCGATCTCAAAGGCCTTCTGAAGCTTCTCAGCCCCTTCAGTCCTGAAGAATTCATTGATAGCCTTCTCGGTCTTACGAAGATGGCTGCTCATCATGCAGAGCCGTGTGACATTCAAGATCAGGGTGATTGTAAAGGCAATCAGGCACACAATCATGTAGTAGACACTCATGTCTCCCGAGGTGAAGATAACACGCAGAGTGACAGAGTAGGAGGCACGGATTGGAGATGTGATGAAACATGTATAGAGGCCTCGGTCATCAAAGACTACACTGGTGATATTCAGAAAGTTATCAGAAACCAACCATTTTCCACCTGATAACCCAACAGAAATAAAAAAATTACAGCATAAAAAATATTATTACTGAATAAGCCAACTGACTTACCATAAACATGCCACCTCTTCATGACAGTGCTTTACCTCAACTCATCTCTTAGGTTCTGCTACTTGTTTAAATCATGGAAGGGCAGACTTTTATGTTCAGAGTAGGAATTTAAACAGTCTGGACGTTAAGAAGGAAATCAAGATCTTCCTCTCTGACATGAATGATTACCATAACTACATTTCACGGCTAGACATAACAAGCCTTTCAGGGAGATAGGTATGTCTATACGATGCCAAGTGACCAATCTTAAAAAAAAAAAAAAAAAAAAAGTATGTATGTGTACACATCTCTAACCTATACATTTTCATATACTAGAAGGAAATGCCTCAGAAATACCAAACAATGGTTTTTTTCTGGGATAATGGGTTGAGTGATTTACATTTTATTTAACTATATTTGTTTACTTTTGATAACAAGAGACAATTAAAAAAACAAAACAAAACAAAAAAAACCAAACAACCCTACCAGTTCAGTTGAATTTAGTTCAACTACTAACTGGTTCATTTGGCATGGGTTGCACATTTAATTTGTTTTGTTAGAAAAGGTTTGTTGATGTTATATTGGTTTTCTGGCAAGAGTAACTAAAGCACAAGCCAAATGATATGTGTCACAAGTCAGGGTAAAATAACTGCTTGGCAAGAGAATAAAGTTGCCCTTAAGACACCTAAAGGATCTTTGGGTTCTGTTTTAAAACTAAGACATGCTGCCTGTCTTCTGTATACAAAGGTATCTTTACTCAGGGAACGTGTACACAAAATTATCTAAGAGTATGAAAAGCAAAGCCTATGGACTACCCACCTTGATTCAACACCCTTTAGTAACTTGGCTCTGCCCACATAATTCTGTTGTGGTCAATTCTCAGTATATCCTGTACTTTAACTACAAAAGCCATTCAAAGATAGGATGGACAGGCTAACCTGGAGTAGAGGCACAAGTCCTAGTGACTAGAGGTGTTGTCCTGGAGGAGGCTGGGGAACTGCTTGTTAAGTACCACCTGAGTACCTAATCTTAAGATCTTAAAGTTAAGAGATCTTCAAGATCTCTTTCATCCTTGAGATTCTATGGTTCTGGATTATTTTAGTGGTACATCAATTAGTAAGCACTCTGGATTATGCTCATTTTTACTGTCATCAAAATTTATCTAAATTCTATAGTTATATTTAAGAGCCATCTCTTTACTAATGTAAAAAAAAGAGGAAAATATATAGCTATGGAATATATTCATTATTCCACAGGCTTCTGTCCTATGAATTTGGAGCTATGAAAAGGCTTTCCTATGAATCCAAGGTATGATGAAGTACATACACTCCATTCATCAACCACTGTACTACCACCACAATGTAAACTCCCTAGTTTACTTGCTGCTAATAGCTCAAGATTTATGAACCTTACACGAGAATGACAGGCTCTTTAAACTCCTCTCACTGGAGATTCACATAATTTAATGCAATTTTCCAGAGCTGCTACTGAAAGCATCAATGATAGATGTTAGTGGTTTTCAAAGTAAGGGTAAAAAGGAAGATGAAACTGCCATTCCACTTGGTTGGTCTCATCCTAAACTAAGCTTTGTTGATGTGGTCAGTCTGTAATGATCACACCAACTGAATAATTCAAATCTCAGATGTGTTTGGTCAGGATCCTAGAGCCCAAAGGAAGTAAGAGTCTAGATCATTGAATTCAAATGTGAAACCCCAAATCACATTCAAAATATACATTCTGGGCACTACTCTAGAGATTCTGACTCAAAAGATCTATATTCTTAAGAAGCTGATTAAAGTTAATTAAAATATTAATAAGTCAATTAAAAATTAAAATTATTTAATTTTATTATTATAATTTAATTTGTAAATTAAATTATAAATTATGTAAATCATTAAATAAATTTATATAAAATTATATAATTATATATAATTAAATTATATAAATCATTAAATAAATATATAATTTATTCATATATTATTTATTAAAAATTAATAAGTTGATTAAAATATTCTGTTCTAACAACTTAAACTCTTTAGTCCCCTGGTGGCCAGTTACTTGGTTTATACAAAGTTAAAACGTTTAGCATATACTCTAGAAGAAAGCACCAGCTGCCTCCTTTTCTGTTTTCCATTCTAATATGAATAACCAAATATCCTTTGTATTCCAAGAGGTTAGACCATCTTTCTAGCAAAAAGGACAAGAAGGGCCTTTTCTGAAAGTGTAGCTTAGGAGTATCCCAGAATTTAATCTTTATCCCACTGATTTTTCATGGGGATTTCTTTTTAAAGGTACTTTCATACAAGCAGTCTTCAAAAATTTCTAGCAGAATATTAGTCATGGAAATAATATTCTGATTAAGATGTGTTCACAGGTTTGCAAAGAGCAAAATCAAATAAAAACTTGTCAAAAAGGAGCCTTGGTGCATTATTATAGCTGGGTGATTTTTAAGACTGATAGGCAAAGGTACAAGAGAAGCTCTCCGGTTTTCAAGTTAATTAAGGTACAGCATAGAAAAAACGTTGTGCTGGAAGGGTTTATAAAGTTCTTTCTCAGTGCCCTTCTAATTCTCAGATGAACTTAAAGTTTTATGCACAGAGCTATAATCATTTAAAAACCATCCTGGGGAAACAGAACAAAACAAAACAAAACACACCATCCTGGATTTCCTCTAAAATTTTTAGTGACTCATTTTCAAACAAAATTTTAAAATTTATGAGAAATTTACTTAAGTCTAGCCACAACCTTTCCTTCTATATTCACAAAGGGCCATCACACTGTATTATTCACATTATAGTCTAGGTGAATGGGGTTGTGCAGTGCACAGCCTGCACAGCTGTCTGCAGCAGCCCTGATGGAGTCTACCTTCTGTGAAGAAGAAAACCAGCTCACCAGCAGGAGAGACAGTAGCTCCCTGTCATCATGTAAACATCTTTCAAATTATAACTATTCTTTCTTTCTTTCTTCTTCTGGTTAAGTAATTATAATTATTTTGTCTTTTCTCATAGTTATAACTAAGCCTTTCAAAAGTTTTAACTATCCCCCTGGCACCTCATCATTGAGATTCCTTGTTGCATATGCCATAAAACCAAGGAGACAGAAGTAACAGGAAATGAGTAACCTTGATTAATTACACCCTAGCATAGTTACCTCTGCCTCTGCCATCCAGTTGCTGTCCTTTTGAGTTGTACCAATGGACATCTTCATAATGGTCGACTGTGAGAAGACACTCGAGTGAAACACTAGTTCCCTCTTTGGCTATGATGACATCATCCCCTGAGTGGGAACCTGCTGAGAGCTCAAAGCTTGGAGGAAATGATGTATTGAAGGAACTATGATTTGTTCCCAATGGGGCTATTTGGTTGAAGCCTACATCTTCTAAAACAAAAGCTGCTGGCACAGTAACACTCAATACTAAAGTGAATAGACAACAATATGGCTTCATGGAAAAATGGGAGGAAGTCTTGTTTAGATTTGGAGAACTCAAAAGCTTGTATTCTATAACACGAGCACGGTGAGTAATTTATTGCTTGGTATTGGGAGTTTTCCAAAAAAGTGGGAGCTTCAGGCGTATTTTGAAATCTTCAAGATTAAAAGATGTGAGTGGAGACCAACCTAAAAGAAAGCCAGATACAAAGTTTAACCAACAAAGACGCATAATGGGGGTGAAACTTGTACGTTCTGGAAATGAACACATGTGAAATTGATTAGAATAATTGGCACTGACATCAGGTAGCTAAAGAGAAAGAGCACCACCTAAAAATCTCACACAGAAAAAGTAGAAAGAGCACTGAATCAGGAAATGGCAGACAGACCTAGATTCTCTTGGCTGTGCTACTAACAAGCTGTAAGACCTTGGCAAGTAGCATTCTCCCTTGGCCGTCTTCTCATCTGTCAAATGAGAGACTAGATGAGCCCTCTCTAAAGACTCTTCTAGTTCTGAAAGACTATGATTCTATTTTACTCTGACAAATCTTATGCAACAGGGAGTGAATGAAAGCTAAAATATTTAGCTTAACGATCTTTTATTTCAACCTGCACCATTACCATCTGTTGTTATATCAATAATGTAAATCAACTGATACATCATGATCATAACCATGGAGCTCAAAATTTGAGCAATCCAGTACATAATATATTGACTTTAAATAATGCAGGGATAGTTAAGGTAGTTTTCTGTTTTGTTTTGTTTTTTTTAAATATCAGAAAAAAAACTGCACCTAATACATACACATAAACAGTTATTGACTTCTGAGGCTTTAGAACCTCCCTCTTGGGGAAGAATGTTACACAAAAGAATTTTCCTTTAACAGTTTCTTTAGTATCAAGAGACAAAATACAGTATTTTTTTTAACAGTTTGTGAGAATACCAAATTTTAGCTCAAAGTCTGCAAAATCAGCTCAGGGAGGAATTGACATCTTCAACGTTTAGTTGGTAGAAATGCAAATATAAACTACAGGGAAGAGTGCCAGACATATAAAATATCATGAACAAAGAACAAAATATCCCAGCCTAAGAGTTTATGTGATTAGGATCATCTTCCTGGTAATTTGATTCCTCTTTTAAATCAGTGACTCTCAAAGAAAAATTTCAACTTCTATTTCTATAAAAGGATGAAATGCCTAGCTTTATTTCCCATAAAGGCCCAAAATAATTAGTTTTGGAAATGACTCTCCTTTGTACTTACACGAAAGCTGCTTGATCACAGAACATAAAAAGCAGTGGATCATTGTATTTAGCCGTTAAATCCCTCAAAGTCTGAATCACAGTAAGCTGTAAATGTCATTTAATTTTCATTAGCCTTTGAAAGGATGATTGATTATAATTTTCTTTATCTTGTTATATCTTTAAAATATAAGAGTGGACTATTTAGAGTAAAACAAAAGACTTCAGACTTTGTTATACATAGTAGATTGAACACATGTGTTTATTTTTATTCCCCAAACCCAACTAAAATGGTACTACAGGAAACGACTTGGGCCTTGGAGAGGATTTCAGAAATGATCGAACTCATGCACTTTACAGTGACCTGCTCCTTTTAATTATACTGTATGTTAGCAGGAGAATCCTGGTCTCTATTGAGCGAGAGTGGTGAGTGGAAACAATGGAAAGAACACTTACTAAATGACTGCCATAAGCCAGGCACCATGCTTGGAGCTTGACATGTGTAAGCTCCTAAGTTCTTTTTCAGTACAATATATATAATTGGTGGACAAAACTTTTGTCCTTCATTCTAGATTACTGCTTCCCAATTGTGAGAGGAAATGACTGTGCTGAAAAAGTGCTCTAGGTCTTCCCTAGAATTTCGATAATGAGTTCCTGTGGCTGTATCCAAGTCAGCATTTTCCCAATTTCACTCATTTTTTCTATTGGCATGAGATACACACACACACACACACACACAGATCTATATATCTATATAGATCTATATGTCTCTCTATATTTTTCTTTAAATCAACTCATTATTTTACTTTCATACATTTATTTCAAAAGGAAAGTATATATTACATCTGTAAATATAAGTAACTGTATACAGAAATACAATGAAAACAAAGCAATGTCATTAACTGCTGTCTGCTAAAGGCTCTGAGCTGGAGGCCTCTTCTCTGTCAGGAAAACAAAAATAAAACAAATAAACCACCCACAACTCTGCTTTATTCTAATGCCACCTCATTTCTTAACCTACCATCACCCTCTTCTTCCCTACCTATTCCAACACTGAGTCAAAAACCAGTTTTATTATTTCATTTCATTTTAGAGGGAGAGCGCACACAAGCAGGGAAGGCGTAGAGGGAGAGGGAGAGAATCTCAAGCAGACTCCACACTCAGCCTGAAGCCCCAAGCAGGGCTCAATCTCATGACCCTGAGATCGTGACCTGAGCCGAAGACTCAGACTTGGATGCTTAACTGACTGACCCACCCAGGCACCCCAGAACCACAATTTTAGACTAGCAGTATACATTTTCATCTATACTATACTGAGCACTTTCTATCTGCCAACCTATTGTATGAGGACACTGTCTCTGCCTTCATGGAGCTAAGTGTGGCAGAGGACACAGACACTAATTAAAAACACATGCAAAATACAGTAAGTGCTGCCCAAGGTAAAGTACAGGATGCTATGATAGTACCCAGTATCGGGAGCTGAATGTGTCACAGACAGCTGCCTTGAGAAAGTGAGGTTGCAACAGTAGTTGAGGGATAAATAGGAATCTAGGATGGAAGAGAAATGACCTAGTAAAGGGACAGAGGAAAAAGCAGAGGGATCACTGGTTAGGAGGTGTTCAGGAAAAAAAGCTACAAGTCTGGTGATGAGAAAGGGTGGCCAGAGTGCTGGGTCTGATTTCTGACCTGCAGGTGAGCAGTCTGGGCCAACAGCAAATCTGGAGGTGGACTTTCGGAACTGGAATGGGAGGCAGAAGTGAGTGAAGGAGATAGTTGTGCAACAAGAAGAGGTCAGAGAATGTGGAAGCTCAAGAGTAGGGTAGATCACCGGTAGGAGTGGGAATGTCCTCCAGGATCAAGGCAGCTAGAGAAGAAATAGAAAAAAATGGACTCTCTCTCCCTGCTGAGATGCAGGAGCTTTGGAAGACTAAACAGCCTCCATATGAGAAGGCTAGGGGGCAAGTGAGGTCCTGGCAGTGTCGCTGCTGTGTAGAATTCCTTCATGCAGCTTCCAAGTCTGCTCTCAAGTCCTGGCTCTCCCCCGACATGGTCCGGAGTACAGCTGGATGCAGGCTGGCTTTTCCCCAAACTGCGGTAGGTGTCATCATTACCCTACTCTTGGGCTCTGTGTGTGCTGCTCTGTACCGCGGGGCATTCCACGCCATCTCACCTAGGAGTTCCTAAAGCATAGGGACCATATTTTGTGTTGCTGTACTTCAAAACTAGCACATGTTCAGTAAATATTTACTCATAGAAATTAGTTTGAATCTGATAAAGCATGTGATATATCTTTGTAAACTGAAGACTGTTACGCAATAGGGGTTGTAATTACTCAAACTGACATGGATTTACTAGCGCTTATTATATTGAGCCAGCCAATGCTAATGATCTCTGGAGAACTTAAGAGCATAGTGCCTAAAGGCAATCCTTGAGTCAACCCCAACTCCCAAAGTCTTCATTCGCCATCTTGTCCTTAAAGATAATATTGGGGATAAATGATTACCAAGCCCAGGTTGACTACTAATATCCAGGGAGCTTGTTAAAAATATAGATTCCTGGGATCCACCCTAGCCCTAGTGAGTAAGAATCTCTGGACTTGGACTTTGGAATTTATGGTGTTTAATTAGCTCCTTGGATGATTCTGAGGCTGAGAGTCCATGGATTGACATCCAGAGACTATGACTATCCTTCCTTATTTCCTCTACAATAGTACTGCAGACTGTCTGAACGCTTCTAAGAAGAGAGAATGACCACTCACATTCCATTCTGGACTTAGATCACCCTGGGTCAGTGGAACTGTAGGCCTCTGAGAAAGGCAGGGTAGCAGAGAGGTTCCAGGTACAATTTCTAGAGCCAGATTTCCTGGATTTGAATCCTGATAGATTCCAACCAGCCTTGCAACTTTTGTAAATGACTTAATCTTCCTGTGCCTCAGTCCCCTCATCTTTAAAATATGGAAAATACAGAAAATAATAGTACGTACTTGTTCTATAGGACTGTTGTGAGGATGAAGGAAACTGTATAAAACACTGGGTCTGGCAGTAGTAATCACTGAATAACCTCTACATACTATTGTTGATTATCCTTTTAGACACGCTGCTTAATCTACATCTGAAAATAAAATCATTATTTAAGATAAAAGGAACACCTTTACTCAGAATACTATGCAACCATTTAAAAATCTTCAAGGGGAGAAATTATGTAATTTCAATCTGTAATTTTATTTTATGTTTTTAAAAGATTTTATTTATTTATTTGACAGAGAGAGAGAGAGAGATCACAAGTAGGCAGAGAGGCAGGCAAAGAGAGAGGGGGAAGCAGGCTCCCTGCTCAGCAAGCAGCCCGATGCGGGGCTTGATCCCAGAACCCTGAGATCATGACCTGAACTGAAGGCAGAGGCTTTAACCCACTGAGCCACCCAGGCGCCCCATCAATCTGTAATTTTAAAGATTTTATTTATTTAGACAGAGAGAGAGAGATCACAAGTAGGTAGAAAGGCAGGCAGAGAGAGAAGGGGAAGCAGGCTCCCTGCTGAGCAGAGAGCCCGATGTGGGGCTAGATCCCAGGACCCTGAGATCATGACCCGAGCCAACGGCAGGGGCTTTAACCCATTGAGCCACCCAGGCGCCCCTGTAATTTTAAATTTTACGTTTTTCTTTTGTTCATTGCAAATGAGTAATAATATGGACCAAACACACACTGTAAACTGAACTTGGGGGAGTCCAACCATGATATGTTCCATTGTTTTTGTGCATTCTGAGTTTGTGGTAAATAATCTTTGTTGTGATGTGCCTAGCTTACCTTTCCCTTTTTTGAGACCTACCTCTATGTTCTGGAGCCCAGGAGGAAGTCAACCTTTTGGCCAACTAATCAGAAGCTTTGATATTGGAATTTGGATTTGAGACACAGTGGGTTAGGGCCGTTTGAGAAAGAGAAGGAGCTGAGGCAGTCAGGTTTGGGCCATTTATAAAGAGAAGCAGGACAAAGGACCACAAGGATGCAGAAGGGAAAGAAAGGGTGAAAAGAAGGGAAGGGAAAGTGGATGGAGGGGGTGAATTCTACTTCCTTCCTCCAATATGACTTTTTTTTAAAGAAATAAACATCTTTATACAATTTTATTCCAAATTAAAACCACAAAAATTAAGACAATGTAAAAACAAGAAAGGAAAAAAAATATGAAAGGAAATGAAGAAATGGTTAGGTTGGAAGAAAAAAATTAAGTTTGCAAAAGTGATTGAATTGTGGCTGTGACTACCAGGCAGTCCTCATCATGGATTCCCACCGCCCCTCCTCCTTATGCACCAGAGTGTGGTGCACAAACTACCCATGGGGTCAAGATGTGTGGTTCCTATTCTGTACAGACACAACCATTTGCCTCTACTAGAAGTTTAAAGGAACCTACAAGACAGGGTTTAGGAAATACTATGAACACTCTTAAACTGCTTTTAGGTCAAAGGTGGCAGAAGTAGCTTGGCACACTTCTTGGTATGCCAGAAGAACAACAGGTCCTATATTATCCTTTTATGTTCGGTCAGTAAAAGGCAGGCTCAGCCTAGGCACTTTGTACTTATACCATGGGCATCCCAAACAGAAAGCACTTCTAGTTTGAGCTACTGAGACACCATCTGTTTGCAAGTAAGAGGCTGTTAAGCAGCTGGGAGAGAAAACAGTGGCGAACGTATGGGTCCCCGAGAAGGTGACAAAGTGACAGAAAACAGAGTGAAGGAACAGGTCACCCTTGGGATCAGAATAGGTTTTCATACTACATTTCCTTACTTGTGGCAGAATCAGTTTGCTACTTTCAATAAAAATTACATTGACTATATCCATTCTATTTAGGCTGGAGTGATAATTTTCAAACAGCTCAGCTAAATCAGGGGCTCATCATGCTCAAGATGAAATAATGGGTGCTGCAAGGGATGCTCAGGGTATTAGGATACTGTCTCATACCCTCAGGAATTTACACACTAGTTTTGGGGCTTCCCATAATAATATCATGCCTCCTATTTTTTTTTTTAAAGTAGGCTCCACGCTCAACGTGGAGCTTGAACTCATGACCCTGAGATTAACAGTCGTGTGCTCTACCGACTGAGACAGCTATTTCTTTCTTTTCTTTTTTTTTAGATTTTTATTTATTTGACAGAGATAGACACAGTGAGAGAGGGAACACAAGTAGGGGGAGTAGGAGAAGGAAAAGCAGGCTTCCTGCTGAGCAGGGAGCCTGACTGGGGGCTTGATCCTGGGACCCTGGGATCATGACTTGAGCCAAAAGCAGATGCTTAACGACTGAGTCACCCAGGCGCGCCTGAGACAGCTATTTCTTAATGTTGCAGTTGACGTCTGAGGCTAAAAGGAAACAGTTCAAAAAGGAAAATCAAAGTGCCATCTTATAAACAGTTAAAAAGGACCATGCTATACTTGTGAGTGAAGTTACTTGGTTGAATGTTTTATTACCTTTCTTCAGCACTAATAAGAATAACAGAAAAGTGATACTCAAATTTAATCCAACTCCTTTTTCATCTTTTAGGTACAATAAAACATAAGCTCTTCCAGGATCATGAATAATCAGAAATATAGATGATTTTACCTGATAGAACCATTCTAAATATTGGCTGTATCATAAAAAAAAAAAAATAAAGAATGAAACAAAGAACAAAGAAGAGCCCCTAAGCTGTCATCCTTAACAGATTGCCTCGTTGCTATTCCTGCCAACTTCAGAGAGAAGAAATATTTCCATTCTGCTCCAATTCTCAACAGAAGTAAATAAGGAAGTAATGTAGCTGATTTCCATTCTCATGGCTCAGTATTAAGTTGGCTGAGGAAACTGCTGTTTGCAGAAATAGTTCTGGGATAACACAAAGTGGGGGAAAAACACTGATGCCCAGATGGTACTGGTTTCAAGTATACTGGGATATTAATGCTTTATTCTCCATAATTAAATGTGTTCTAGGTTGTATTTACAGCTCATCTACTCTTCTCTGCCTGCACTGTTATACTTGGAAAATGGAGAAGATCCCCCATGGCTGGCACACAAAGGGACCAAAGTGGCATTCCGAATTGGCAAGGGGGAGAAAAAGCCAATCAAGAGCAGATTGTTACTACTCCTCTATTCTTTGCAAAGAACAAACATGAAACTGTTCTGCTTATACTCAAGCATTATTCTAGAGATCTGAACCATGAAAAGGTTAGTAATACTCCAACAGACCTCACCATTTGGGGGATCATTTTCTGAAAAGTTCCTAATTAAAATAGCCCTTATGCTCCCAGTAGTATCTTGGAACCATCACACATTTCATACCTGGCATTTGGGTGCTCAGCTCAAACTTAAACTTATTTTCTGAAAAAGACCTTCTTCTGTATTTACTGGAGCTTTGTTTTAAACTCAGGATTATTTCCTATAACTGTGACTTATATCCTTTTGCCACAAGCATTTACTGAAGCTACTGATGCAAATGATAAAAATACCTACTTGATGTAGGACGTAACGGGCCTAGATTTATGATCTCCTTACCCACTTTTTTTTTGCTATAGTCTAAAAAATTAAACTCAGTATAACTAAAGCAGAACTTCTCATTCTCACCCTCAGATCTATTTGTCTGGTATATACATATCTTGGATGATAACTACACAATATAGTTCCTTCAGTTTTGCAAGATCAAAGTTACAAGATCATCAGCTTCTTGGTTAGTAGCATGGAGTGAAGTGCCTGATCCTATTGCTGGATGAAGCCGTGGGCTTGTGAGGCCTCAGTTTTCACATCTACTGAATAAGGTTATTAACAGTAATGACCTCATAGGGTAGTTATGAGCATTAGATGAACTAATGTCGTTATATTATAAATACATGCTATTGTTATTATTCCACTTCCTAGATGCTTTTCAGTTAAATCAATCTGTGTCCCCACCCTAGGTCACAGTCCTTTTACCTTACCTGGGCACCATACTATTCTTCTAATTTCTAAATGGGTCTCATTAACTCCAACTATACCCCAAACACTGCTCCTCTCAGAACTGGTCCTAAACATAAATCCAAGAAAGTCACTATGATTTAAAAATCTATTGATTTTCCACTGCTCAAGAGATAAGCCTCAAATTTTGGTCAGGCATCCATAACTTCTAGGAAGATTCAGGTGGTGGAACAGAAACAGCCGGAGAAAACCCAGTAGTGTCTGTATGCAGAATAATTGCTTGCTGAAGGAATGAATGAATCTAGAAGTTTGGTCTTTCGATACTTACCTTGTCACCAATTAGCTATGATCTATTTCTTCATCTAGAGGCTGATTATCATTACCATTCCCTTCTTTGCTTAAATCTTACAACATTCCCAGTTTCCTGTCATGCCTCAAAGCCTTAACTACACTTGTTTCACTCTACTCTCTCCCAGTAACTTTTTACTTTAAAGTTCTGGTTCTAGTTGTCCCTTTTGTTGGAAACTTCCTGCTCCTCCCCACGAAGCTTCCTGTGGAAATTCCACCCTCTCTACAGTATCCAACTCAAATTTCACCTTATTCAAGAAGCCCTCTCAACCTTTATCCTTTTCATTTTGGATGAATTTCTTTTGCTGGGTTAGTTGCCTAGCACAATGAAAGTACTCAATTGTAAGACTTAACCAGTTTCTCTTTCCTATCAGTTCTCTATTTGTCCAAAAGACTGTAAGCTTACGGATCAGAGTCTAAAAACTTTCTCAGTCTTTGGCATAGGACTGGATTAAACAATTTGAATTCAGATGCTCATCAACCTGTCCATTAGAAAGGTACTTGCCACAAACTTCTTGCTGACTTTCCAGAGTCTCGGTCTCTGGAAAGTGTTAATGGGGACTATTGAAGATATGGAAATATAGCTTTTATTTTTTTAATTTTTAAGAAAAGATTTTATTTATTTATTTGAGAGAGAGGAGAGAGATCACAAGTAGGCAGAGAGGCAGGGAGAGAGAGGGGGAAGTAGGCTCCCTGCTGAGCAGAGAGCCCGATGCCGGGCTTGATCCCAGAACCCTGAGATGATGACCTGAGCTGAAAGCAGAGGCTTTAACCCAATGAGCCACCCAGGCACCCCGGAAATACAGCTTTTAAAATTTTAGGGGGGAAAACACTCTAGAGCGAATATGATCTTTAACTGGCTTTCTCAGATTGCAATTTTTGAAAACATATCAAATTAATCTGTGGTGCTTGTTAAAGATGAATATTTCTTGGTCCCACGCAGGCTTACTGATTTGGCATCTCTAAGGGCAAGGCCTGGGCATTGGTTTTTTAATGTGCATATAGCTGTTAATGACTTACAAATCAAGCCCATATTTCCTTTGAATGTCATAACAATATTGCAATGCAGTGATTCTCAAAGTGTGGTACAGGGACCTCTGTGGTCCTTGGGACTTTTTCAAAATGATTTTCATAAAAATACTAGGATCTTATTTTCCTTTACATTCTCATTCTCACACAATATGGTGCAATCTTCCAGATGCTACATGATGAGTGCTACCACAAGAGAATGAATGCAGGAGATATGAGAATCTAGCCATCTTCTATTAGACCAGGTATTAAAAAGACATAAAAATATGCCATTCTTTATTTTTTGGAGAGGGAGAGGAGAGTGGGAGAGAAAGAGAAAAAGTTGGAGGGGGGTGGTCAGGTAAGGGCAGAAGGAGATGACAGACTCTATGCCCAGCACGGAGCGTGATGTGGGCTGAGATCATATCCTGAGCTGAAATCAAGAGTCAGACTCTTAATTGACTGAGTCACCTAGGTGCCCCAAACAATGCCATTCTTAATGATTTTTTTGTTTTGGAAAATACTCTTCATAGAAATGCTACCCATGTTAACAAATATTGAGTTTATTATCTTAAATATATTTTTGAAAGTTGTTTTGATACCTAAAATGGTAAACATTGATAGATTTAAGTCACATGCACTAACTCCCTGGTGTTTTCAGTACGTTTCAAAAGTATAATGGGATCTTGAGACCAAAACATTTGAAAACTCCTGCTATAATTATTATCAACAGCATTTTAAATATAAGATTAAGACACGGTTAAGTGACTTACCAGAGGTTCCATAATCAAACCCTCAAATCTATGCAATTTCCATTATCATAGAATACCAGAGGAAACTACCTATTTTATATTTATACGGGTTTTTTTTGGGGGGGGGTAGGCATTTTCAACAAGCTACCAGATGATACTGATGCCCTTAAGTGTGGAGAAGCACCATGAAAAGCAAAGGAAACTATCTGAAGGGTTTTAGGAAGTGACAGTTATTACATATGGACATTGAGATGATAATCCTGAAGGCAACAGTTGGAGTTGGAATATCTGGATTTTTAAAAGACCAAATCCCTTCACCTCTCTGGGACTTAGTTTTTCACATCTATACAATGAAGGTGTGTCTAATGTCTCTTTCTGGCTTTCAGTCTGGGTTTCATGCATTCTTATTGCTCAAAGACAACTGAAGAGATGCACCTTTCTGATGAAGGTCAATTTTAATCTTAAAGTCATAAATAAGAGCACATCACTCTTCTGCATAGAAACCTTCAATGGCTTCCCACTGTTCTCCAAATAGAAGTCCAGCTCCTTGTCCGGGTTCACAGACACTATAAGATTTGGCCCATTTAAGCCTCTGGCCTCATCTTCCTTCCTCTTTTTGCACCAGTAACTGGCATTTTTTCTTTCCTTTAACGTTGCTAAGTTTGTTACCACTGTAAGGCCTTTGCATTTGCTATTCCTTCCTCCTGGAATGCTCTCCTTACCATCTTTGTAAGGATTACTCCCTCACTTTGTTCCATTACAGTATGCTGTTTAATTTTCTTTAAAGTACTCACAAACATTTTTTCCCCCACTACTTTTTTTTTCTTTTTCTTTTTAAAAAAGATTTTATTTATTTGTCAGAGTGAGTGCGAGAGTGAGCGAGCACTAGCAGGGGAGAGCGGCAGGCAGAGGAGAAGCAGGCTCCCCGCTTAGCAGGGAGCCCGATGTGGGACTCCATCCTAGCACACTAGGATCATGACCTGAGCCAAAGGCAGAGGCTTAACCGACTGAGACACTCAGGCGTTCCCCGTCCCTCCACCCCCGCCCCCACTATTTCAGATAATAGTGTTTGCTTGTTGACTTGTTTACAATCGGCCTCGCCCCAGAATGTAAACTATTGGGGAGCAGGGCCAGGGTCGGCTTGTAAGCCGGTCTGTCCCAGGCCCCCAGGGTAGTGCCTAGCAGGTAGCAGATGCTCAGGAAACAGACGATGGGTGACCTGCAGCTCAAGCCTGGCCTTCAAAAAGGCTCCCTTCACGTCAGACCTCGACCCATCGGCTCAAACCCATGTCTTGCCACCCCCCGGTACCTTCCCGCAAGACCCCGACAGAACGCTCACTTACCAGACTGGCAGCTCAGCTTGTTCCGGCCGAGCGGAGGCTTGACCCGGAAGTGCTCTCGAGTAGGCGGGAACCACCGCGCACTGAAGGAGTACTTCCGGGGCAGTAGGAGCGGCTCCTCGGCGGCTGTGGCGGCGGTGAGGGTGGCGGTGGGCTAGGTGCGGGATTCCTGGGAGGAGGCCAGGGGTGCGGGGGTTCAGAACTCGGGGCCGGCCGGTCCAGGTGGCTGGGGAGGGGGAGGAGATGGTCTGGGGCTGGGCGACCGACACCTCCCTACTCGACGCGGAGACTGTGAAGCGCTTTGGTTATTCAAGCGCTCCGTTTGTGTGAGGAACTCTAGTTGTCAGCGTCGGAGAAGTTGAGAGCTCTTGCTGACCTCAGATGTCCCGTTTGAGACCTGGTCTTGTATGTGGGAAGAAGTGAGAGCGCCTGATTGTCCTTCTAGAGACAGCCATGTTAATAATGACAGTAATGATACAAACAACCACTTCTCCGTCCTAATAAGCAGCTGTTACCTATGCGAGGCTGGGTGCCAGCCTCCGATTCAAGCCCCTCGCGTACCTCATGTGGTGGAATCCTTGTAGGAACCCTCCCAGGCAGATGTTCTAGCGCCGTGTTACAGTTGAGGAAGCAGAGAAGCAGCTAGGTGAACTGACTTCCTCGCAGTTACGGCCGTCTGGAAAGTTGGAAGAAAGTCTAATTCTGGAGCCCGTGCTCTTAGCTGCTAAACTAAACTCCCTGCATTTTGGTAACTGTGTGGCTGGAAATTCCCAAGGAAAATGGGAGGAAGTATATGTGCACATATAAATGTGTCCATTTTTATTTTTAAGAAATAGGACTCAGCCATTTAATTTTACTTGTAATGGTTCAGTTCCTGGAGTCTTTCCACTCCAATTATGAAAATAACATACACTCACTACAGGAACTTGGAAAACTTACAAAAACATTGAATACTGCACTTTCATATACCTGAAATTTATTCCTCCCCCTTTTTTTTGCTTTTCCTGTTAGAGTATAAATTCGTTGAGAACAGGAATAGCACAGCCATTATAATGAAAGTGATGGTAATGATAATATGAACAGCCACCACCTTTCCACCTAACCAAACGTCTAGCACATTCTAGATGTTGATTAAATATTTGTTGCACAAATGAAGGAAAAGACCCCGTGTTTAATATTTTGGAATATGTCTTTCCAGTCTTTTATAAAATTATGTGAATTATTTATGTAATATGTATATTATATATTTAGTAGTTGCCTCTTATTTACAGGATATGAGATGATAAAATGCCTATGGGTGAGATGAGGTGAGGTGAATGATGTAGACACTGTGATGTAGTGTTAGGCTACTACTGACCTTCTGACAACACCTCAGAAAGAGGATCATTTGTTTTCAGACTGTGGTTGACCACAGGTACCTGAAACCTTAGATAAGGGGGACTGATGTATATAGTATAGCATTTATAAAATATATATTATGTGTTGTAATTTGGAAAGAGCATATAAGGAAAGTGAAATGATAGTGTAAAAAAAGTACATATTTATTTAGCCACACAAAACGTTGATTGAACTTTACGCAAGAACAGTGTAGTCTTTCCTCTTAGGTTTTTGGAGTAAATGGGGCAGAAATTGTGTCATAAATTAATTCTTAATCTCTCTAACTTGGTACATAGTAGGTATTCAAAAAAGTTTGCAAATGAATGAATATTTCAGAGTTGGTGTGTATGTGTGTGGATAGTTGCATCTGAATTTTTTTTCTGTGTGTTTGGGAATGTATAATGTATGTGTATTATATACCCATATGATCTAGGTTCCATGGTATTGTGTAAATCTACCTTTCTAGGCTTATGCCTTTTCATCATTCTCCCTACTATATGAACTACTGTTATTTGTTGATACTCCATGTCTGTCCATTCCATTCACACTTCTTCCCATGTGTTTTTTCCACACCTTTGAATTTTCTCATTGGCACCTTCACCTGTCAAAATCACAAGTGCCATTTACGGCAAGTGTTGCAAGCTCACAAGTATACAGGGGCTAACCAGGTAACAAATGAGCCAAGTAGATTTAGGTGGAGATTATAGAGAATTGGAGAGTATTATTCTGTCTAAAAAGGCCCAGCAATTCTTTGGTTTGAGCTCATTATTACCATGTTAAAGTGGGCCCGGTGTTACCAAATATTTCAACTTTACTAGAGAAGTTAAGAATCTGAATTTATGTATGAAGTCTGATTTTTAAATGTTAGCAAATAATATAAAAGTTTAAACACTGTGCAGGCCAAATAACATTTAAAGGCTAGATTTAGCAGTCACATTCTCAGTTTGTGGCCATTATTCTTTGCTATTTCAGATACTTTGTGCATGAATCATATTCTCTGATTCCAGCAGACTTTTTCTTTGTTCTTTTAGCATTTTATATATACCTCACTTATAATGCTGTTTCCAAGGTGCCTTTGATTTTTTTTTTTTTTTTTTTGAGAGAGAGAGAGAGAGAGGAGGGAAGAGGGAGAGGCAGAGGCAGAAGCATGGGTGGGAGTGAGAGAGAGAATCCTAAGCAGGTTCCATACCCAGCAGGGAGTCTGACAAGGGGCTTGCCTCACAGCCCTGAGATCATGACCTGAGTGGACATCGAGAGTCAGACACTTAACTGACCGAGCTACCTCAGCGCACCTGTTGAGCTGCCTTAGTTCTTAATATGTCTTTCTCTTCTGTACACTGGAAACACACGATGGCTTAGATTGGGTCTAATACTGCACTTGGTAAATATTGGTATAAAATAAATGCTTATATATACCTGGGGCTTTGGTATATATACATTTATTTCTCCTTTTCATTATCTTTATTTCTCCTCTACTTGGTTATCTTAGAAACCACCATCTGCTTCTTGTAAAAACACCAGTGGTATCTTGGCTTTAATTGCTAAAGAGCTGTTCTTATGGAAGGGACTGAATTGTTTAACATTGCTGCTCAAAAGCTGGTTTGATTTAGATTCTGTCTGAGGGCTTAAATTTTAAAATTTAATTTATAAATTGAGATAAAAATAATGACTGAGATTTTTTTCCTTTGCTCATCATTTTTATTATTATTTTTTTAATGTTACTTTTTCAGTGTTCCAAGATTCATTGTTCATGTACCACACCCAGTGCTCCATGCAGTATGTGCCCTCCTCATTACCCACCATTAGACTCGCCCAACCCCCCACTCCCCTCCCCACCAAAACCTTCAGTTTGTTGCTCAGAGTCCACAGTCACTCATGGTTCGTCTCCCCCTCTGATTTCCCTCAATTTACCCTTCCTTTCTTTCTCATAATGTCCTCCATGTTTTTCCTTATGCTCCAAATGTAAAACCATATAATTGACTGTCTCTGCTTATTTCACAACTTATTTCACTCAGCATAATCTCTTCCAGTCCCATCCATGTTGATACAAAAGTTGGGTATTCATCGTTTCTGATGGAGGCACAATATTCCATTGTATATATGGACCATATCTTCTTTATCCATTCTTCTGTTCTAGGGCATCTTGGCTCTTTCCACAGTTTGGCAATTGTGGCCATTGCTGCTATGAGCATTGGGGTACATGTGGCCCTTCTTTGTACTGCATCTGCTTCTTTGGGGGTAAATACCCAGTAGTGCAATTGCAGGGTCATAGGGTAGCTCTATTTTTAATTTCTTGAGGACTCTTCACACTGTTTTCCAAAATGGTTGCACCAACTTGCATTCCCACCAACAGTGTAAGAGGGTTCCCATTTCTCCACATCGTCTCCAACATTTGTCGTTTACTGTCTTATTGATTTTGGCCATTCTTACTGGTGTAAGGTGGTATCTCAGTGTGGTTTTGTTTTGAATCTCCCTGATGGCTAATGATGATGAACATTTTTTCATGTGCCATTTGTATGTCTTTTTTGGAGAAGTGTCTGTTCATGTCTTCTGCCCATTTTTTGATGTGATTATGTTTTTTTGTTGAGTTTGAAGAGTTCTTTATAGATCTTAGATATCAGACCTTTGTCTGTAGTGTCACTTGTGAATATCTTCTCCCATTCCATGGATTGCCTGTTTGTTTGTTTGACTGTTTCCTTTGCTGTGCAGAAGCTTTTTATCTTATAAAGATAAAAGTTTATTTTCACTTTTGTTTCCTTTGCCTTTGGAGACATGTCCTGAAAGAAGTTGCTGTGGCTGATGTCGAAGAGGTTACTGCCTGTGTTCTTCTCTAGGATTTTGATAGATTCCTGCCTCATGTTGAGGTCTTTTATCCATTTCAAGTTTATCTTTGTGAATGGTGAAAGAGAATGGTCAGGTTTCATTCTTCTATATATAGCTATCCAATTTTTCCAGCTCCATTTATTGAAGAGACCATCTTTTTTCCACTGGATATTTTTTCCTACTTTGTCAAAGATTATTTGACCATTGAGTTGTGGGTTCATATCTGGGCTTTCTACTCTGTTCCACTGGTCTACATGTCTGTTTTTGTGCCAGTACCATGCTGTCTTGGTGATCACCGCTTTGTAGTAAAGCTTGAAATCAGGCAATGTGATGCCCCCAGCTTTGTTTTTCTTTTTCAACGTTTCCTTAGCAATTCGGGGTCTTTTCTGGTTCCATACAAATTTTAGGATTATTTGTCCCAGCCCTTTGAAGAATGCCAGTGGAATTTTGATCGGGATGGCATTGAAAGTATAGATTGCTCTGGGCAGTATAGACATTTTAACAGTGTTTATTCTTCTGATCCATGAGCGTGGAATGCTTTTCCACCTTTTTGTGTCTTCAATTTCTTTCATGAGTGTTCTGTAGTTCCTTGAGTAAAGATCAGATCCTTTACCTCTTTTGTTAGGTTTATTCCCAGGTATCTTATGGTTCTTGGTGCTACAGTAAATGGAATCAATTCTCTAATTTCCCTTTCCATATTTTCATTGTTAGTGTATAGGAAAGCAACATTTATGTGCATTGATTTTGTATCCTGCGACATTACTGAATTGCTGTATGAGTTCTAGTAGTTCGGGGATGGAATCTTTTGGGTTTTCCACATAAAGTATCATGTCATCTGCAAGGAGGGAGAGTTTGACTTCTTCTTTGCCAATTTGAATACCTTTTATTTCTTTTTGTTGTCTGATTGCTGTCGGTAGAACTTCTAGCACTATGTTGAACAAGAGTGGTGAGAGTGGGCATCCTTGTCGTGTTCCTGATCTCAAAGGGAAGGCTGTCAGCTTTTCCCCATTGAGAATGATATTTGCTGTGGGCTTTTCATAGTTAGACTTGATGATGTTGAGGAATGTTCCTTCTATCCCTATACTTTGAAGAGTTTTAATCAGGAACGGATGCTGAATTTTGTTAAATGCTTTTTCTGCATCAATTGAGAGGACCATGTTTGATTTGTTCTGTCACATTGATTGGTTTGTGAATGTTGAACCATCCTTGCATCCCAGGGATAAATCCCACCTGGACATGGTGAATAATTTTTTTAATGTGCTGTTGGATCCTATTAGCTAGTATCTTGTTGAGAATCTTGGCATCCATATTCATCAGGGATATTGGTCTGAAATTCTCCTTTTTGATGGAGTCTTTGCCTAGTTTGGGGATCGGGGTAATGTTGGCTTCATAGGAAGAGTCTGAAAATTTTCCTTCTGTTTCTATTTTTTGAAACAGTTTTAGGAGAATAAGTATTATTTCTTCCTTGAATGTTTGGTAGAATTCCTTAGGGAATCTGTCAGATCCCAGACTCTTGTTTTTTGGGAGGTTTTTGATCACTGCTTCAATCTCATTACTAGATATTGGTCTACTCAGGTTGTCAGTTTCTTCCTGTTTCAGTCTTGGAAGTTTATGGGTTTCCAGGAATGCATCCATTTCTTCTAGGTTGTTTAACTTATTGGCATATAGCTGTTGATAATAATTTTTGATGATTGTTTCTATTTCCTTTGGATTAGTCGTGATCTCTCCCCTTTCATTCATAATTTTGTTAATTTGGGTCCTCTCTCTTTTCTTTTGGATTAGTTTGGCCAGTGTCTTATCGATCTTATTGATTCTTTCAAAAAACCAACTTCTGGATTTGTTGATACATTCTATTCTTTTTCTAGTTTCTAACTCATTGATCTCTGCTCAAATCTTGATTATTTCCTTTCTTGTGTGTGGGGTTGGCTTAATTTGCTGTTAATTTTCCATTTCTTTAAGGTGTAAAGGGAGGTGGTATATTTAGGATTTTTCAATTTTTTTGAGTGAAGCTTGGATGGCTATGTATTTCCCCCTTAGGACCGCCTTTGCCATGTCCCATAGGTTTTGGACTGATATGTCTTCATTCTTTTTGGTTTCCATGAATTGTTTAAGTTCTTCTTTTATTTCCTGGTTGATCCAAACATTCTTGAGCAGGTTGGTCTTTAGCCTCCAAGTGTTTGAATTCCTTCCAAACTTTTTCTTGTAGTTGAGTTCCAGTTTCAAAACATTGTGGTGCGAGAATATGCAGGGAATCATCTCAGTCCTTTGATATCGGTTGAGTCCTGATTTGTGACCCAGTATGTAGTCTAGTCTGGAGAAAGTTCCATGTGCGTTTGAGAAGAATGAGTATTCTGTTGTTTTAGGGTGGAATGTTCTGTATATATCTATGAGGTCCATTTGGTCCAATGTGTCAATCAGAGCTCTTGTTTCTTTATTGATTTTCTGTTTGGATGATCTCTCTGTTACTGAGAGTGGCGTGTTAAGATCTCCTACAATTAATGTATTCATATCAATATGACTTTTTATTTTGATTAACAGTTGGCTTATGTAGTTGACTGCTCTTATATTGGGGGCATAAATGTTTACAATTGTTAGATCTTCTTGGAGGATACACCCTTTAAGAATGATGTAGTGTTCTTCTGTATCTCTGACTACAGTCTTTAGCTTAAAATCTAATTTATCTGATATGAGAATCACTACCCCAGCTTTCTTTTGAGGCCCGGTGGCATGAAAGATGGTTCTCCATCCCTTCACTTTCAGTCTGGATATATCTTTAGGTTCCAAATGTGTCTCTTGTAGACAGCATATGGACGGGTCCTGTTGTTTTATCCATTCTGCAACCCTGTGCCATTTTATGGGAGCATTTAGGCCATTCACGTTGAGAGTGATTATTGAAAGATAAGTTTTTATTGACATCATGTTGCCTGTGAAGTCCTTGTTTCTATAGATTGTTAGTTCCTGTTCTATGTCACTCATGGGTTTCTTCTTTTATAGAACCCCCTTTTATATTTCTTGTAGTGCCAGCTTGATGGTCACATACTCTTTTAATCCTTGCTGGTCTTGGAAGCTCTTTATCTCTCTATCCATTTTGAATGTCAGCCTTGCCGGATAAAGTATTCTTGGCTGCATGTTCTTCTCATTAAATGCCCTGAATGTATCTTTCCAGCCCTTTCTGGCTTGCCAGGTTTCTGTGGACAGGTCTGATATTATTCCAATGGGTCTTCCTCTGTACTTAAGGAATCTCTTTCCCCTAGCTGCCCTCAGGACCTCTTGTCTAAGATTATATTTTGCAGATTTCACAATAATATGTCTAGATGATTTTCTAGACTCGTTGATCTTGGGGGGTGTCCTTTCTGCCTCTAGGACATGAACATTTGTTCAACTTGAATGGATCTTGAGGGACTTATGCTGAGTGAAAACAAGTGATCTCAAAAGGTTACATACTGTATGAATCCATTTATATAACATCTTGTATGGAGATGGAGAACAGATTAGTGGTTGCTGTGTGGTGGTGGCGGGGGGTGGGGTGGGGAGATGTGGCTGAAAAAGGACAACACAAGGGATCCTTGTGATTGAACTCTTCTGTATCCCAAGTGTGGTGATGGTCACACAAATCTATACGTATGATAAAATTTCATAGAGCTAAATACCCACACTTGAGCACCTGTAAAACTGATGAAATCTGAAGAGGTTAGTGAGTTGTATCAATTTCCTGGTTGTCATATTACACTGTGGTTACAAAGTTGTTGCCATTGGAGGGAATTGGGTGGAAGATATATAGATCTGTCTGTATTTCTTACAACTGCATGTGACTCTATGATAATCTCAAAAAGCTTAAACAAATAACTTAAACCAAAAAAGCCTGTGGGATTAATTTTTTTTCTTCAACTTTTATTTTACCAGGCAATGATATAATCATGTCAGAGAAAGATGATACTGAGACTCCAGTGATAACTGAAGCAACTTCCACCCTCGAAGATGGGAACTGTGAGCCAGTCAAGAATTCTGAGTCTGTTGACCAAAGTACCAAGCCAGAGAATAAATCAGAACCTGTAGCTATCACTCGGAAAAGACCAGAGTCCAGACCTTCCAGTGACCTTGAGACTTCAGAAGTTCTTCCTTTTGAGGCATCACAGGCTATAGGCAAAGTAGAGTATCTATTAAAACACTGGGATTAAAAGTTAGGGTTAAAAGGCATTTGGAACCAAAACCAATTTAAGATTGTTTCTATTTGTTTCCTTTAAAAGCCGTAAAAAGTTTTCTCAGTTTTATAAATGACTTTATGAGTAGTTGCCTTTGCTACATAGTCCCTAAATGCCGGTGACACAACATCTGTCAGTCAAGCAATACAGTTCTTTAGCTTAATGATATGTATTTCTTCACCTGTACTTTGGGCTAGTAATTAGATACCTTGTCTGTACACTCTCTTATCCTCTACTTTTTCCCTTTTCTTTTGCTGTTTGTTTTTCTGCCTACTGGGAAGAATAGGAGACTATTTCTAAAGATGTACCTCAGACTGGATGGGGATATTGGGGCAGCTGGGGCAAGTCCTTACTTTCTTCAGCCTCAGCTACAGTAGCTACAGTAGGTAAGATCATCTGTCATTTATTAATTTTTGTGTGGACGTTGCTACAGATCTGTGTTAAAAATGACTTTGTTAATAATTCTTCTTCCATGTTTACTTAATGGCTTTATAGTTTGAGAATTCATTAGGAATGATGGACTGACTTATAGTACACCTGGAGTTTGCAGCATTTTCCCATTAGCATTTCTTATTAGAGTTTCTCATTTTCACATTAATGAGAAATTGTTAATATAAAACTATTATTTGGTGGTAAAGCAAGTTTGTTGGTTTTTTTTGTTTGTTTTGTTGTTTGGTAAGATTACACTCCCAAACATTTGGTATGTATGGTCAGAATAACATGTCTGTGACCATAGTGATTTTAAAAATCTACAGGATTGTTTTGGTTTGTTTCTTCAGTTTTGGTGACTAATAGTAAGATTCAAATGTAAAAATGTTACCATTTTTCTCATCAGGACAAGGTATTTCAAATGTCATTGAGAAGGCAGAGACTTCTCTTGGAATTCCTAGTCCCAGTGAAATTTCAACTGAAGTCCAATATGCATCAGGTCAGTATGTGGAAACATTAAGACCTAGAATTATGGGTCAAAATGGAACAGTTCAGCCCATTTTTCAGTATATATTTAATGAGTGTCTGATATTCAGGGCATCATGGGACTGGTGAGAAAGGAGTTTCGAATCTTCAACTAACAGAGGTCTGTGTCCTTTAGCCACTTTAGTTATCTATGAAGTGGCATGATCTATGTCAAAATACTGTTACAAACATTAAATAAGGCCATGAATGTAGATATAAGTATTTCCTAGCATCATGTTTGGCACAAATGAGTAAGAGCCCAAGAAGAATTAGCCGAATTTGACTTCATTGTGACATGAAAAAATATTTTAACATATTTAGTTTGGGGGGTTTCTTTTTTTCATGTTTTGATTTTTATGAGGGTGAAATTTAATTTTAGATACCTGCTTTGATCAGTATACTCTCACTTAAGCCACAGAAGACAGAATTATAACCAGGGATCAAGGTGGCCTGGGACCAGAAAATAGGAACCTTTTCAGGCCTTGATTTTGCTTTTCCGTCTCTCAGGGCCTCTGTTGTCTCTCACTCTTGTTTCTCTTTGATCGTCTCATTTTTTCCTCCAATAAGCATGATTTTCTAGGATAAAATTTAAAATAGGCCATATTTTAAAAAGTCAGATTTATTGATTTTATAATTTATATGTATAATTAATTGTAAATTATATATAAATGTGTAATTTACATACAGTAAAGCTTAATCTTTTTAGATATACAGTTTATGTGTTTCAGCGAACATACAATCCTGTTTACACAGTATAATCACAGTCCATTGTGATTATACAGTATAGACTATTTCCTATATGTGTATAGATAATCAAAATATAAGAATATTTTCATCACCCCCTAAAAGACTCCTCATGCCCCTTTGTGGTCACTCCCATCACTTACTCTCAGTTTTTGGGAACAGTTAACCTATTTTCTGCCTAAAGTTTGACTTTGTACAGAAGATCACATACATGGAGTCATACAATATAAAATGTATTATTATATATATCAGTAGTTTGTTGAAATGACTGGATTTCATTTTTGAAATGAAAATGAAAAAAGCTATATTTTCATTTTAAAGTGGGTAGTTTAAAATAATAAAACAAAGAGGGCTAAGGCTACCCTGTGTATAGGAGGCAGCGTCTAATTTTTAAAATTTTACATAGATGCTGACAAAGCAAAACTGTTTATGGACCATCGCTTCATGTTTACACATCCCCTTCCTTTTGTAGGAGAGACAAATGCCAAAGAGAATGCAAACTCCTTCCCATTGACTGGGCCATTTGGTGTTTTCTCAACCATCTCTACTGCTGTTCAGACCACAGTGAGTAAAATGTATGGTGGACTGTACCCCTCTGTGAATATAGTGTTTTTGTTTGTTTGTTTGTTTTTATCTCTTTCTCCCTTTTTTTCTTGAGAAGCCATGAGGACTGATTACTATTATGGGAGTCCAAACTGCTGAAGATCAATCACTTTGATCTTAGGGAAAGAGTAAGAGCTACTTGAAAACTTGTTTAAAGAAGTAGAGAGCAGAAGATGAAGAGTAACAGAGAGGCAATGTACATAATATTTTATGGACTATGAATTGTGAGTTTGGTGGCCTAGAAAATGTCCCTACCTTACAAAAATATTTTTCCTTATAATTGTATATCCATAGATGATTAGAAACATTTTTTAAATGATTTTATAGGAAATGTAATGTCTGTCTTAATGAGAATAGATAACTAGTACTTCTTAATTTTAACCTCCTGAAGTAAAACATATATACAGAAAAGTGAAATCATAAATATTCAGTTTGAATTTTTACAATGTGAGCACACTCAGACTAAGAAACCAACATGATGATATATCATAGGTTTTCCACCTGTATCCTCCCCAGCCATCTGCTTCTTCCTTTTGCCACCCAAGATAACCACAATCCTGACTTCTACCATCATAGATTAATTTTGCCTACTTTTAAACTTGACATAAATGGAATCATACAGTATGTACCTTATTGTGTTCTTTTTACTTTTACTCAACATTATGTTTGCATGATTTCTCCATCGTGTGGTCTGTGTGGTATATTCCATTTTCTTCGCCATATTCCATTATATGACCATGTAGCATTTATTTCTTCCATGGTTGATGAGTACTGGGGTTGTTTTCAGTTTTTAGCTTTTATGACTAGGACTGTCATGAACATTTTGTATGTCTTTTGATGAGCCTCTGTACATACTTCTGTTGAGAATGCAATCATGTGTTGAGTTGCTGGGTCATAGGATATTCATATGGGCAGCTGTAGTCAATACTGACATACAGTTTTCTGGAGTGTTTGAACCTGTTTACAGTCCCACAAGCAGTGGATGATTGCTTTAGTTGCTCCACATTCTTGCTGGTACTTGGTATTGTTAGCTACTATATTATATAATCAAAACATGCATATGTCTTTTTTCAGTATTACTGTAATGAAGTTGCATATGTTTCCTAGGGAAAGAGTGTAATCAGTGGTGGTTTGGATGCCTTAGAATTCATTGGGAAAAAGACAATGGATGTAATAGCAGAAGGGGATCCTGGATTTAAAAGAACCAAGGGTCTGATGAACCGGAATTCTACATTGTCTCAGGTACTATTTGTCTTTACCCGTTTACTTCATGTTTCTGTTTTGATCTGTATTTTTGCCTATAGTAGACCTTGTTAATAATGCCTTTTGAAAAATTTTCAGTGATATTTTTATTAAGGCTTTTTTGGGGTGGGGAGTGGCTGGTGAGAGCTTTAATGTTTAGAAAAATACCTAGTTATTTTTCTCCTCTTCTTTCTTTTCTGTAAGAGGCTCCTATCAGTACAGTAGAAGGCGACAAGCCCTTTCAGAGTTGTTGAGTGCATTAATGTTTAAATCACTTTCCACCTGGTTCCTTGGGTGTTATTTACCCTGTCCAGGATTGAATTATGTGTGACCATTTTTTCCCAGCAGTTCCTTAGCCTATCAGATTTGAATTGCCAGGAATTGCCAGGAATGAAAGAGAAGTGCTCTGCCCTGTTACCAACTCAGCTTTGCTTCCTTTAGCTCTCAGAACTCACCCTTGAGCTCTCGTTACTTGCTGCAGGGTAAGCCTCCACCTTTTTTTCAGGTTTTACGGGAGGCAAAGGAGAAAGAAGAGCTATGGACCTCCAATGATGTTGCCTTGGAAACGGACAAGAAAACCCATTATGGGCTCCTCTTTGATGAATTTCAAGGCCTTTCGCATCTAGAAGCTCTGGAGATGCTTTCCCGAGAAAGTGAAATAAAGGTAATTCCAAATCAACAATTTCAATTGGATGGTCTCCAAACAAAGGATTGCTGCATAGTTTCTTCTGTTTGTACAGTTGGAAGATGAAATGTATTTCACATGGAGGCTTGAGACTCTTTGAAAATACTACACCAAGACAAACAAACTAATGTTTGAACTAATTGCTAGAAATAGAATGAGTCAGGTGTTATTTCTCTCTCTCTCTTTTTTAAGGTGTTATTTCTTTTAATTTAAATAGAAAAGGACAGGGGCGCCTAGGTGGCTCAGTGGGTTAAAGCCTCTGCCTTCGGCTCAGGTCATAATCTCAGGGTCCTGGGATTGAGCCCCGCATCAGGCTCTCTGCTCCTCATCAGGCTCTCTGCTCAGCAAGGAGCCTGCTTCCCCCCCTCTCTCTCTGCCTGCCTCTGCCTAATTGTGATCTCTTTCTCTCTGTCAAATAAATAAATAAAATCTTTAAAAAAATAAAAAATAAATAAATAGAAAAGGACAGGTGAACCATTAATAGCACATCTGTATTTTGCCTTTGCCTTGGTCTTTTTTTTTTTTTTTTTTTTTTGGGTAGTCTCTCTGGCTTAAGCTGCCAATTTGGATATAATTACCTGTTAGTTTTTAATTGATTCAAGACTGTTTAACTTCCCCCTAGTTGTTGCCTTTGTTAAGCACAAATAATTCATGGATGTTTTGGCTTTTAATTTTTTTTTTTTTAAGTACAAATTC